>JAMPIV010001753.1:0-324659 GCA_024509875.1 Oreohelix idahoensis | reverse complement strand
ATTACAGCAGAGATGAGGAATTACAAAATTACATTCATCTGGGAATAAGCGAGAGGAGATGGACAGGGATGGGGAGAATTAAAAACAGTTACAGGGGGAAACAATACTTTATTCTGGTACAGAGGATGGTCAGCACAACGAAGGTGTAGCCATTATCCTGAAGAAAGGAATGGAAAAGTCTTTACTGGAATAGAAAACCCATTAACAACAGGCTGATAAGAGCAAGACTGAGAGGGAGATTCACCAACACCACAATTGTACAATGCTATGGGAATCACCAATCGGACGAGACAGAAACCAGATAGATCACATAATGATCAATGGCAGATGGAGACATGCACTACAAGACGTGAAAGTAAGAAGAGGCGCAGATGTGGGAAGTGATCATCACCTAGTAGTAGTAAGACTGAAGGTGAAACTCAGAGCTGCTGGACCAGTTGCAGTCAAACAGAAAAGATATAACATCACGAAACTCAAGGACCCCCTCACCAGAAAAGCGTTTGTGGTCGACGTAAAGAGACGATAGCAGATTACCAAAAGCCAGGAAAGAACACAAACCGATGATGTTGACCAGAAATTCAACACCATCTCAACAATATACAAGGAAAGCAACAAGTCATGCTTGGGATTCCAGGAAAGAAAGAACCAAGACTGGATAACACCAGAAACGCTAAACATCATAGCAAAGAGAAAGGAAACGAAAACAAAGAAAACAGAAGCTAAGTCTCCCAGGTTAAAGGCAATATATAGTGAACAGTACAGTCAGCTGGACAAGGAAGTAAAACGTCAAACCCGTGCTAACAAAAGGACATTTCTGGATGACCTTGCAAGACAGGCAAAAGAGGCAGCACTGAGAAATGAACAAAGCACAGTTTATAAAATAACTAAAACTATCAGTGGAAAACGAGGTGCAAACAACATAACGTTAGTAAAAGACAAGCAAGGAAATCTCATCACCACAGCACAAGGGCAGGAAACAAGATGGGCAGAGCACTTCAGAGAAACCCTGAATAAAGAACCACCAGAGACTCAGCTGAATGTTCCTGAGGCTGAAAGTGACTTAGACGTAAATACAGACATTCCATGAAAAGAAGAAATCATCACAGCTATCAAAGGGTTAAAAAATGGAAAAGCGCCTGGTCACGACAATCTAAATGCTGAGTTATTCAAGGCAGACCCTGAACTAGCAGCAGAACCTTTAGAACCACTATTTTGCACAAGTCTGGGAAACTGAGACAACACCAACAGAGTGGAGTAAAGGAATAATTGTCAAATTGCCCAAGAAGTGTGACCTTACAGACTGCAACAACTGGAGAGGAATTACTCTTCTCTCAGTTCCCAACAAAATACTAGGCAGGATAATCATCCAGATAATTTCAAAAGCAGTTGACCATAAACTGAGGAAAGAACAAGCGGGCATCAGAAAGAACAGAAGATGTGCAGATCATATATTTACCCTCAGGAACATTATAGAGCAGTGCTCAGAATGGCAAAGACAGCTGTACATTAATTTCGTTGATTTTGAAAAGGCTTTTGACAGTATACATAGGGACAGTTTGCTGTTCTCAACAACATTTAGAAGTCTTCCCAGTACAGCACAAACACCAAATTAAGACTATATGAGAGCTGTGTACTTTCTGTGCTTCTCTATGGTGTGGAATGTTGGAGAGTAACACAGAAGGAAATATCGAAACTCTCCTCCTTCCACACAATCTGCCTAAGGAAAATTCTCTGAATCTTTTGGCCAAACACCATCAGCAACCAAGAACTACTTATTCGGAGTAACCAGGAAGACATGCACACCATCATAGCTGGCAGACGCTGGAGTTGGGTTGGCCACGTCCTTAGAAGGGACCCTGATACCATCACAAGAACAGCTTTGCTATGGACCCCCGAAGGATGGCCGCCGACCGAGCAAAGTGAAATTAATTTGTTGCTGCCCTACAAGACGCCACCAGGCGTGATAGCCGCTGACTGCCTTGGGGGTTGGCGGTTAAGGACCAAAGAAGAAAGAAGAAGAAGAAATGCTGGAAAAACTGGAAGAGTCTTGTCCATCATAATTTTGGTTATGTAATTTAGTCTTATTTCCTTTCTCTGAAGTTTCAAAGGGAGGATTATTATGGCCACCTCCAGAGCACCCCTCAATGTAGATCTGATTGCAACTGCAATTGTACATAATGCTTGGTGCTGAATTCTATCTAATTTAATCTTGTGACTATGTGCTGCAGTCATATATGGTACTATGCTTACTGTTGCTGTCGGTTTTGACGGTGTCATAAGACGTAAATTTATTTAATACTTTTTGATGATCTAAGTTAGAGAACTGGGTATTAACTCCCTGGACAGGTTGATTTAGGGTTATCTTCCCTTTGTTATTCATTGTAGTTGACCTGTCTTAAGACGGGGTTAGCTGTTCTCAGATCTGTTCTGTCTACGCATGCGCAAGTTTTCTTGGGCGCGAAACGAATAGACTTCCGTTATTGAGTGATGAGCTGGGTTCTGACCGGACGAGATGTCCGTTGTTCTTCTCTGCATTTTCTGGGGGGAAAGATAGTTTTCAGTGTGACTGTCATGTCAGTGATTCTCCCCAGAGTTATTTTGTTCGTCAAGAATGACGACAGTGGTTATTAGTGTATTTCTCGGATTCTGTCCAAGGTAAAAAGAACTTAATTATTACGCCTAGATTGCAGAACATTTTGTGTCAAGCTGTGAGTAGCGCTCACAGTTCTTGAGATGCAGAGTCCATTTTGTGTGCTTGATATAGCCACCTAAGACGATTCGTCTAGCTATATTTCAGAAGCCCAGTGAAGAGATATTATGTTTCGGCATGGATGATTATACCTGCCATGAAGAATACACTGTTGTGTTGAATTATTATAGAGGCCCGATATCTCGGCCGATATCTTTGAGCAGAGGAAGAAGTGCCTGGCGGGTGAAGCCAGATGAAGTCTTGATTTTTTATTATACAAGTTCATAGACTTTGATATTGATCAACTGAATCCGCCTTTATCGTGCGGCATATTTGTTGAAAGACTACCTGACGCGTTCAGTCAGGGGCCCTGAGCTACAGTAAGAAAGAATGTATATTGTCAAGTCAGCTTTACTAGCATCTTACACATGAGCTATGCAAGATTTATGATGCTCGATATTTATTATTATTTACCCCACATGAAATGTCCATGATCCTTTGTGCTATTGACTGTGTCGTCTGTCAGCGTACTGTTGCAGTAATAAATGTTGGAAAAGTCATCTGTATTATCCACATCTATGACTTTTACTTGTGGTGGAGTGAGTTTGGTGTGTAGATGAATAAGAGCCTATACGACTTCGTGTTCACGATCTGCTGCTTCCTACACCCAAACCTTTACTTCTACCACATCTCACTACGAGTACTACACTCCTGAGAAACTACATGTATGCTATTATGTATGAGTGTCTGCATTACACCCCTGGCAGTGTCTCACGCTGTTGACCTAGATAAACGCAACACTGAACTGTCCAGGTGATCAACGACACGCCCACTCAGCGACACTTCAACACGGTACAAATACCAGATTTCACACTTTGCAACATTCAATAAAAACCAGATTGTTACATCTGCCTGTTACATCTGGTGGACCAGATTCGTGGGTTTCAAGATTGCATTGTGGAGTGACAGCTAGGCAGCGAACAGTATTAAGTAGGTCAAAGCCTTATACTGCTACATGGACCACAGCTGCTTGTGAAGTCAATTGACGCTTCAACACTTTGACAGTCGTCAATGGACATACATGTTTACATTTGTCACGGAGTGTTTTGAGGGTATTTTGCAGGTGTGAATGTTCCCATGCTCCAGCGGGAGTTGATTAGTCATGTGAGTTGTTGTGAGCTGGGAATGCGTGCATTGTAAAAAGTTAGCTACAGGGTTGTGAGCATTGCTTGAGAAAAGCTGTTAGCTTTTGTGATGCGTGAATGAAGATCAGTGGAGCGTGAAAGGGTTTCACGGGTTTTAGTGAATACGCATGAAAGGGGCAGTCAGAGAGAGGAGTGTGTTGTTTTAGACATGTGTTGAGTCAGTAGAGAGTTGAGTCAGTAGACAGGAGACAGCGTAGAGCGTAGAGAAGAGAAGGGTGGATGTCTATAGTAGGGCACGAGTAGAGGGCCGGAGTTGTGTAGTAGATGTTCAGTAGTTATTCATGGAGTAGCCTATTTGTGGCTGTAGTTATTCCGAGAAGCAGAGTGTGTGCGGATACTCGGGATTTGTGATGTATCTAATATTTGTAATGACCCTACGTCTATTGTGACTTATTTGTGAATATAATATATTGTTGGAGATTGACAAAGCTGTTGGAGTTATTCCTTAGACAGTGAGCTAGACGAGCGGTGTATAAGTGTTGTCTAGTCTTCTACATCCACCCACATACACCCTACTCGTCACATTGGTGGCTCGTCTATTTGGATGTTTCAAACGAACCCAAAGTTGTGCAGCCTGAAAATGATCTGAGGTCATTTGGTCTGCAGCCTACAGTTTGTTTTTCAACGCAGCGAAATTTGACAACTTTACAGTAACCAGATGATTCGACACTGTTCAAATCTGGGTAAACGGTCAGCTGTGACTGTGTGCTGGCGAGTAAACAGTGTGCTAGGAATGCTGTCTTACAGGTCTGTTTACATTCGTTGCTTGTTGCGGTTGTGAAACAGTGTGTTGTGACCAGGATAATCTGTGGTGACCAGAAGAAGAGGAACTGTGAAGCTGTCGTGTTGCTGTGGTCTACTCGACAGTTTGAAGTAGAAAACACGAGCCCTGTTTTTCACTGTATGTAGCTTGAGATGCTACAGAATCTGAGTGTATTGTGCCGTGCTGTGTGTGGTCTTCATATTTCATCAACCTTGGGACTGGCTGAAGACATTATAAACATATCTACACGCTTGGAATTTAAGTATTATGTAGTTGTTCTGTGAACAATTAGTGTTCATCATAATTCCTTAATATACAGCTTAATTAGATATTATTCTGTAGTTATTCGTTTAAGGAAGTTACGTAACATTCTTTCGTGCTCTAGTTTATTAATGTTCTAGTAAAGTGTTTATTAAGTTTCTAGTTAAAAAGGTAATTTTTGTTTTATATAGCACTAACAGTGTATTTTATAAGAAATCAGTAGTTCTTCTTGTATACTGAGTACTTCTGTTTTCGCATGTAGCTTCTTCTCTTTAGTTCTGCTACTTTCTTCTTTCAGTAGTATTACTTATTTTCTACTTCATCTTCAGTGTTACTGTTCTACTATCGTCAGTTTTCACTCTTTCTGTATATGACTTTATATGAGATGTAGGTTTAGGTTAAAGCGCATTTAGAACTAATTGTATATCTACTTTACCTATAACTATGCTAATCCTATCTGTCACCCTTCTTCTAGTCCTTCTGTCCATTTTATCTTTGTGTCCTAATAGCTTGAATTATATACTAAGTGTGTATTAACATATTCATCACAGGAACTGTTGTAGTGTTTGTGCTTCTTAAAGTTACTGCTGCAGAGGTGACTTGGAGACTTGCCATAGCCTACCATTCCAGTACACCAGAAAAAGCTACGTAACCTTAGTTTGTTTTGCTTCATCATTCTAAGGCCTTAATTCATTTATTTGTCCAGGTTGCTCTATAGGCCTCCCTTGGCATTCATTGTTTCAGTGTTGTTGTTGGACGTGACGATTATGTTATTTATTTGTGTTTTTATTTCATCTGTAGGATTTTGCGCTATTTATTCTTAGAAGGGGTCCTATCCTGTGGGCAGGATCAGTGGTATTGCCCTTCACGAATAAAGTGTGCATTTTGGCATTAGTTGTTTACGTGCAGTTTGTTATCGGTCGTGTGTTATATTCCCTCTTTGGCGTTTTGTGTATATGTTGTGTTCTTCAGTCATTTTCTTCTTACACTATCCTGTAAATACGTTAATTTTTTGAATCTCCTGTTTTCGTGCGTTATAGATGTCAGGTACTGTACATTTCAATATTACTTCTGTCACACATCTTTCCTTTTTCTTATTACCGACCTACTAAGTTGTTGTTTGTTAAATTAGGGTGTACTGTTTATCATCATCATTTGTGTCATTGTTTGTTTTGTAGGGCTAATAATTTATTTGAGTAAGACAGTGAGTAAGGTATTATCTTAATGGTTATTTAAGATATTATTTTGGGTTGTGAGCTATTTTGACATTTTGCTTAGAGTATTTGAAGTGCATATAAGTCAGATATTTTCATAATCATGTCAACACTTATGGATTTTATCCTCGTTGGTGAGAAAATAGGAAAGTCTGGAGAAGATATCTTAGAGTTTGCACAGACTCAATTTAAAGAGGTGCAGGAAAGACAAGAACGACATGAGGAGCGAGAGAGAAGGAAAGCAGAAGAAGAGACTAAGAGGCTAGAGATAAAGAGACAAATGAAAGAGATAGAAGCACAGAAAGAAATTAAAGAGATAGAAGCACAGAAAGAAATTAAAAAGATAGAAGCAGACAAAGAGGTATCATTGAAAAAACTCGAGTTAGAGAAGTCAGGTTCAGACTCAGCATCAAAAAGGGGCAAAGTCTACAGACAGGGGGTATGATGTGCTGGTGTTGTGGGTAGTGGGTTTCCCCCCTTGCTTCACCCTAGGCCTAGTGAATTCTGTTCATGAAAGGAGCGACCATTGCGGTGTTAGTCTCTTGGCCTAGCAAAACCTCTCATACCCCAAGATCGTTGTGCGTGGTGAAGAGCCACACCCTCCTCGAGGTAGTCCTGGTAACTGAGGGTGCGAATCCTCAGGCTAAACACAACGGATCTAGAGGAGCAAACCTCGATAATAAAACCGGTGCACTACACCGTACACGCCCTCTGTGGGTGGGAAGGAGCCAGATGGATACTGAACAAGTCTTGGGAGTGGGAACGAGTGTGGACTGCTCCCTGAAGATCGGAACCCATCGTACAGGCACAGAGACTCAGGACGTGACGATCCTATTGCCTTCAACTCTTGGTCACATGCCTAGAGCTTCGGAGAACTCGGCGTAACCAGCAGGCAATTTGGTGGCGGGGAAAGAGCACTGTGAGCCCTACCTTGGCTACGTATCACAAGGAGACGCAGAAACACCCCCTTTATCTCCCCCAGAGCTGGCACAGTACACTTCTGGCTTCTACCCGGGGCGTTAGGAAATCCACAGGCACCCCAGCATCACAATGCCAAGAAGATGACAAAGTTGGAATTTACTAACTCAAACCTGGCAGAGCAAGTCCTCCAACAGATGCGGCCGATGCTGGGCCCACTGGCGCGTGGACACGTCCCGATCCCCATCGAGACTTGCCCGGGGAGCCCACCCCGGCTCAAAAAAGCAGAGAAGGCCACTCTCCAAACCTCCGATGTCTTGCGGGCAGTGTTAGGATGTGCAAGAACATGGACAGGAAGACTCCACAACTTCCCCACTGAAGACACGCCCACGGCGACCGTTGCCTCAACTGGCTGTGTGTGGTGTACCCGGAAACGGGGCCTCCCAGTACTGAGACACAGTTAAGTCCCCGATGTCATTTATCGGTGCAGAGTTGAGAGAGATGGCTGAGCATCACAATCCCCCCTGTGTTGCAGCATGATGAGAACCCAGAATTGCACACTGAGCTTGGGGGGAATCACTTGGGCACCAGACTTAATACTGGCTCTTGACTGGATGGCCGCATGCAGGAGATTTCTACAATGGGGGGTTGGCAGGTGGTGGGTATCTGGAAGTGGCTCTGTGCAGGACGTGAGGATTCCTTGGGTGAGCCCAGAACCAGAGCACAGCATTGTGCAAGCTCTGCATAGTTGGAGAGCCCCCTGGATGACGGGGAATGCACAGTGTGCTACCCCACCTGTCCCCAACTGCTAACTTAGAACCAGAAGTGGGGTCCTCTGTATGCGTGCCAGGCCAGGATAAAATGCCTGGGAAAGAGACTGGAGCTCAGAACTCCCTAACTCAAAGTTGCAGGATGGCAGGAAAGACAGGGCTATTTTGAAGATAATGCAACCATATTTTCACCATACGAGCTCGGACGCCGCCTCGGTAAACAAGGTCCGCGCAGAGCAGTGACACCCCCAGGCTGCTTGCGAATAGTCTACTACTGGGAACATAAACAGATTAGGGATGAGCCCACTCTCCCGTTGAACAGGTGCTAAAGTCATAGATACTGGGCCAGAAGGCGCACCGGAAACCACAGTATCACGCAACTCGCTTTTTTTTTTCTATGGAGAGTACACCGTCAAATAAATCTCGTACTGGTGCTCGCCCTGTGGAGCTCCACCAGGCAGGTGCAGTGCCGGGCTCTGAGCCTCGACAGAGCCCACCCTCAGCTACTGGAGGACCCTCTAGACCGTCTTGTGGAGTCAGCAGACGGCGGAGGAGAACTACTGACCAAAACAAAACAGAAAAAGAGAAACCCAGAGTGCCACTTGTCATGATGCACTGGAATGCAGAGGGAGTGAACAGCAAGCAGGCTGGATACAGCAAAAAGACAGAGCTGGAAAACATCTTGTATGAGAAGCAAGTCAGTGTTTGCTGTATCCAAGAGACTCACTTGAAAGCAGATCAAACCTTTAAAATAAGGGGATATCAATGCTTCAGATCCGACAGAAAAGATAGACGAAAAGGAGGAGTACTTACTCTTGTAAGGAATAACATTCCTGCACACGAAAGGAAAACCTTCATGGATGGAGCAGAATATCAGCTGTTGCAGATAAAGGTAGACAAGATGGAAATAGAACTCCTGAACATTTACTGTCCGAACAACAAACCCCTGAGTCTCAGCTCTATACAGGTACCAGCCACCAACTTTATAGCAGTTGGAGACTTTAATAGCCACTCCCAGAGCTGGGGCTATAACCATCTGGATCACAGAGGTGAAGAGGTTGAAACTTGGCAAGATGATCACTCCCTAATCCTAGTCAATAATGCCACAGATACTCCTACCTTCTACTCCAGAGGATGGCACACAACTTCAACACCAGATCTTGCCTTCTCCACACCAGATATAGCTGGATCTATTAGTAGAGAAGTAGGAGACCAACTAGGGGGAAGCGACCATCGCCCGATCTTTCTTACTGTCCAGAGTGCAACTCTCAGTACAGGCCCAGCCATTACAAGATGGAACTACAAAAAAGCCAACTGGGGTTTATTCAGGCATCAGGTGAACACGCTGCTGTCTACCCTCAAGGTACAGAACAGAGACATTAATGAAGTGGTAAAAGACTTCAACAGATGCATACTACAAGCTGCAAAAGAAACCATTCCCAAAGGATGCCGGCGTAACTACATACCATACTGGTCCAGCACACTCCAAGAACGTCAGGAAGCCATGGACAGGGCTAGAAAGGACGCAGAGTCTCAGCCTTCACTTGAAACTCACAACAAATGGAAAAAGGCTGTAGCAGAGTTTCAGAGAACAAAGCTAGAAGAAAAACGGAAAAGCTGGAGAACTAAAACGGCATCGCTGAACCTTGAGAAAGACGGCAGGAAACTTTGGAGATTAGTCAAGTCTCTAAATGAAGAGCGTTCCTCACCTAGGCAGACTATCACATTGGATGAAGGTGGCAAACTTTTCAGAGGAAAACAAGCTGCAGACTTGTTTGCTAGAAGATACAGTTCAGAAAGCAACTTACCCATTAACATAGATCATCAGAGAGAGATAAGAAAAGAAATACTGGCAACCATGGGACAGACAGATACTCCTGCCCCAATGAGGGAACCCATCACACTAGGAGAACTACAGAAGGCTATTTCCAAGCTTAAGTTTCAAAAGTCACCCGGCCCAGACAAAATCAGCAACGAAATGCTAGTAAATCTGAGCTCAGCAGCAAAGACAAAACTGCTTGAGATATTCAACCACAGCTGGTTGAAAGGAACGGTACCCCAAGTATGGAGAGAAGCCATCACAATACCCATACTAAAGAAAGGGAAATGTAAGACCGAGGCTGCAAGTTACCGGCCAATCAGTCTCACAAGCTGTGTTGGGAAGACTATGGAGCGAATAGTCAACCACAGATTGAAATGGTATTTAGAGTCTGAGCAGATCCTGGTGCCGGAACAAGCTGGATTTAGAGAATGCTACAGTATAGAAGACCAAGTTACTTACTTGTCTCAAGCAATAGAAGATGCCTTCCAGGAGAAGAAAAAGGTCCTAACGATCTGGGTCGACTTCAAGCAGGCCTTTGACAAGGTGTGGAAAGATGGCCTCATTGCAAAACTTAGGAGAAGTGGAATCCAAGGCAACATGATGAAATGGATCCAGTCATACTTGAATAACAGGAGAACTAGAGTCACTCTTGACGGTCTGCAGAGCAGAAAAGTGTTGCTCCATCAGGGGGTACCTCAAGGAGGAGTAATTTCCCCAACACTCTTCCTTGTTTACATCAATGACCTGGTGAAAGATCTCCCTGCAGGAGTGAAAGCTGCCTTATATGCAGATGACCTAGTACTCTGGTGCGCTGATGAAAATGTCACCACAGCAAATTATAGAATGCAGCGGGCAGCAGACATGCTAGTGTCATGGGCAGAGAAATGGCTTATCACAATAAACACAGACAAAACCTCCACAACACTGTTCTCCCTCGCCCCCAAGGACAAATCAGCTAACATACACCTAGGGACAACCGTTATCAAGGAAGAAAGCTACCCCACCTATCTTGGGGTGACATTTGACCAAAGGCTTACATGGAATAAGCATATTGAAAACGCAGAAGGAAAGGCCCGAAGACGACTAGGCATACTCAGAAAATTAGCAGGTACCAACTGGGGAGCAAATGAACGAAATCTAAAGAAGATTTATAATGGAGTAATAAGACCACACTTAGAGTTTAGCTCAGCAGCATGGTCATCAGCTGCTAACTCACATCTGCAGTCTTTGGACAGGGTGCAAAATCAAGCTCTCAGGCTCATTACAGGAGCCATGAAAACTACACCAATAACAGAGATGCAGAAGGTTGCTGGATTACAGACATTGTCCCATAGAAGAGACACAAAAACCATGATCCAGATGGAAAAGTACAACAGTATGCCAATGCACCCAATGAAGGCAAGACTAGATGATCTGGCATTGGGACGTCTAAAGCGTAGCAGCTTTGTGCATCGGGGGAAAAGACTTATAAGACAGCATCAAGAGGACCTATCCATGAAGACAACACCACTGAAGCCCACCCTATACCCTGTACCATGGGAGCAGGCCAGCAGTGCCCTCCAAATTAATACATCAGTCAGTGGTCTCACAAGTGGATGTGAGTATAATGATCTGCAAAAACGAACTGCTACATTGAGTATGATCCAAGAAAGCTATCCCGATCAATCATGGATACATGCCTATACAGATGGATCAGCAACTAATGCTGTTAGGAATGGAGGTGCCGGTATCTTTATCTCATATCCTGACAACCACTATGAGACTAGGCACATTCCCACTGGTAAATTCTGTTCCAACTATACAGCTGAGGTTCAAGCTCTAGAGCAAGCTGCAAATATGATTTATAACACCAACTCTGACTGCTACCAGGTAGTCATCCTCACAGATGCACTGTCTGTCCTGCAAGCTCTCAAGGGTGGTAAACTCCCGCATCTGAGAAATGAACTAAACAAGGTAGCTGCCAAAAAGAGAACCATACTTCAGTGGGTACCATCTCATTGTGGTGTACCCGGAAATGAAAAGGCAGATAAACTTGCAAAAAAGGGAGGAGAATGTGAACAAGAAGATAATGAAGTCACATACTTTGAGAAAAAGAGAGCTATCCAGACTATCAGAAGAGAACAGAACCAACCCAAAGACGACTATCACACTCTCGACCGGCAGGGACAGATAACTATTTTTCGACTCAGGACAGGGCATAACAAACTGAATAAACACATGCACAAGCTACGATTGTCTGCTTCACCACTGTGCACATGTGGATTAAACGAACAAACTGCTGAGCATGTTCTACAGGACTGTCCTCTGTATGACCAGTTAAGAAAGATATACTGGCCGAATGACTCAACACTAAACTCAAAGCTATATGGAGTTAAAGAGGAACTTCAAACAACAGTCGAATTCATCATGAGAACTCGTCTGACGGTGTAATCATCAAAGATGCGATCGCAAGAAGAAGAAGAAGCATCAAAAAAAGAATATGGGAGCATGTACAAGTTGAAACTCCCAATTTTCAACGAAGCCATAGATTTTATGGATTGTTTTTGGAGAGGTTTCAAACGAAGGCAACTGCTTTGAAGATTAATAAAGAAGTGTGGGGATCACTGTTGACAGATTATTTAACAGGGTCAGCATTAAATCAGTTTTCCAATTAACTGTGGAAGATAGATTAAATTATGACATAGTGAAGGAAACTTATTTTGATGGCCTATGTGATTTAATCTTACGTGATAAGGTGATGTCTTCATGTAGCTCCGATTTGTTAGCTTTTTTTCAGGAGAGAAAACCGGAGAATATTTCAGCGATGTCTCAGTTAGGTCAACAGTACGCAACAGCACATCCATGGAAACCGATTCATAAATCGGCGGTGCCAGAAACATTTACAACATGTGTGGCCAAGCGGAGTTATGAAACACGACCATATCGGAGACAAAATTCTCGTAGTGAGGAGAGACCTTACAATAAGAAGGCAGTAAGTAAGAAATGGACAGAAACAGACTTCCGTACATCCCCCAGGAAACAGCAGAATATGACAGAGTCACGTATTAGAAGACCTTCTGGTTGTTTTAAATGTGGATCACCATGCCATGGAGCAAAATTTTGTGACAAGCCTGAACCTCAGTCTGTGGTCGAGTCTCAGACTAGCACTCAGGGTAGTCCACAGAAGAGCCAGCGTGAGGAGTACAGAGGCTTTGTATGTAATGGGATTGGCCACCTTCAATTCGATTGTCCTAATAGGAAGTTTGAACGCGCAAGTTCGGTGGTAGTCTTAGATACATTCAACAACGAGAGTTGTGAAGGGTGCAGACCACTTTTTCATAAAGGTGAGACACCAGTTCTGATTTGTGGCCACCCACTTCCATGTTTGTCAGCAGTTCATACAGATGGGAACATAGTCTTCCATCCAGGGTACGTAGGACATAAAGTTGTATCCGTCTTAAGGGATACAGGTTGTACGACAGTTGGAGTGCGGAGATCGTGCATTGAGGGGTCTCGTTGGTTGGGGCAAACTACTCGGTGTATCACTTTTGGTAGCAGGGTGGAGTTTTACCCTCTGGTGTTGATAGATATTGATACGCCATTCTTGCGGGGTAGGGTAAAAGCATGTGTTCTTGACGATAATGCGGTCGCTGATCTGATACTTGGAAATATTCGTGGTATCAAAGAGTGCACTGATGAGGATATCAAACTATGGAAGCACAAACATAGAGACGATACTTATGGAGGAACTACTAGATTGCAAGGAAAACCTAGGGTAATTTCTGTAGATAGCATGTCATCTGGTAATGTCCGAGTTGCAGATACTTCAGTATTAAATTTAATTTCACCCCAACGAGAAGATATATCGTTTCCAAAACAGATGGGTCAAACAGAAACTAACATTGAGAGGCCAGAGTAGGTCGTGGTGCTCGTACGCCACATGAGAAACATTACATAAAAGAAACCAATGACTTAAGAGATTCCAAACACTTTAGAGGAAGCCGCATGAGTAGTAATGATTACGGTGGTAATTTTCAAAGTGAACGTCGTAGTGGATTTAGGAACAGGTACAGAGGACAAGATAGAAATAGAGGATTTTGTTCCAGCAGACCAAGCTATAGTAAACAAAGAGCTAGAGAAATATACAGAGGTAGTTTCAGACGAGATTGCCGCTGGGAAGACAGAAGAGAGAGTTACCCTCTTTACAGTAGAGCATGTTGTAGATGGAGTTATGATAGGGATAGCTGTTGTTGTGGCTGTGGTAGTAGCCGTGGATATCATCAGCCTAAATGGAGCAGCTACTCTGAAGAGTATGACCAAGGCTGAGATGAATATGATGCCGGAAGGGGCTTCTGATAGTATAATAATGAAATTACAGAGCCCGAAAACTAACATCACTAATTCAGAAGGGAAGGCCTAACAGAGTGATTTGTACAAATAAGTGTCAAAAGTGACAGATAAAATTTGAAAATATTTTTGCAAATAGTCAACTTTTATTGCTTTTGATTTAGACAAAATTTTCTTTCTCAAGGTAGATGCTTCAGCATTAGTCATATGTGGTTGCCACTAGTTTTCTGCACTCTGCCAAGTCACCAAGCAGCTGAACATTAACCTTACAACAGTTTGATGTTACTAGTAGGACAAGATACCAGACTAGCGGATTTTGATTATAATGAAGCATGTTTACTTGTAGTTATATTTGTATAAGTTTGATGACTTTACATAAAGTTTGTAGATTATACATGCATTTCTCTGATATGAAAATGAATTTTTGTTTAACTTTAAAGATATTGAATGTGTATTACGGTATTTTATTGAAGCCGTCTGCTATGTTTGGCAGTGTGCTATTTCTAGGGTCACCGCGTTTAATATAATTTAATGTGAAGAATTCGCGGTCTATTGAACGCTATGTATACGATCGATTTATGACGTGTTAGCGTTGTTAGGTCACGCATCGTGACTGGGATACGAGACCCTTTTCTATGTTGACCGTCAAGCTAACAAGACGTGTCCTATACCCTTCCAGTGTTGTGCATGGAATTGCTACATATATATTGTTAATTCGAAGTATGGACATAGGGTCAGTCCATTGTTATTATGAAGTGACGGAATGATTAAGGTTAGTACGTAACTGAACTCAGGGAAGGATGAATTAACAGTCCATTAATATTTATATCGCCAGACTCATAGACTCACTGCCGGCCGTTGGAACCCCCAACCGCGCGTGCATATAGCTATGACGTTCTGCCTACAATTTGTTATTGGACAAGGACTGAATATATATATCTCAACTTAATATATGCTCAAGTTTAATATGTATTTTTATGATCAACCCATGTGAATTTGTCGTGACGTGTAAAAGCTGTATATTAAATTGTATGGACTCATGAAAAGACTTATCAAGTCAATGAATTTGCAAAGTTTCAAGTATGGTTCTACAGCTCTTCTATCCCATATTCGAGTAATTAACATCGAAGGCATGATGCAATTAACTGAGTGAAGACCAGAACATATCAAAAGCAATGCAATGGCCAAAAATGTATGATTGCTTTATTTATATTGCATAGAACATTATGCAACAAGTATTGACCCACAATACCAGTCAAATCCACCCTTCAACAATGTGATTATCGCTAGAATAATTTGTATGCTATTAGTGTGGGTTGATGTATTTTGTATGTTTACTTTCATGATTTATTTTATGTTTGATGATGGATAGGACTACCATGTCTGTCTTTACTGTTGTCACAGAGAGTTTATTGATCATAAATTGCGTATATCCTCTTCTTTTTCTTTCACCCGTATCCTCTATTTTATTAAAACTCTTTACCTTTTTCCTGTATTTTTCGTATCCATTCGTTTGCGAAAAATATTTTCTTTCCCATTCTCAACTTTACCGTTTTCTTTCTCATACTGGTAAACGCATTTATGACATAACGTGTCAGAGAGAGAGCGTTAAAATGCATTCTATTGCATTAGATGTCAGTGGACGATAGAACGCGTAAATACTCATCTGGGCAGACAGAGATAGCAGACATGCGTCTGTACTTTTCTTATCTCACGGGCGTTTCGTCAGGCTAGTTCCCGGTTAGGTGTCATACCGTCTAGCATTTTCACCTGACACTAACGTTTCTCTCGGAGTGAAGTGTGATATGACACTCACGCAGCGCTCGGGAATGAGACATATAGTCTGGGTTTTTCCATGACACTCACGCTTCTCGGTCAGTTTGTTAACGTAGGTGTGAAGACGCACTGATGGCACTTACGGCATGCGTCTAAGTTACGTAAGTGTTAGGAAAGACGAGAGATTGCGTGGTTTTGGAAATAGGACACATTCTTTGTGTGTGTTTCATATATCTTAAACGAGAGTTTGAGACTTAATTCACTCAGTAACTTTGCAGTCAAGACTAAAACAAGCCTTCATTCGATTCCTAAGAATCTCTGTTAATAGAGATGGCATTTAGTTTGGTCGAAGTGGTTTAAGTTCTTAGTAGTTCTGTGTTGAGGTAAATATTATATATATATATATATATATATATATATATATATATATATATATATATATATATATATATATATATATGTATATATATATATATATATATATATATATATATATATATATATATATATATATATATATATATATATATATATATATATATATATTATATCTAGTATTTTTCGAAGTGTTCAAAGTGTTAAGATCGCTTATTTTATTTCCCGAGTTCTTTTGTGCAGAGTGAATAATTTATAAGTCTGTTATATTCTCTAACTGATGAGTTACTGTGGAAAAACAGAATAAATTATAATATTTAGCTTACACTCAGTCGGCTATTAATGGATTTAATTGAACTGTTAAATAATCAGACGAGAATAATTTTTCTAAACTAACTTATAAATGCTAGATGCCTCATGAGTGTTGACGGAATACGTATGTATTCATAATTCATGAGGATTGATGATTTTATGAATAGAACTTATTCAACGGGAAGTTTTAAATGATAAGTCAAGCTGTACGCTTGCATTTTAAAAAACGTAGGTTATATTGAGTACATAATATGTAACGTATTTCATATGTGGTTTTTCTTTATTCAGTGAATACTGGGGTAACCCAAACTTTGCCGGCGTTTTGTACAGAGACATACCTAATAAATGCTTATACTGGGCCTTTGAGCCAATGCATATTTATACACTAACTCTAATGTACATGCTGCCTTGTGGCGAGAAAAATTACAGAAATCAAAAACATTAACTTTCCGACATTGTTGACAAGTGTGTGGTGAACCAAGATTATTTGTTGAGAGAAGTTGTCCACCGGTCATCTTCCTAATTAAGGGAAACCTCGTGTTCTGACATTGTGTGCTCGTATAAGCCTAATTCTTACCTCGTGAGTCAAGTGACACTAACTTTAGTCTGAAATAACTATCGCATGAAGCAGACGCTCCCCAGATCCATTTTGATGAAACCAACAAACAAATCTGCAGAGTTGGGATCTGTTTCATTAAACGACAGTAACAGATAAAAAGTGTGTGAGTGTCCCAAAGTTTGCGCCAGACGGCGAACAACAGCACGATTGTAAGTATATCAGGGCCCTAATGAAAGAACCGAGTGAAAGTAGACTGAAGAATGTTCTTTGTTTGAATCACCCACGTTGTAATTTCCTTTATGCAAGTTATTGCTAACAATATTCACCCTTAGAAAAGCAGAGTATCAAGTCTGTCCATACCTTAAAAGGGGGAAACCATAGACTCAATCATATGTATCTGTAACTCTTTGGGGTTATCAATTTCTTCTAACGGGACTGTGAGCTATATATCCAGGGGAGGACCATACCAACGGGTCTATCACTATTGTAGCATTCCTTGATTTTTTATGACTATGTGTATGCTTTTGATGTATTTTATATGTTGTGATGTAAGTTTACTATGATAATTAAACTATACCTACATTTAATTCAGTGTGGTGGTCAGTTCGTTCCCATAATATCTATATAATCATTGTTATAGTGTTCCCACGTCTGTGTGACTTACTGCCGTCAATTGTATGTGCGGGCACGTGAGTGGATAGATATATATTAATATATTTATTTTTTATAGACTGTCTGACTCCTCTGGATCTTTTGTAGAAGATAGGCGGAGAGAGAGAGAGAGAGAGAGAGAGAGATTCTCGATTTCCGGGACACCCACTATTTCTATTATCACATCTCACTGTGGCTATCACTCATTCTAACCTATTCAGAAGGGACCAACCCAAGTCTTAATTCCCCTATCAAAAATCTACGACACGTGGGGAAAGGGGTGGATGTCACGGAGTGTTTTGAGGGTATTTTGCAGGTGTGAATGTTTCCATGCTCCAGCGGGAGTTGATTAGTCATGTGAGTTGTTGTGAGCTGGGAATGCGTGCATTGTAATAAGTTAGCTTCAGGGTTGTGAGCATTGCTTGAGACAAGCTGTTAGCTTTTGTGATGCGTGAATGAAGATCAGTGGAGCGTGAAAGGGTTTCACGGGTTTTAGTGAATACGCATGAAAGGGGCAGTCAGAGAGAGGAGTGTGTTGTTTTAGACATGTGTTGAGTCAGTAGAGAGTTGAGACAGTACACAGGAGACAGCGTAGAGCGTAGAGAAGAGAAGGGTGGATGTCTATAGTAGGGCGCGAGTAGAGGGCCGGAGTTGTGTAGTAGATGTTGCAGTAGTTATTCATGGAGTAGCCTATTTGTGGCTGTAGTTATTCCGAGAAGCAGAGTGTATGCGGATACTCGGGATTTGTGATGTATCTAATATTTGTAATGGCCCTACGTACATTGTGACTTATTTGTGAATATAATATATTGTTGGAGATTGACAAAGCTGTTGGAGTTATTCCTTAGACAGTGAGCTAGACGAGCGGTGTATAAGTATTGTCTAGTCTTCTACATCCACCCACATACACCCTACTCGTCACAACATTCAAGTCAAGTTGTTTACATTCAAGTCAAGTTATCTACGTTCAAGCTCAGGTTGTAAACATTACAATCTATTGTTTACATGCTAAGTCTACACATATCGACGTTGGATCTTCCGATCTCAACTAATGTCGAGAATGATTTAATGTAGCTACACTTTGGAGACTTCTACCTGTTGGCAAGTTACGGTGACCTTCAACGGTGGATCGTCTACCTTTAACTGTTTACAGTTATACCGCATTGTGCTGCATCTTTGCGGGTGTTTGAGGATTGTGCTTGAGATAAGTGGCCCGTTCACGTGTTAAATTGTGCCTTTATTTATGTTCAAATGAGCCTTCCTCTACACACATTCTTCATATTGTGTATTTACATACTACATGCATTTTTTGTTTACATGTTCTTTGTTTACATGTTGTGTTAGTGTGTATTTTGCGGGTTGGTTGGGTCTGGTGACTCCTTTAGAATATACTACGTGACAGAGGTTCTAATGAGAGCGTGTCTTTAGGGACTGTGGAAATTTCCCACAGCAGAAATTGCGAGCGACGTGTGTTGCTACTTTTCTTTTTTTTCTTAGCTGTGACGAGATGTGTTAGTGTCGTTTTCGTTATTTTTTTCCATTCTTTGATTTTTGATTTGTTTTGTTTGTAATTGTCTGCTCTCTTTCTTCCTTTCAAATATTTCTATACACCTTTTTTTTATAACAGTGTTGTCAGTTGTTTTGTTTAATTTTTCGCAGTTATCATTGCAATCCTTTGCAACATTAGATTTAGTTAAGCTTTATTTTTGATTTGACTTCTGCGAACGTTTTCGGTTGTTCTATATTCTTGTCTTTGTATTGTTATCGTATACTTGATATCATACACAGTCTATATATATATATATATATATATATATATATATATATATATATATATATATATATATATATATATATATATATATATATATATATATACTTGGTCATAGACTATTATTATTAATGTGATGCACTTTTCAGACAGAGGTTGTTTATGATGGTATTATTATAGAGAAACAAGGTGATTATACAAGTTTTTGATTAAAAGACGTGTCTCCCACGGAGATTGGGATAGAATAAAGTGAAGTGAGTATACAAGTCTAGTATTACAGATTTGTCTCCCATTGAGGTTGGGATAAGGTAATTTATTTAATTTTTCAGGCCTGATCTCACATTATTAGACAGAATGTCTACATTAGACTACTTTATTGAGCTAGGGAAATCCCTTGGCAAGACTGGTGAGAAATTGGAAGAATTTGCGACTGCTCAATATGCCAAGACACTGAAGTCGGAAGAAAAGAGACAGAAAATAGAAGCTGAACAAAAGAAGGCAGATATTGAGAATTTAAGATTGCAAATGCAGGCAGATGAAAGGAAATTCCAGATGGAAGAGAAAATACTTCAAGCTGAAGCTGAGAATAAAAACATAACTTTCTACCTTGATAGATTTCAATTAACATGCGTAACGCATAAGGTAGATAAGGAACAATATGTCGGACAATCGATGGAGTTACTTGCAGGTGAACCATTAAGTACTGTAATGGCAGTAGAAGAACCTGACAGAACTAATTATGATGTTGTCAGGGCAACATTACTTAAAAGATATAAACTAAAAGAAGAAGATTATCGTCTTCGTTTTAAGACAATGCTACCAGAAACTGGAGTAGAGTTCTCTGATTTTTTAACGAAGATACGTCTTACATTCACACGTTGGATTGAGCTGTCTAAAACAGAAAAGACATATGAAGCCCTTATGGACTTACTACTTCGAGATAAAGTTGTGTCATCTGTCAATGAGTCTTTCCTTGCTTTTCTTCATGAGCGTAAACCTAAGAACATAAAAGACATGGAAGAATATTGTTGCCAGTGCGTAACTGCACATCCCCATGCTACAGTTAGTAATTCTAAGGTGAAGGAAGAGTTGCCAGTTGCTTCCGCAGCACCATATGGCCCTAACTTTATGCATAAATTCCAAGGGGCTCAACACAACTTTAATAAGAAGAGCAATCGTAATTATGATCAGAATCAGGGTAACCCATCACATAATGGGTCTTCTACAAAGAACTGGAGGCGATCTGATAGTCCTCGTTATTTCGGGTCCAATAATTATGGAAACTTTCGGAGAGGTAGTCACAATAGACACTATCAAGGCTATTCTTCGTGGGGACATCGAAACCAAACAGATCGACACTATAATCAATGGACAAATGACAATAATGATTGTGGAAACTGGGATTCGAACCAGAACAGTGGTCAGGGTAGATCAAACTATGACAATTTCAGAGGGAATAATAATCGTGGTAGATCTCAACACAAGAAAAAGAGAATATATCACCAGGGAAACTCTGTACAACAAGAGTCTCATGGTGCCAGGAATCAAGTGAATGATAATAAAAACTCTAATGCTGTCACTTGTTCTGCTTTTGACTTTGGGAGAGCATTTCAATGCCCTCAATGCACAACATTATTTGAACCGACCACAGTAACAACTTTAAGTTCTGGTCACCATCTTCCCGCTCTTCCTTCTGCAGTTGCGCATGACAGGAGAGGATCGCTTGTCTTGCATAAAGGTCTTGTGGATAGTAATCCAGTCTCAGTGCTTTTCGATTCTGGGTGCACTACTATTGGAGTTAAGCAATCTCCGATAGATCCTCGCTGTGCCACGGGAAAAGTGGTTAAATGTGTAACATTTGGTGGCACAGTAGAAAATTACTCGACTGCTATTATTCACATTGCTACTCCCTTCTTTACGGGAGATGTTCACGCGTGTCTTCTACCTAATCCTATTGCGGATCTTATAATCGGTCGTATTCACGGGGTTAAGGAATGCACCCCGCAGCAAATTGCTGCCTGGGAAGAACGGAATATCCAAACAGCCAATGCAGTGGTAACAAGAGCACAAGCTCTTATTCCTCAAACGTCATCTACTGAAGTTAATGAAATACATAGCCAAGAGAATCACTTGGTGATTTCGCATGACTCGTTTGTGAAACTACAAGAAAAAGACCCGTCTTTAAAGAAATTCTTTCTTCTCGCTAAAAACGGTGATCCGAATCAGAATACTAATCGCAAATCATATATCACTATGAAAAATGGTATACTAGTGCGTATGGTACAACACTCAGACACATCTATGCATTCTCAAATTCTCGTGCCCAAAAGTATGAGAGCCCTAATTCTTCAACATGCACACGATTCTCAGTGTGCTGGACACATGGGTTTTTCCCGAACTAAGTCGATAGTTCTGGCGTCTTTCTTTTGGCCATTTGTCAATAAAGACATACGAATTTATTGCCGGTCTTGCAAAATATGTCAAGAGGTCAAATCTAGAGTCCACGGCATGCTGCGCCTATTCAGGCTGCAGACATTCCTATTCGGCCGTTTCAGAAAATGGCCATAGATATCATTGGCCCTTTTAAGACTAAATCGGCCAGAGGACATCAATTTATCCTCACGTGCGTTGATATGTGCACGCGTTGGCCAGAGGCTATACCTCTTAAGAGCATTTCCATCGCAGACGCTCTTTGGCTTATATTCTCTCGTTTGGGTTTTCTCGGGGAAATATTGTCAGACAATTGATATCAGAGACAATGTCGCAGGTAATGTCTACTCTGCACATTAAAATATCTTTGAGTAGTATTTATCACCCAATGTCTAATGGGTTAGTTGAGCGTCTTAATAGAACACTCAAGAACTTACTTGGAAAGATAACTGAGGATCATCCTCAGGATTGGGACAGGGTTCTACCCGCGGCTCTCTTTGCTATAGAGAGGTCCCCAACGAACATACAGGATTTTCTCCTTTTGAACTTGTCTTTGGCGCGCGACCGCGCGGCCCTATGTCTTTACTTCATGATCTGATAACTGCTGATAATATCGACAATGACACACAATCTTCATATGAGTATGTCATTGCTCTTAGGAAAAAGATTATTGAAGCATGCAAGCCAGTAACTTCCTCATCCGAATTTGCTAAAGAAAAGGCAAGGCGATTTGCTAATAAGAAGAGACTCCTACGTCAACTTTGTCCTGGATGCAAAGAGTTTGTTTTACTTCCTTCAAGGGGGAACAGACTTCTTATTACATGGAAAGGTCCATATACAATAGTCTCGAAAACTTCCGATGTCCACTATGTTGTCGATATTGATGGAAGGCATAAAACCATCCATATAAATATGCTTACGGAATATCATGAACGACCAGACTATTTGCAGCCTATTTTCCAGGCGACGGACGATTCTCCAGTCCAACAAGGTCATATCTCATCCCTGTCAGTTATACAGGATGAGAAAACTAATTTTCGGATGTTAATCTACCTCTTCCTGTGATTCCTCTTACTTCTACGGAATCATGGAAGAACGTTACTGTTTCTTCTAATTTATCTTTTGAGGAACAGCGACAAGTATCTTCTACGCTACAAGCATTTCAGGATGTCCTCACCGACATTCCTGGACACACAGATGTCATTGAGCATGACATTATACTTACTGATCATAATCCGACTAGAGTAAGACCGTATCCTATTCCTATTCATTTTCAAGCACAAGTCGAGAAAGAATTGGATGAAATGATACAATTGAAAATAATTGAACCATCCACCTCAGCATACTCTTCGTCCATGGTTATTGTTCGAAAGAAAGACAATAACATACGCCTTTGCATAGATTATCGCAAATTGAACCAAGTTACGAAGTTCGATGTTGAACCTATGCCTTTATTAGAAGATCTACTTACTAGACTTTCTAACTCTCGATTCTTTACTAAACTTGACTTGTCGAAAGGCTATTGGCAAGTTCCGTTAACTGAACACGCCAAACCTTTCACTGCTTTCTCAACACCTAGGGGTTTGTTTCAGTGGAATTTTATGCCTTTCGGGCTTATGAACGCCCCAGCTACTTTCGTACGCATGATGCGTCGAATTCTCTCATATCGTTCAGATGTCATTGCATACTTAGACGACATCTGTCTTTTCAGTAATACTTGGGAAGAACACTATTTGGGTTTAAATGAATTACTGTCTACTCTACGCGAGCATAATTTGACTGCAAAACCCTCTAAAGCCTATGTTGGGTTTAGTGAAATTTCTTTCCTGGGTTATCGGGTTGGTCATGGTCTATTGAAGACAGAGGACCAAAACATTTCTAAGATATTAAATATCTCTGTACCTAAAACAAAAAAACAAGTATGTAGTCTCTTGGGATTAATACAATTCTACGGAAGATTCATTAAGAATCTATCCTCTATCATGGCACCACTTTCAACCCTATTGAAGAAAGGGTCTCCTAACATGGTGCGCTGGTCTCAAGAATGCCAATCTTCATTGGATCAGATTAAGAATTTGTTCTCATCCCCACCTATCTTAAGGCTACCTATTGCTGATAAGACTTTTGTTCTTCGTAGTGACGCCTCATCCACTGGGATCGGAGCAGCACTAATGCAGGAGTATTCAGGAACTCTGCATCCTTTAATGTATATCTCTAGGAAGCTAAATGCGGCAGAAAGGATTTACTCGGTTTTAGACCGTGAATTGTTGGCTATGGTTTGGTCAATCCTTAAGTTACAAAGATTCCTTCTTGGTGCGCATTTCATTGTGGTAACAGACCAAAAAGCTCTTACAGCTATTCAGTGTAAGAACGTGAAGAGCTCGAGATCTACTCGATATGGTATTGCTCTTCAACCTTTTCATTTCACGGTACGAGCTATCCGTGGTCTGGATAATGTGATGGCAGACATACTGTCTAGATGCCCACATGAGTCCACTTAAGTCTTGTGTCCTAGATTTTCCTGATACACTTCTAGACTTATGTCTCTTCAATATAACAATATATATTAACACATTTGTTGTAACCTTAGAGTGGTAAATTAATTGTTTTCTTTCTCTATTACCATCTTAGGTGTAATGGAGAAGGTTGAGTTGACATATATAAAGGTCGAAAAAATTAATGCGGCCACATGTAATACTTAACATGTATTAGTAATTATAGTACATTGTAGCATGTTGCTAATTGTGTCATTTATATTGTTCTCAGTGCAAACTAGTACCAGGTACAGAGTGCTTTTGAGAATCATGACGATGCCATATGTCACTTACATACTATGTGGATGCTGCTTACATTGATCTTCGGGATACAGCATTATTTTGTACTGTGGATGCCATCTTCTATTAATTAGATTATACACTTGTATTGTCATATGTATATATAATGGCTTTACAAATTTTGTTATGGCCACCCATTAGATAATAGTGATTATATAGCATGAAACTTCGATACATTTATATGTTATTATGACTTCTCGATTTATGTTGTCATTCGCATTGCTATAACATTGCATTTTTTTAATATGTATGTGATTTTTGTTAGCATCGCCAGCAACTGAGATTTGTTTGATGGCACCTTCCGGATATGTTTATTTGGAGAAAATATTTTCTCTTATCTTGTGAGGTGATTTTTTGTTCTCACTAGACGCTCTATTGTGCGTCGATTGAGCCTGTCATTACGACATTATTTTATGTTGTTTATTTCATCGGCGCATCATTCATGCGGTATGAGCATGTTGTATCTTGCTCATTGATGTATTTCAAAAAAAAAGTGTTCATTTTTTTATATCCGGAGGGTGTGGTAGTCTATTGCTGTCGGTTTTGACGGTGTCATAAGACGTAAATCTATTTAATACTTTTTGTTGATCTAAGTTAGAGAACTGGGTATTAACTCCCTGGGACAGGTTGATTTAGGGTTATCTTCCCTTTGTTATTCATTGTAGTTGACCTGTCTTAAGACGGGGTTAGCTGTTCTCAAATCTGTTCTGTCTATGCATGCGCAAGTTTTCTTGGGCGCGAAACGAATAGACTTCCGTTATTGAGTGATGAGCTGGGTTCTGACCGGACGAGATGTCCGTTGTTCTTCTCTGCATTTTCTGGGGGAAAGATAGTCTTCAGTGTGACTGTCATGTCAGTGATTCTCCCCAGCGTTATTCTGTTCGTCAAGAATGACGACAGTGGTTATTAGTGTATTTCTCGGATTCTGTCCAAGGTAAAAAGAACTTAATTATTATGCCTAGATTGGAGAACATTTTGTGTCAAGCTGTGAGTAGCGCTCACAGTTCTTGAGATGCAGAGTCCATTTTGTGTGCTTGATATAGCCACCTAAGACGATTCGTCTAGCTATATTTCAGAAGCCCAGTGAAGAGATATTATGTTTCGGCATGGATGATTATACCTGCCATGAAGAATACACTGTTGTTTGAATTATTATAGAGGCCCGATATCTCGGCCGATATCTTTGAGCAGAGGAAGAAGTGCCTGGCGGGTGAAGCCAGATGAAGTCTTGATTTTTTATTATACAAGTTCATAGACTTTGATATTGATCAACTGAATCCGCCTTTATCGTGCGGCATATTTGTTGAAAGACTACCTGACGCGTTAAGTCAGGGGCCCTGAGCTACAGTAAGAAAGAATGTATATTGTCAAGTCAGCTTTATTAGCATCTTACACATGAGCTATGCAAGATTTATGATACTCGATATTTATTATTATTTACCACACATGAAATGTCCATGATCCTTTGTGCTATTGACTGTGTCGTCTGTCAGCGTACTGTTGCAGTAATAAATGTTGGAAAAGTCATCTGTATTATCCACATCTATGACTTTTACTTGTGGTGGAGTGAGTTTGGTGTGTAGATGAATAAGAGCCTATACGACTTCGTGTTCACGATATGCTGCTTCCTACACCCACACCTTTACTTCTACCACATCTCACTACGAGTACTACACTCCTGAGAAACTACATGTATGCTATTATGTATGAGTGTCTGCATTACACCCCTGGCAGTGTCTCACGCTGTTGACCTAGATACACGCAACACTGAACTGTCCAGGTGATCAACGACACGCCCACTCAGCGACACTTCAACACGGTACAAATACCAGATTTCACACGAGCAAACAGACTTCACATCTTATACTTAAACCGCTCGGTAACATTCTGGTTGTAACATCTAGTGGAGAGCAAATCTGACTGTTACACGTACATAATCAATTTCGCTATCAACGACTTTTCAAGTATCTTAGCATGTTAGTCCTCTGCAAGACTACCAGTCTATCTATGTGTTTTTTCCAGTTCAATTGTTGGTCTAGTGTCATTCCTAGGCACCATGTGGGTTGGACTGTACTAATTTATTGCCCCTGTAAGCTTGTCAATTATCTTAATTTTAACAATTATACCTTTAATGAAGATCATTCCTACGGTCATATTCGCATTTAGGTGAAATCCCCATTTATTCATCCATTTATATCCTTTAATTATTTGTTTTTGAAGATTAGGCCCTATTATTTTTGCTAGATTTCCCCCAGATCTCCATATAGCAACATCATCTGCAAATACCCTACCGACTTTGACGACTTACTAGAAAGACATCGAAAAACACGAACCTCTGTTCTTCCTTTCAACCGTTTGCATCATCATATCATCTGTCTCATTACTATAAAATAGGCTTACAGTTAAAGCAAAGTAAAATTTCCAAATTGTGTGCTGTTTTTCGTTTACTCTAAAATGGTAGTCTCAGCCCTAACCTTGTTTGCGACCCACAGTTTTTATTTTTATTTTTATTTTCTCTAACCAGCGGCACTCGAGCTTTCCAGCTCTTTTTGGTCCAATGACATGTCATTGCGAGTATGGGGGGTCAGTGGACTTTCCTTCCAACCCGGTCAGGAGCTTCGCTCCTTCCCATCCACACGGGATTTATGTGCAGGAGCCGTTCAGGTTATTCAGTCAAATTGCCGGTCGTAAACATTCCTTCAAACGCTGACGCCCGGGTTTGAACCATGAAAACCTGGTCGCCAGTACAACGCCGTGACCGCTCAGTAAACTATGATTTCAACTAGCCTACTAGTCATTTTTAATTAACTAATTCATTTCAACCTTCTGTACGGTTATTGCTTGACAATGGAACTAAATTTCAACACCAAATTGGGAGCTTATTCCAAGTAGCCTACATAGGCCTTTTGTTTAATTTGAGAATAGCCGTTATTTTTTGCATAGGATGAGAATATGTTGCCTTGCAAACATAATAATTTTTACCGAAAATAATTAGGAACCATATCAAAGGCACGACATTGTTTCGGTAGGTTACAGCATATATTAATCCCCGCAGCATAACGTTATAATAAATGTGTGACTTACCGTGCAAGAATAAAATCCAGAACCGACACTTAACATATGATGCTCAGACCGGAATTTCCCCCTAAAATCTTAAATTGAAAAGCTCAATCGGAAATTTTCAGTTTGTTAATGTGAGTGTTGGGGGATGTACATCTGACCGTCCAAAAATTAGCAATTTTTGCAAAGACAATTCAGCACATTTATTTTGCTTTACGCGGAAGTCCCAGTTAGAACCTTGTTTTTTTTTTCTTACAGGAAAAATTATTCCTTTCAACCCTTAATGGGCTATAATCAGGGCAAATAGTATAGTAACTATAGTTGATTCAAGATAATAAATTTGATTTCCGATTTCGAAATATAGTTTAATCTTCCCACACCACTCAGTTCAAACAGAGTTAAATAAACATTTTAAACTGTGAATGTTATGTATGTGTGCTCTCCCGTTTCCAAAACAAATTATTTAAAAACTAACAAATATACAACAAAAGAAGTCTCTCACAATTGCCACGTTGTTAACAAGAAGGAGAAATGTGGGAAAGGCCAGACTTTGTTTTGATGTATCTTTTTTTTCTTTTTTTTTTAAATTAATGAAAAAAAAAGATATTCCGTTCAACCTGTGATGGGTTATAATTACCTAGGAGGTATATTGTTTTCAATTCCAAATAATATGAACAATTGATGTATCTCTCTTTTGTTTGTTTAGTTGTTTTTTACATGCACACAAATTAGGTAATTTTGATTTGCCCTAATGACAATGATTTCATATGAGATGTGATGCAACTTTCTCGTAGCGGTAATTTTCGTAATATCGGAAAAACGTCTCTAACGTTCCGCACAGAATATTCACTTGCAGTTATTGCGTTATTTCCCTTCATATTCTGTGCGGAAAATTAAGCGACGTTCATTCCGATATTACCTAAATCATATTATTTGGATTTGAAAACAATATATGGTATTTTCCCAATGACTGTCGGGGGTTGAATATGGGGGTTTTTGAGTTAGGATTAGGGCTAATCCTAACTCTATAATACACATATTCACTGCAGAACGATCGGCTACACTCATTGGTAAATTACCCAATATATATACTGTGTGTGTATATATACACACACACATATATATATATACACACATATATATATATATATATATATATATATATATATATATATATATATATATATATATATATATATATATATATATATATATATATATATATATATATATATATATATATATATATATATATATATATATATATATATATATATATACAGTATATATACGAGGGGCGTTCAGAAAGTAATGCACCACATCGTTTATCTCAGCTAATAATGAAGATAGAAGCATGAAATTTTGCACACTTCAAATATGGCATGTGCCAATTATGTGCACCAAATTGCACCGCAACCGGCCAAATAATACGGCTGCCCTAAACCGTTGAAATGGAGCGTTTTAGCAACTTGCGTTATAAACAGCGAATTTTGATAGAATTTCTCGTTGCAGAGAAGGAAACTGTTGTGAATATTCACAAGCGTCTATGTGATGTGTATGGAAGTTTTGCAGTCGACAGGAGTACAGTCAGTCGCTTGGTTCAGAGAATCGAAGAATCAGGAAGTAAAGATACGGAGCTGCTTGATCGGCCGCGCTGTGGACGTCCTGCCACAGCCACCAACGCAGAAATGTTGAAATGCGCTGAGGGCATTATTCTTACTGATAGGAGAATCACTACTCAACAATTGGCCTTACAGCTGTCAGTCAGCATTGGTAGTGCAAATGCAGTTATAAAAACTCTCGCATTTTCTAAGTTTTGCTCAAGATGGGTTCCTCGAAGTCTCACAAATGACCACCGATTGCAAAGGAAAGCAATTTCTTCTGAATTGTTGGAGCTTGTCGATGCTGATGGAGAGAACTTTTTGGCTAAGATCGTTACAGGTGACGAAACCTGGGCACATCATTTTGAACCTGAGACACAAAGACAGTCAATGGAGTGGCATCATCCGTAATCACCAAGAAGAAAGAAATTCAAGACAATTCCTTCAGCTGGAAAGGTCATGATCACTGTCTTTTGGGACATTGAAGGTGTGAATCTTGTGGACGTTATGCCAAGAGGAGAGACAATCAATTCGCAAGCTTACATTAAGACATTGAAAAAAACTCAATCAACGTTTTCGCAGAGTTCGGCCGCACAAGAATCCAGCAGACCTGCTTCTCCTTCACGACAATGCGCGCCCTCACACAAGTCTGGCAACACGGGAAGCAATCACCAAATTGGGTTGGACTGTACTACCCCATCCACCCTATAGTCCCGATTTGGCACCCTCTGATTTTCATTTATTTGGTCCTTTTAAAGGTGCACACTTTGGGACAAGGTTTGACGATGATGAAGGAGTGATTCATGCAGCAAAGAAATGGCCATATGATCAAGACAAAATCTGGTACAGGCTAGGAATACATGCACCTGTTTCGCGCTGGCATAAAGCCGTACAATTTGATGGGGATTATGTTGAATAATACCGATGTTTACATGACATATTCATGTATATTGTGTATAAATTTCATGCTTTTTGAATAAACAGCTCCTGAGAAAAACGACGTGGTGCATTACTTTCTGAACGCCCCTCGTATATATATATATATATATATATATATATATATATATATATATATATATATATATATATATATATATATATATATATATATATATATATATATATATATATATATATATATATATATATATATATATATATATATATATATATATATATATATATATATATATATATATATATATATATATATATATATATATATATATATATATATATATATATATATATATATATATATATATATATATATATATATATATATATATATATATATATATTTTATATATATATATAATATATATATTAATATATTATATATTATAATATATTATATATATATATATTTATATATATATATTATATATTTATATATATATAATTATATATATATTTATATTTATATTTATATTTATATATTTATTTATATATATTAAATATATATATATTTATATATTTATATAATATATATATATATATATATATATATATATATATATATATATATATATATATATATATATATATATATATATATATATATATATATATATAGATATATATATATATATATATATATTCTAATATATCATTGGATATATATATAATATATATATATATATATATAATATATATATATATATATATATATATATATATATATATATATATATATATATATATATATATATATATATATATATATATATATATATATATATATATATATATATATATATATATATATCCTAAGTATAACCCATCAGAGGTTGGATAGGATATTTCTCATCAGAAAAAATAAAAAAAACCAGTGTGTCTGGGACAACACCCAATCCACCAATCATCTGCCATCATAACAAACATCACAAGGCATCCTCCAGAATCTCACTTTCCCGTTATAATATTATGCCATTACTGATCCTTATATATTTAATTTTGTTTTACTGCTGCTGTTTGAGCAGCCACGGTCGGGTACGCTAAACATCAGGAAAGAAGACCCGGAAGAACACCTTAGAATGACATATTCAGATTTTCGCAAACATGAGCCGCTCAGCAGCATGGCAGGCCTTAAATGGCCGAATAAGCCAAGAGCTGAATTTAACACCGAGCCCCCAACGGTGCAAGAGATAGAAAGCATTGTCCAGAAAGCTCGGTGCAAGTCAGCTCCAGGTCCTAATGGTGTTCCATATGTTGTGTATAAGAGATGCCCTGAGGTGCTCAAACGACTGCTCCGTTTACTGAAGAATGCGTGGAAAACCCAGCTTGTAAGCAAGGAATGGAGAAAGGCGAATGGAGTCTACATCCCGAAGGAACACAATTCCACAGACATCAGTCAGTTCAGGCCAATCTTACTACTCAATGTGGAAGAGAAGATATTCTTCTCAGTGATGGCGAAAAGACTCACTACATACCTCCTGGAAAATGGTTACATTGACACTACCATTCAGAAAGGAGGTATCACAGGTACACCAGGATGTCTAGAGCATGCCACAATGATCTGGGAAGCAATCCAAAAGGCAAAGTCTGACAGAATAAACCTCTATGTAATCTGGTTGGATCTAGTGAATGCTTATGGATCCGTTCCACACCAGATGTTGTGGCAGGCCCTAGAAATGTATCATGTTCCACAAGAGATTGCAGCAATGCTGAAGCTGTATATCGCAGGGTTTTCTGTCAGATTTTCAACCAGAGAGTACACAACGAAGTGGATTGGCCTTAAAGTTGGAATTGCGATGGGATGTACCATCTCTCCGATACTATTCGTGATGGCTATGCAGGTAATCCTCAATGCGGCTGAAGGAATGGCTATAGGTCCAAGGCTCGGTGGAATGTGTCACATGCCACAGCTCAAAGCATTCATGGATGACACAACAATTCTGACATCAGATGAACCTCAGGCCCGGAGGATGTTAGCACGCCTGGATGAACTAGTCAGCTGGTGCAGAATGAGCTTCAAACCCAAGAAGTCGAGAAGCCTATCAGTTAGGAAAGGGAAGATAGCAGAGGTCATATTCATGGTTTCCAACCAAAGAATCCCTACTGTCATTGAGGAACCTGTTAAAAGTCTTGGCAGGGTGTATGATGCCTCATTAAAAGACTCGAAGGCAGTGCAACAGACAATAGAAATGGCAGACAGAGGACTACAGATCATAGACCAAAGCAGACTCCTGGGAAAGTTCAAACTGTGGTGCCTCCAGTTCATGTTGATACCGAAGTTGCTGTGGCCACTGCTTATATATGAAATAAGCACAAGTACAGTGGAAGCTATAGAGTCAACTTGGTCAACAAGTTCATGAGAAAATGGCTAGGAGTACCACCAGGTCTGTCAGATGTAGCACTGTACTGCAAAAAGTCAAAACTTCTGCTTCCCTTCAAGTCAGTTGTTGAAGAGTACAAAGTTGGAAAGGCAAGGCTTGCAATGATGCTACGCGAGTCAGCTGATGACGTGGTTAAGTCCATTCAGCCCACACTGAAAACGGGAAGGAAGTGGAGAGTGGAAGAAGCTGTTGATGCTGCCCCAAGAGTCACTCAAACTGAGGGAGGTAATCGGATACACCTAAACGAATAGACGGAGATTTGGTCATGGAGACATCCTCTGGTGGTTCAAGGCATCAAGCAGGGAGCGCAGAGACATGGTAGTTCAGGAGATACGAGGAGCTGAGAATGATAAGAGGTTGCAAAAAGCAGTGCAGCAGGTCCAACAAGGCCAATGGACTACATGGGAAGGAGCCCTGCAGAGGTCCTTGACATGGAATGATATATGGCATATGGCACCTCTTAGGCTCAGCTTCGTTGTTAGATCAATGTATGACCTGCTGCCGTCGGCCACCAACCTTGTGAAATGGGGAAAGTCGGATGATGAGCAGTGCCCGCTGTGCCAGGGGAGGAAACCACTTGAACACGTGCTCTCTCAGCGTGTAAGGTGTCATTAGGGCAAGGGAGATACACTTGGCGCTATAACAAAGTGCTAAATGAGCTTGCTGCGACAATAGATCTGGCAAGGATGAAGGCGAATAGCAAACCCAGGCCGAGCACCGCAAATACATACTTTCTGAGGGCAGGAAAGTCAGCCCACCCCAAACCGAGTAAACCTGGTAGCAGTTTACCATCTCTTCTTGACTGTGCAAACGACTGGGAGATGGCGGTAGACCTACCTGGACGAGGGGCATATCCAGAGAGTATCAGAAAATCGCGGAGACGGCCGGATGAGTTTGAGTTTGAATCCCTGGGCGCGAGTTATTCACTCTTTTGCCCTTTAGGGGACGAGTTATTCACTCGTTCATACCCTTGAGACAGTTATGGGAGGTGAGGTGTGGGCTTTGTTTCAACCCCAAGGGAGCATCCTAGACTCAGCGGTATGGTACACCAGGCCCATTTTGGCGTGCGTGCGATACCAAGAGGTTTGACACTCTCTACCCGGTGCAGGGGGGTTATATCTCCAAGACAAGACTGACACGAGCAATCAATCACTGGTAATGGGCGCGGTGGCGAAGCCACCGCAACCATATGGCTGTCAAAGGTGGGCTTTCTTGCAACCCCAGGGAGCATCCTGGACTCAGAAGCATAACGCACCAGTCCCACTTTGGAGTGTGTGCCATGTTCCGAGATTTGATGGCTCTCTACCCTGCAAAGGGGGAGTGCTTCATTCTTCAGCAACGCTTCAGGTCATACAGATTGAACTGACCGTGCCATTTGAATCCAGATTAGACGAGCAACATTCGTTCAAAGCGGCCAAGTATAGTGATCTGGCCGCGGATCTGAGACACGATGGGTTCACTGCAAGGGTCATGGCTGTTGAAGTGGGCGCAAGAGGGCTTGTGGCTGCATCAGTGTATGATTTATTGAAACTGTTGGGGCTGAGGGAACAGTCGAGAACAAGGGCACTGAAGGGGCTTAGTGAAACTGCCGAAAAGGCATCAGGCTGGCTGTGGAACAACCACAATGGGCAATGGAAATCGTGACAATTAAACGCTGCGGTACAGAAAACACCACAATTTTTCTAAGTCCAGAATACGCTGAGTTTTTTGGTGTACTAGTGAAATGGCTGTGACTGAGGGGCAACAGGCGGCGTATATTATAAGGGGTGTCAGGCACATAATTTCAGTGTCTAGCGCGCAGTGGCTAGACTCGTCGGCTTCGCGCTGGTGTCTCAGTGTATGTCCTTAGTTGTGATGTGCGACGGAACGAACGGAATCATTTGTCTTCTCTTTGTTACTTTCACAACTGCCTCTACGGCTGGCGGAGTTGTGGATTTTAAAGTTGCTTCCATAAGTGAAATGGGTTCATTTTCTATAAAAGACAACAGGAAGCTGAGACGCCTGGGAGTCATGACCCAAGTGGGCCACCCCCCTTAGAGTATAAAGGAGTATCTCGGGCCAAAACACTTGTCGGACGGGGGGACTGCTTCTGATGATCAGATTGCTTCCTGTTGTTTAAGGAGGAGGCACTGGATAATGTCTTGTGACATTAATAAATCAAATATTTTGATTACCACTAACTCAGTAGTATGACAAAAATAAAAATAAATGTATTGTGGAGTGTTTCTAGGAAGGAGTTAACACAACTGCCATCCAAGCAACCAATGTGCATTCGATCCAAAGCTGAGGTATAGAGGCACCCATTTGTTTTTCTGGTCCTTGGCCACTGACTGACAAAGTAATCAGTGACCATTATGCCTGGTGACGTCTTGTAGGGCAGAAACAGACTGTCTCCATTTTGCTTAGTCGACAGACATCCTTAATGTGATGCCCCAGCTCTGGTTCATGCTCAGCATCTCTGCCTCCACAATTCTCTGCCAGGTGGCTGTTGGCCATCTTTGCTTTCGCTTTCCTTCTGGAGTCTATAGCATGGCAGTTCTGGTGATGGTGTCAGGGTCTCTTCTGAGGATGTGGCCAGCCCAATTCCAGCATCTACCTGCTATGACAGTGCGCATGTCTTCTTGGTGGCTCTGAGTTACCAATTCTTGGTCGGTGATGGTGTTCGGCCAGAAAATTCAAAGAATTTTCCTTTGGCATGCTGTGTGGAGAGGACAATTTGGACATTTCCTTTTCTATCACTCTGCAGCATTCTACACCGTACAGAAATTACACAGCTCTCATATATTTTTAATTTAGTGTTTTTACTTAACTGGGAGGATTTCCAAATGTTGTTTTGGTTGGTGAAGGTTTTTCTGGCTTTATTCATTTGGTTACAGATGTCTTTGCTTGTTCTGCCATCTGGTGTCACTATGCTCCCTAAGTATGTAAATGTGTTTGTATTTTATAGCTCTTGGTCCCTTATTTTTATGGGTGCAGGATTTCTTACATTTAGTGTCAGGACTTCTGTCTTCTTGAGTTTAATGTTTAGTCCCACCTGTTGACTATGTTTATTCAGTCTGTCTCTTTTTCTTGGATGTGTTGATGCACGTGTGCGAATAGTGCAATGTCACCTGTGTATTCTAGATCCTCCAATGTAGAGAGTGTTTTCCATCTTATTCCTCTAGGGACATTCGCTGTTGTCAGCTGTATCACCCTGTCTATGACAGTAAAAAACAGAGTGGTCGTTAAGGGGCAACCATACCGCACTCCTGTTTTCACCTCAAAAGTTAGGCTCCTTTGCCCAAAACTGCAAGTGAAATTAGCATACAGGCTTTTAATGATGGAAACCATGGACTGAGGAATTCCATAAACCCTCAGTATTTTCCATGGGCTGTCCCTGTGCATGCTATCAAATGTCAACAAATTTTATATGCAGCTGCCTCTGCCATTCTGAACACTGCTGTATTATGTTCCTGAGGGTGAGCTGCACATTGTCTGTTTCTTTTGAATCATGCTTGTCCTTCCTCAGTTTATGGTCTAGTGTTCTTGAAATTCTTTGAATATTTTACTGCCCGATATTTTGCTGGGAACTAATAGGAGAGTAATTCCTCTCCAGTTGTTGCAGGCAGTGAGATTACCATTCTTTGGCATGTTAACATTTATTCCTCTTTTCCACTCACTGGTGTTGTCCCTTTTTGCCAGATTTGTGCAAGTAGTGGTTCTAATAGCTTTTTAATAATAATTCTGCATTTAGGTTGTCATGGCCTGGAACTTTTCTGTTCTTCAACCCTTTGATAGCTGTGATGATTTCTTCTGTACGTGGAATAACTGTATTCATATATCGATTATTTTCAGTCTCTGGAATGTTCGATTGTGACTACGGAGGTGCTTTATTCAGTGTTTCTCCGAAGTGTTCCGCCCATTTACGAAAGACTAACTTTGTGGTTGTCATTTTATTGTTATTCATGCTTCAGAGATATTAAAGAATTTATAAAAGCAAAAGTTAAAAAAAAAATCATGGAAGGAAAATACAATGTGAAAAACTCACCGATAAAATATATATATATATATATATATATATATATATATATATATATATATATATATATATATATATATATATATATATATATATATATATATATATATATATATATATATATATATATATATATATGTGTGTGTGTGTGTGTTTGTGTGTGTGTGTGACAGCGCCATATTCATCTCGTCTGTTGTCCATCGCCATTTTGTCGGTATATGGCAGCCATTTTAGTTTACATCTAACAATAGCAACATTAGTAATGCCGCTGATGCAGCCAATCAGAGAAGAGAAGCGTCCAGGCTAGCGTGTCAAGCGAAATTCTTTATCATTCTTATTGCCGGTCGCGGAGAGAGAACAAGCTTTGAGAGCTGAAGTCTAGTTAAAGAACATGCTTAGGACTTGTGAGTAGATATAATATTATTCTCCAACATTATAAAGTCTTTATAGTGTTAGAAAGGATATTAGGTTTACCGTCTTTGTGCCGTATTATTTTTAATAAGTATATACTTAATTCTGTGGGTTTTTTCTCGTGCGGTTGATGTTAGATCTAAATATATTAGGGCATGGCATGGGCCCATGCTCAGGAAATATACCACGTGGCCGGTACTAGAACTGGCATATTCAGTTATTACATTTGTGTAAATGAAATTTAATTGTTAAGTATTTCCATATTGTTTCGGGTTCAGGAAACCTTCCATGAGCTTATGTAAATACGACACGTAGTTGGGTTGAATAATATTTAATTGTGGCGCGATTTAGATGGTTATATTTATTAATTACGGTGCTGATGCCGAAATAGTTTATTTTAGTGTGGCGAGTGCTGCAATTTATTAATATGTGTAAGAGGGACAATCATGTCACCAAAGTTTGTAATAGGAAACCTTCTAACTTTGCTGCAATGAAAACGGGGAACCAGGGATTAAAGGTCAAACCTACTGGACAGCAGGAACCTTATCACCCCCAGTGTGTGAGGAAGTTGTATGCAACGGGGTCACCATGAGGTGCCTTTATGATACAGGTCTAGATTTTGATTCTGTCGTGAGTTCTAGCCTAGTGAACCCAGGTCAGTATACCACAGAAACAGTGGAGATACAAGGGGCGACTAAGGACATACCACTCATGACACTTCCCATTGCAAGGATAACTGTGAAAACTCGCTATGTGGAAGGAGTAATCAGAGCAGCAGTGATAGACGAACCCATCTACCCTTTGATATTGGGCTGTCGTTATGTATTCTTGGGGAATCCCAAGAGACCTGTGATTATGGCAACAGTGCAGACCAGATCACAGTCAAAGAAGGAAGAAGGTGATCCTATAAATACTCATCCAGAAGAGATGAGGAAGGCACAGGCTGAGGATAGGTCACTCAAGCCATGTTTTAAAAAAATTGCCCAAATGTCACACACCTCCAAGCAAGGGAGAATACTATATGAAGAATAAATTGGTATATAGGAAGGCTGGAACTGGAACAAATGGTCATGGACAGCTGGTACTTCCCACTTCATATAGGGAGAAAGTGATGGAACTAGGGCATGCGATTCCCTTCAGTGGTCATATGGGGATCAGCGCCACAGTACAGCGTATAGCTTGTCATTATTTCTGGCCAGGGATAACGGAAGATATAAAAAGATATGTAAAATCCTGTCCAGAATGTCAACGGATAGCTCCAAAGCATTTGACTGCTCCTGCAACTCTAGGGGAAATGCCCATAGTGGGAACACCTTTTGAGAGGGTAGCAGTGGATATTGTGGGACCTCTCACTCGTACCAAGAGGAGGAACAGTTACATCCTTACTCTGGTGGACACTTGTTCTATGTGAGGAGAGGCGGTAGCCCTGTCGTCAATCGATTCGAAGCATGTCGCAGAGGCATTACTTACAATATTCACAAGATTAGGATTCCCGCATCAAATCTTGACTGATAACGGTTCACAGTTCAAGGGGAAACTAACGGAAGAAGTTTTCAGGATCTTCCAGGCCAAGCACTTTCATTGTAGTCCGTATCACCCCCAGGGGAACGGCCAGGTGGAGAGGTTCAATGGGACCCTCATCTCTATCCTGAGGAAGCTGGCCCATGAAAAACCTGATACGTGGGACCAATTTTTGCCCTCTGCGTTGTTTGCGTATTGGGAAGTTCCACATAATTCGACCGGTATGGCACCGGCAACCCTGTTATTTGGGAAGCCAATCAAAGGTCCATTGGAAGCCTTGTTGAGGACATGGACAGATGAGAAGGCTGAAGAGACTGTTACCTCATCATATCAATATGTGAACGAGCTGACCACTCGTCTCAAAACTGGCTGGAAACTTGCAAATGATAATCTCAGACAAGCCAGGAAAAAACATGCTGCATAGTTTAATAAGAAAGCGAAGGATAGGGAACAAGCTGTGGGAGAGAAGGTGCTTCTTCTATTACCCGGCAGCAGTAACAAACTGCAAATTGGATGGCAAGGTCCATATACAGTTCTAGAGAAGGTGTCTAGAACAAATTATAAAATTGACAAGAAGGGGAAAAAGAAAATCTATCATGTGAACCTTCTAAAGAAGTATCTGGACAGACAAATGCAGGAAGGGACACCTTTACTGACCTTGACTATCGCAACGGAGATGAAAAAGGAACCACTCACCTCCCACGAGTACCCCCTCAAACCATGTGAAACACCTGCACAGGTGAAAGTCAGTAAGCACCTGACTAAAAACCAGAGGGAGCGGGTTCAACAGGTTCTGATTGAACATACAGACGTGTTAACGGATAAACCGGGGCACACACACTTGTTGGAATATGATATGAAACTATTAGACCCAACACCCATCTGTATGAGAGCCTATTCGATTCCTTTCGCTAAAGAGAAAGCTTTGAAAGAGGAGATAGAGTATTTGTTGAAAGAAGGGATTATTTCTCACAGTGAATCTCCTTATAGCTCTAGTGTGGTTTTGCTGAGAAAACCCTCTGGGGAACATCGTCTGTGCATATCATCGCTACTGAAACGTTTGAGGAACACGATAACTCTTTGGCTATGTTGTTTGATAGACTCAGAGAGGCTAACTTGACCGCTAGACCAACAAAATGTTGTATTGGATGTAAAGAATTGGAATTCTTGGGCCATACCGTACATCAGGGTAGCATGACCCCTGACCCCAAGTCTGTTGAAAAGAGCACTTGGCTTACCATTAATAATTTTAACTCTATATGTGCTCCTTTGAGATTTAAAAGGAAAAAAATTGTTTGGTCTCACTAGCAGGCCTATTTAAAATTGCCTGATTTAACTTAAGAATTCGTGGTAAGAACGGACGCAAGCAATGTGGGCCTGGGGGCACTTTGTTACAAAGGTCCTCTTCACCAAATGGGGAACTGAACCCAGTCGCTTATGTTAGCCGCAAATTGAACAGAGCGGAACAAAACTACTCAACAAGCGAAAAAGAATGTCTAGCTCTAATCTGGGCTATAAAAAAGTTACAGATCTATCTCTATGGTTGGACATTCGTGGTCCAAACGGATCATCAACCCCTCGTATTCTTATCACAGGCCAAGCATGAAAATGCTCGTTTATTAAGGTGGTCGTTGCTCATACAGCCTTATTCATTCACTATTGAATACATTCCCGGGTCACAGAATGTGGGTGCAGACTTCTTGAGTAGGCATCCTGTTGACGAAAATCCGAGTATTCACAGGCCTATTGAGCAAATGTGATCTGTATGTATCACTGATTATGAACTTGCATCAGTGCATGTTCTTAAGTGGGGAGATGTGTGATGATATACATTGATACACCGATCCCATTTGTAGTATTTGTATAGTTAAAATAGTGTGGACATAAAAATTAGTGGAGTTGTGAGGTTTCGTCTTCGCCCCGCCTGCAAACGCATGGGGTATTATTAGACAGTAGCGACGAATAAATAATACTATCTTTCCCTAACGTCCTTGAAACTATTTAGAGCATTGGGACTCGATCAATCCGGTTTTCATCTGGAGGGAGTGAGAGAGGAGCGACAGAAGAATGATACTTTTGACACGTGTTGGTTTGAAACAACACAAATTTGTAAGCAAACACGCGTAGTATTGTTAGGCAGGTTTGAATAAAAAGGCGGAAACGCCCCATGCATGCCGCTTAATATAATCACATCGTGGGAAATGTATAAACACACAGACAGCGCGTGGCCTGCCAAAAAGTACAGTTTATGACGTAACAGACTAGTGGTTTCAGTGAACAACGGGATAGAGGGGGAAGGGTGGAGTATTTATAGAAAAGTAGAAATTTCCGAATATTCTGGAAAATATATGGACTTCTTTATTACAAGGGATATGGCCATAAAACCAAATTAGTTTGGTAGAATATGATCTCCTGATAAATAATATGTTACATTTTTCAAAATCGCCCCCTTAATACTAAAGATATTGACAAAATACTATCTTGGTTCATACAGACAGACGGACAGACCCTCGCTTTTGCATTCACTATCGGTGACAAATTTTTGCACGCGTTGTTAAAAAGGAGCAGAAGAGGGAGGGGCAAAGTCCAAAAGGGGGGAACTTTAGGAGTGAGAGGCAAATGTGTTAGGTCAAAAAGCAAGTCTATTTTTAACTAATGCCAAGATCAGACAGAAGTACACGATAATTGGGCTGTAATTTTGGCTTTATTTTTCAAATTGAAGTCAGAATTGGGAATCGCCCGATCTCAATGGCCAACACATTTAATATTACTGGAAAATTTGACGGCTCGACGCCATTTGAACTGATACTGTCCCTTAGCCAGGACGATGTACTGAAATATGAATTTTAACTAAAACTAAAGTAAATACTTAAACAAATTCATAGTCAAGCCAGCAGCAAAGCTGAATCTGTGCCATGGTCATCGTTCCTGTGTTTATTCATTGAATTTGTGGTAAGACAGAAATTATTACTATTTTATTTAAAAAGGTGAGTGAGAGATACTGCCATACGACTGTAAGTACTTAGACTAGGTCCCCAGCAGACTTATGCACGGCCTAGATGTTGGTTTATCTTATAACAGGTTACCAGAGATGTAGAATACACATGTTTTCTTAGGTGGTCAGGTAGAAACATATCACCCACCTTATTGTATGGAAAAAAGAGATTAATGATAATATTGCAGATGCAGTGCAGCCATTAGAGGAGAGGAATGTGAAAAGAACTGGTACACCTTGTTATGTGGATGAGTTGGGTTGGTCAGATAGATCTGACCCAGGTCTTTTATTTTGCATGTATTATAATTTGTGGAAATAGTAGATTAAATAAGATGTAAACAAGGAAACATAATTTCATGTTACAGGGTTTTTTGTCTGGCACTAGTCCGGTGCCAGATATCTGAGTGGTGAATTTGAGAAGACTTTGTATTCCAGTAGTGATAGGTGGACACGCTGTCTACCCTATTACTTTTGAACAAGTACAACAGTGGCCGTTGGCCGGAGTGTGTATATAAATTGATTACCTTTGAGTTGAAAGTCCTGACCAGAAGAATACTAGGATCAGGAAAAAATAAAATTGTAAAAAAATAGTTTAATACTGTCACAGAGTGCTCGAAGGTTTTGTCTGGATTATGTTTTAAATTCCTTACTTTTCTATTCCTTCACATTTTGTCTGTTTTTCTCTACGGAAATAGCTGTTTTTCAAGTCTTCACTAATAGTCCTGTTATACGATTCCAAATTCTATCTTCTTCTACAAAGGCACTTAAAAGCATTTCTTTAGGGACGTCTATACGATTTATTCGCTTAGTCGAAACGACAGTGGTTCCCAGAGTATCTAATTTCAGTGTTCAGTGGTCAACTGGAGACCGGCACGATAAATCTTTTACGTGTCTTAGCATGAGACGGGAAATAATTAACTCTTGGCGTGGGAATCAGGAAATATTTTAACTTCATGCGAACGAATGCTGAGTTTTAAGATCACTTGCTGATTAACCGTTGGAAGACCACGCACGCTTATAAGTTATAGAATAGAAGCATCAACATACCTCATACCTACAAGTATATTGGGATTGAGAGTAAACGCTACTAAAGTTCTATTTCTTAAGCTGTGATAAAGTCCTGAGCGGTAAGCAAACTCTCAGTATTCACTTAATTAGCTAACTCTAATATCAAGGGATTAGTTAATGGATGTAAAGTGTGAAATACTAAATATTGTGGTTTTTATTTCTTTACATTAGATTGATAGCTATTTTGCATTTATGTATTATGAATATTATTGATGCATTATAATGGTGTAAGTACTGGCTGATATCTGAAAGTGCTACATTCTAATGATTTTGAGAAAAACTGTTGTGAACGAGAGAGAAGAACCATGTTGTTCAATGGACGAGTGAATGAAATATTCCTCCAATGCAGTCACGCATGAACGCACACGGAAAGGCGTCTGCTAGTAACAAAGGTTGACCTGACTGACCTGACCAGTGTGAGACTACTGCTAGACAGGAATTTGTAAACAAACGGACAGTCGCCTTTAAGGGAAAAGACTGACGTTACGGTTTCAGGTAAATATATTATTAGGCACCATTCTGAGACGAAATGTCCAGAGTGGCTGTAGTTAATATATCTGTATAAAACAGAAGATTGATTACCTGCATTATCTTCCACAGCCCAGTTACAGAATCCTAGCCAGTTTCTGGATTTTGATTGCTGTAAATTGTTGCGAGTAAACCGATTAGTTGCTCTATGCTGCAGAGAGAACTAGTGCTTACATCTAAAACCCTCTAGCGGTGATCACAAGTCAGCAACCCTGAGCAGTCTACCGATTTAAGCAGTCAACACCTCGTCAGCACCTGAACATCATAATTCAACTTCACAACCAGGTTAACGAAAAGCCTAGTCATCTCTTGGACTGTTGCTCAACTGAATCAAATTCTCAAGTTGGTAATCCCTACCTACTGTGACACCCAGGAGAAGTCCAAGCAGATAAGTCTACGTAAAACCCAGACCAAAATCAGAATTCACTTATCCAAGAAATAGCCTTAGGAATAAACTTTCGTCAGTGAGAAAAATAGCCTCTTATTCTTATCTGAACCAAAGACACTGACAGTTCTAAATTTCCTAGTATTTCTTTTTTTCAAAGTACATGTCAACATTGATTTTATTTTCTACTGTAATTAAAGTAATTATGTACATTCTGTAACTCACCATCATTCTGAGTTTGACTTAGTAGATTGTATGTTCTGTTCAGAAAAAACCTACACAACCCTCTTTGTATTACTTGTTACTACTAGTTCATCTTCAAAAAGATTTGAGTAAGAAAGAGTTAGTCGTCGCCAGAAAAATACAAGAGTTGGTAGTCTAAAAGGTGAGAGAATCACTGACACCAACCTGTGCCCTTCTGTTAACTCTTTCCCTCAACACTAGCTCACCTCTGTGAAAACTAGTGTATAAAGGTCTATGTGCTTTCTACACATCTTCCTTACTATACAAAACTCTTTATGCGACAATTGGATTCTCATTCAACGTCAATTGTAGTGCACACCATCAACTATATCTGCGACAAATACCAAAATTTAAAGCACGGTGTTAGTTCAGTTGATCACAGAATTTAATATTTGTTTGTGTGTGTGTGTTTAAGTATTAAACTACCATCACGCCACATGTTCATAACCCTAGACATTAGACGTAGTCATCATACATACTAGTCAAGAATAAGTCTGACTGAGGTCATAAGGTGGTAGCAGAAAGGCCCCTGATAATTCACCTTAAAACTTGTTATATTCAGTGGCCTTCACAGCTGACCTCATTCAGTACAATATAAATACATAACAACAACATTCCATAACATCACAATCCACCACAGCATTCAAGACAGCGTAGACGCATCGAGTTCACAAGGGTCCGAAGAGTATCCTGAGGAACAGCTTGCCATTCCTGAAGCAGAAATGCAGTCAGCTGTGCAACATCCATTGGCAGGGGGTGATTTGTTGACAATCTTCGACCAAGGACATCCCAGAGGTGCTCAATCGGAGAAAGGTCAGGTGAATGAGTTGGCCACGCCATCCTGATGATCCCATGTTGCTGAATAAACTCATTCACCACACGAGCTCGATGGGGTCGAGCGTTATCATCTTGGAGGATGGCATTACCACCTATAGCCTCCAGAGCAGGCTGAACAATTGGTCTCAAGATTTCGTTCTGGTATCTTGGGCCGGTCAAGTTGCCTTGGATGATGTAGAGTGGGGTCCTGCCGTGTCTGTAGAAGCCTCCCCAGGCCATGACAGAACCCCTACCATAACGATCCACCTCTCGAATTGTGTCATCAGTAAATCGCTCTCCTGGTCGTCTCCAAACTCGAATCCTGCCATCACTGAATGACACAGTGAAGCGAGATTCATCAGTGAAGAGAACTTGACTCCATTGTTGCCTTGTCCATCGGATGTGCTCGCGACACCAAGCAACACGGGCTCTGCGATGAGCAGGAGTAAGAGGGATTCTGACTGCAGGACGTCGAGCAGCTAGTCCAAATTCATGTAAACGTCTGGGAATGGTGCTTTGACTGACATTAACGTTTACAGTTTGTCTCAGCTGACATCTTAGAGTGGAACAAGTCACTTGTTCGATGGCGCAGGGCTGACAACAAGAGGTACCGGTCATCATGTCTATTGGTGCATCTAGGGCGACCTGGCCGTTGGCGATCCTCCACACTTCCTGTGGCCTGAAATCTCTCCAAAATTCTTTGGATAGTAGAGTGTGACACTGCAAGCCGTCTAGCAACTTCACGGACAGATAAACCACTTTCAACCCACGCTATAGCCCTCATTCTTTGTAAGGTGTCAAGACTTTTTCTCGGTGGCATGGTTTTTGCAAGTGATGAAACTACCATACGTCTGCTGATTGTAAAACACATTACGAGTGAACTCTGTTCACGAAAAGTCCCCATTGCACGTGGAATGTCAATCAGCATGATTACTTCACCTGTTTAGTTGTACGGAAGTTTGAAAAAACAGATTAAAAATGTGAATTTATGGTCAGAAAACCAAATTGCACGTGATCACCATGGTTGTCGGTGAGTTGTTTTTAATGCTTAACGTGCATAGAGGACTGTCAGAGGAAGATACTGCACCCATTTTTACTAAAAACTTCTTTCATTTAATCATTCTATGCGCTTATATAAAAGTGTATTGAAAATAATAGGGTGGCCCTTGACTTTTGACGAGTTGTATATTTTGTCGAAAACCTGCTTGTTCATCTCTCAGTTTCTTGTCTATGGACTCTTTTAATCTCTCAAGGATAATCCTATTTAATACTTTTCCTGGCACGGATAGTAACATTATTCCTCTATAATTTGTGCACTCTTGTAAATTTCCTTACTTAGGCAACTTAACCAGATATCCTTCCTTCCATTCTGCTGGTATCTCTTCTTTTTCCCAGACTTTACCAAGTAATTTATACGAGTATAACATCTCTGTAGCCGTGTCGATATCTGCTTTGATGGCCTCTGCTGGAATACCATCTGGTCCAGACGCTTTTCCATCTCTTAGAAGTTTTATGGCTTTCTTTATTTCTTCCTTCGTTGGTCTTTCACCGTTAATTTGTAGCTCTTCTTCTGCTGGCTGGATGTCCGGGAGGTTTTGTGGAGCTGGTCTATTGAGAAGGTCCTCAAAATATTCTGTCCACCTCTTCATTTGCTCTTGTATATTGCTGAGCAGTTTTCCATTCTTGTCTTTTATGAGGCAACTTGTTTGCTTGTATTTCCCTGTCAGCTTCTTTGTGCTGTTATGCATTTCTCTCATATTTCCCTTGGCTGCAGCATCTTCTGCCTCTCTTGCCAACTCCTCAATATATTTCCTCTTGACTCTTTTGATACTTCTTTTAACTTCTTTGTTTGCTTCTGTATACACTTCTTCAGCCTTGGCTTTGGAACTTCTGGTTTTGCTTGTGTTTAAATCTGCTTTCTTGTTTTTTCTGTCTTTTATCTTATTGATGGTTTCTGTTGTTATCCACGCTTTTTGTTGTCGTTCCTTTTTTCCTAGTATTTCTTCACATGTCTCATTCCATACCGTTTTGATTTGCTGCCAATAGTCTTCTGTATTCTATACATCTTCCAGCTGTTGGAGCACTTGGAATTTGTTGGATATTGTGACCGCAAATTTGTCTCTTGTTTCTTAGATGTCCTACATTAAGTTGTTGTCTATAATTTTGCATTGTTTCATATCTCTTGAGTTCTATTTTTACTTTGGCTATCAGAAGGTGGTGATCTGATGCCACATCTGCTCCTCTATATACCTTTACATCCTGCAATGATGATCTAAACTTCTTGTTTATGCATATATGATCAATCTGATTTTCTGTTCTATGGTCTGGTGATATCCATGTTGCCTTGTGTATTCTCTTATGTGGAAACATGCTTCCTCCTATAGCCAGTTGATTTGAAGCACAGAAGTTTGAGAATAGTTCCCCATTTTCATTCATTATTCCTAGCCCCTGTTTTCCCATGACTTCTTCAAAGCCGGTGTTGACTGTACCAATCTTACCCCTCTCAGACAGGACTATAAACATCTATTACCTATCTGATAAAATCTACGACATTAACGTCAACATCTGTTATTCTCAGGAACTGATTTACTTTTCACAAGAGCTTTCATTTGAAGCACTGATGATATTTGCACGAACCGATAGTTGTCTGATACGGCTGGGAACAATGCTGGGGGGGAATGTCCAGATGCTTGGGTGGCGTCTTGGTCTGTAAGTGCGTGGAACTTCACTTCTACATTCTAGTACAGTTGATCTCAACCAATCAATGTCTTTGTTATTGTTTAGCACAACATACATCCTTTTTTTTGAAACAGTAGCATTGTTGCTCTTTCTTTATCTTCTGCTTGATGCAGTTGTTCAGTGCAAACAGGGCATTTTTGTGAATTATATTTAATTTAATGGTAGTCAGTTTTGAACTACTTAAATAAATTAAAATTAATAACCGTGGCTCCTAACATGCAACTTAAAAATACAATTTCCATTAAAGTGCAGCAGATGATAAATAAATTAAAAAAACACAAATCAGTGGTTTCCCTCAGTAGACCATTACTGTAATAGCTAAAAAAAGGACATTCTGAAGAGTGTTAAAGTTAGTGGTGACTCTGCATAGGTGCACAAGACTAGACTTTATTGTGGACAAGGAAAGGCTTTTGATAATATGGATAAGGAAAAAGCAGATGAAGGGGTGACTCATTGCCTAGACAGTATCTAGAATTACATCTGTGACGACCTGAAACTTGAAAGCTCCATCAGTCTGTGGCAATGCTTCTTCTTCTTCTTCTTTGATCCACTGTCACTGAGCGTCAGCTCTTGGTGACCTTGATGCCGTTATATGGTACTGCGCAGTTCGTATAAGCTGTTCTGAGCTTCCATACAGTGTATTGGCTATGGATGGGTTGTGTGGTATCAGTTGTTGTCTCAGTCCCTGAAGTGCAGGGCACTGTAGTAGGTGGTGTTCTACGGTCTCCAACGGGTTAGGGCAGTGTCTACATTTTGCTATATTTTGTGAACATAGTCTGTTTCTGTGGCCATTTAGTGTAGAGTGACCTGTTCTCAATCTGAAGATTTTGGTTTGATATCGTCGTTCGATATCGTTCATAGCATCTTTCTTATTTGGGGCTGTTTGGTGAATGAAGAGTCTTCTTCCTGTTTTAGACTGTGCCCACGTGTTCAGCCAAACTTCTTTACAGTTATTTTTGACCATTTGTTTAACTGTTAGTATACTCAATGGTTGATCAATCTGTGGCATATTTGCTCCTTTCTTTGCCAGTCTATCAGCAACTTCATTCAATATGATGTTTGTGTGGCCAGGTATCCATTGCATGTATATTTCTGTTCCGTATAAGTTCTTAATTTTGTGGCATGTTTCTTGGACCTTCTGGATAGTATTGATTGAGTTGGTTTTCCAGTTTCCTATTGCCAAGAGGGCAGCCTGCGAGTCTGAGAACACTACAACATCATTTGGTTCCATTTCGTCTGACTCAAAGAGTTCAAAAATTCTAGTTAGGGTTTTCTGGATGGCGACTACTTCGGCTTCGTAGTTTGTGCACCAGGTACCAACGGGACCTGCAATTTTGATGGGTTCTTCTGTACTGGGTGGGATGATTATGGCCCCGTATCCAGCATTTATGACTGCTTTGAAAGCTAATCCGTCTGTGTAGGCATGGATAATGTCTTCATCGTACTGACAGATGGTTTCTATGGCAAGTGTTTTCAGCAGTGTAGGTGTTACGCACAAATAATTACTTTTTTCCAAAGTCTTTGTATGATCGTTTTTCGTATGTATGATCATTATTTGACTGAAATGCATGTTATATATATTTTATGGTCAAAGGGACAGAACCCGATATATCGATACTGCTATTCTTTATGAGTTTACCTCCTCTTGTATAGAGACACGTTCGGTCTATAATGTCTTGAACGAAGCGTGACCATATCTCCTTATTTGGTATTATCAGTCAACTGTTGTAGATGTTTGAAACCTTTCTTAACGCTTCTGTTCATGTCCATAAAAGGCGCGACTGTGTAAGACTTTTATCTCGAATGTTCTTAGAATCGTCTTATTGTGAACAGCGACTCAGAGATTGTCACTCTGCGCATGTCTCGACTGGGTTGTCGTTTTGTTGTTCCGCCCAGGTCGGGGAGTTGAGAAATGGACTGATTAGCGAGCGGACGCGACTGCGTCTTGTGATTCTCTGAGGGAAATACATTGTCTTTGTGAGTTAGTTAGCTAACTAGACTATTTCCCCGTATTATTCAAGCCTGCCTGGAGGCATATGTTCATGGTTGATTTTCCGAAATAAGGTAATTCCTCTTGTATCGAACTTTAGGCTATCATCTAGAGGTTCGTCATTTTGTCGCCTTTTTGCTCGCCTGTGTGATTCAAAATGGAGAGGTACTTTGACTAGGATTAAGTCATCGGTATCTTTATACCTGAACTAGTTATATATCTATGGGTCGCTCTAGACCAACAAGACTATTGTCTGTGTTCCAGGATTCGTTATATCAGAGATCACGTCCAAGTCAGATGGTTAGACTTAGGAAGGTTATAAAGGTTGAGCTGACCTGTAATCCATGTATGCTACTCACGTGCAGACAGTAAACGGACGTATTGTATACATCTGATCTGCTAGCATCAGGAAGGAATAATTATTATTGTCTATGAACATTAAGGATCTGCAGCTGACCACGGTTGCAGAAGTTATATGTATTATTTATCAAGCTTCGCTATGATATTTGTTTTCCATACAACTATTGAGTATTGACTTCTACATGACTGTCAGTTAACATGAGTTTGAATGCTGCATTCGTTGTACTATGCCGATGATAACATAAGTATCATGACTGTTTTGTGGCGTGCAATAAATGGTATAAACCTAAAGCGAAGTTACCATTTCTATGACTCTACACGTCATGTTGCCTGTGGTGTACCCTGAACTGTTCTACTGCAACACACACACAGCAACAATCTAAACCAGATAAGACACCCACATCTTGCATTGTAATACCTGGTGTCGATAGAGGTGGTAATTTGACGGCATCCTAATTCCACCCTTATCAATTCATGGTGGCCAGTATGGGGACCGAACCCACGACATTCGCGTTATCAGACTCCTTACTTGTTTCTTTGTCTTAGGGACCGAAATGTTAAGTATTTTTGAAACATTGTGGTCCTCTGTCTTTAAAAGACCATGACCAACACGATGACCTAGGAAAGAAATCTCACTAAATCCTATAAAGGCTTTAGAGGGTTTTGCAGTCAAGTTATACTCGCGAAGAGTAGACAGTAATTCGTATAAACCCAAATAGTGATCTTCCCAGGAATCACTAAATAGACAGATATCATCTAGATATGCTATGACATCTGTACGATATGTGAGAATTCGCCGCATCATGCGTACGAATGTAGCAGGGGCGTTCATAAGACCAAAAGGCATGAAATTCCATTGGAATAAACCCCTAGGTGTAGAAAAAGCTGTAAAAGGTTTGGCACGTTCAGTTAGCGGGACTTGCCAATAACCTTTAGACAAATCTAGTTTGGTAAAGAATCTAGAATTAGAAAGTTTATTGAGTAGTTCTTCTAATGAAGGCATAGGTTCAGCGTCGAACTTCGTAACTTGGTTCAATTTGCGATAATCTACGCAAATGCGAATGTTATTATCCTTCTTTCGAACAATAACCATAGACGAAGAGTATGCTGAAGTGGATGGTTCAATGATTTCCAAACGTATCATTTCATCCAATTCTTTTTCGACTTGAGACTGGAAATGGATAGGTATTGGATAGGGTCTGACTCTGATAGGATTATGATCAGTTAGCACAATGTCATGTTCAATGACATGTGTGTGTCCCGGGATGTCTGTAAGAACATCCTGAAATGTTTGCAACATCGAAGAAACTTGTCGATGTTCCTCAGCGGAAAGATTTGGAGAAACGGTCACGTTTTTCCAAGATTCCGTAGAATAAAGTGGGACCATAGAAAGAGGAAGATTGACATCAGAAAAAGTAGTTTCCTCATCCTGTATAACTGACAGCGATGAGTATTGACCATGAGGTACTTGAGAATTGTCCGTTGCCTGGAAAATAGGCTGCAAATAGTCTGGTCTTTCATGAAATTCCGTGAGCATATTTATGTGGAAAGTTTTATGCTTTCCATCAATATCGACAACCCAGTCGAGACATGCGCAGAGTGACAATCTCTGAGTCGCTGTTCACAATAAGACGATTCTAAGAACATTCGAGATAAAAGTCTTACACAGTCGCGCCTTTTATGGACATGAACAGAAGCGTTAAGAAAGGTTTCAAACATCTACAACAGTTGACTGATACTACCAAATAAGGAGATATGGTCACGCTTCGTTCAAGACATTATAGACCGAACGTGTCTCTATACAAGAGGAGGTAAACTCATAAAGAATAGCAGTATCGATATATCGGGTTCTGTCCCTTTGACCATAAAATATATATAACATGCATTTCAGTCAAATAATGATCATACATACGAAAAACGATCATACAAAGACTTTGGAAAAAAGTAATTATTTGTGCGTAACATTACCGCACCCTCCCGGGAAAAAAAAATGAAACAAGTAAGGAGTCTATTAGGTTTGATCCAATTCTACGGACGATTCATTCCGAATCTGTCCTCCATTATGGCACCGCTTTCTACTTTATTGAAGAAAGGGTCGCCTAATTTGATCCGCTGGTCAAAAGAATGTCAATCCTCATTGGACCAGGTTAAAGACCTATTTTCATCTCCACCTATTCTTAGGTTACCTACTATTGAGAAGACTTTTGTTCTTCGAAGTGACGCCTCGTCAACTGGGATTGGGGCAGCACTAATGCAGGAGTATTCTAATACTCTGCATCCGGTGATGTATATCTCTAGGAAATTAAATGCTGCAGAAAAGAATTACTCGGTTTTAGACCGTGAGTTATTGGCTATGGTATGGTCTATTCTGAAGTTACAAAGATTTCTTCTAGGCGCACATTTCATTGTGGAAACCGACCAGAAAGCGCTTACTGCTATTCAGAGCAAAAACTTGAAGAGCTCGAGGTCCACTCGTTATGCCATAGCTCTTCAACCATTTCATTTCTCGGTTCGAGCTATCCGTGGTTCGGATAATGTAATGGCGGACATTCTGTCCAGATGCCCACACGATTCCACATGATTCTTCTGTCATATATATATTTCCTGATATACAGTCCAATGTTATAATGACATGTTAGTAGTTTTTTTTTTGTTTCTCACTTTTTTGAGGGGGAATTTATAACATTGTACCATGTAATTATCTAAGAAGGCTTAGTTAGTGATATACGGGCCAAAAGATCACTCGGCCACATTTAAATAAATTATTTTCAGGATTGTATTGAGAGATTTACCAGTTGTCTTTAAGATTTGTGTTATTGATATTTTCGCAGCACATCATTGAAGATGCGAAATTGTGTCCATTGTGGAACTTTGAGTATATCAAGTCCTGTCCTAGATTGGGAGCGGATGATGTCCACATCTTCTTCTATTGAATATTTTATGTCAACGAAGATCAACACATGTATTACTTATTAGTTACTGATGCATTACATAATGTAATAAAATAGTGCGGTATATTAATATATTACACCGCTATTTGCAACACATTGTATGATATCATAATAATATATTTGATTTCATATATTGGTATGAGAATAATTTGACTTTTATTATGATGTTGCCAGCATTGTGGTTTGTGTTGGTGGCACCTTCCTGGGATATATACGCGTATACTTAGATAAATTTTTCTCTAAGGACCTGGGATATGATCTCAGTTTCGCTCCAAGTGTTGAGCCATTTTGTTAGGTATATCCGCGCATCATACGTGCGTTAGGAGCCTAGATTTTTTCCGGCTCCAGGATTTAAAAAAAAAAATGTTTCATTTTTTTTTCCCGGGAGGGTGCGGTAATGTTACGCACAAATAATTACTTTTTTCCAAAGTCTTTGTATGATCGTTTTTCGTATGTATGATCATTATTTGACTGAAATGCATGTTATATATATTTTATGGTCAAAGGGACAGAACCCGATATATCGATACTGCTATTCTTTATGAGTTTACCTCCTTTTGTATAGAGACACGTTCGGTCTATAATGTCTTGAACGAAGCGTGACCATATCTCCTTATTTGGTAGTATCAGTCAACTGTTGTAGATGTTTGAAACCTTTCTTAACGCTTCTGTTCATGTCCATAAAAGGCGCGACTGTGTAAGACTTTTATCTCGAATGTTCTTAGAATCGTCTTATTGTGAACAGCGACTCAGAGATTGTCACTCTGCGCATGTCTCGACTGGGTTGTCGTTTTGTTGTTCCGCCCAGGTCGGGGAGTTGAGAAATGGACTGATTAGCGAGCGGACGCGACTGCGTCTTGTGATTCTCTGAGGGAAATACATTGTCTTTGTGAGTTAGTTAGCTAACTAGACTATTTCCCCGTATTATTCAAGCCTGCCTGGAGGCATATGTTCATGGTTGATTTTCCGAAATAAGGTAATTCCTCTTGTATCGAACTTTAGGCTATCATCTAGAGGTTCGTCATTTTGTCGCCTTTTTGCTCGCCTGTGTGATTCAAAATGGAGAGGTACTTTGACTAGGATTAAGTCATCGGTATCTTTATACCTGAACTAGTTATATATCTATGGGTCGCTCTAGACCAACAAGACTATTGTCTGTGTTCCAGGATTCGTTATATCAGAGATCACGTCCAAGTCAGATGGTTAGACTTAGGAAGGTTATAAAGGTTGAGCTGACCTGTAATCCATGTATGCTACTCACGTGCAGACAGTAAACGGACGTATTGTATACATCTGATCTGCTAGCATCAGGAAGGAATAATTATTATTGTCTATGAACATTAAGGATCTGCAGCTGACCACGGTTGCAGAAGTTATATGTATTATTTATCAAGCTTCGCTATGATATTTGTTTTCCATACAACTATTGAGTATTGACTTCTACATGACTGTCAGTTAACATGAGTTTGAATGCTGCATTCGTTGTACTATGCCGATGATAACATAAGTATCATGACTGTTTTTTTTTTTTTTGGGAGCCGCGCTAGCGTAGTGGTTACAACACCGCTCTGGCGACCGGGTGATACAGGATCAAACCTGGGCGACGGCATTTGAGGATTTTTCGTCGACCGGGATTTGGACTGGATTAACTCGAGACCTGGCGAGGACATTTGAAGGAGTGTCGTCGACCAGGGACTGGCGGCTCCTGAGCCGACCCAGCTGCAATGGGTACCTCCGAAATCGGCGAGTATTTGCCTGAATGGCGAGGGACACCTGTCTCTGTACAAGAAATAAAGGGATACTCACGTAAAATCAATGTCAGGTTAGACATAAATAATAACCTGAGATTTCGCCTCGAGTATAAGCGGGCGTACGAAAAAAAAAAAAAATGACTGTTTTGTGGCGTGCAATAAATGGTATAAACCTAAAGCGAAGTTACCATTTCTATGACTCTACACGTCATGTTGCCTGTGGTGTACCCTAAACTGTTCTACTGCAACACACACACAGCAACAATCTAAACCAGATAAGACACCCACATCTTGCATTGTAATACCTGGTGTCGATAGAGGTGGTAATTTGACGGCATCCTAATTCCACCCTTATCAATTGGTATGAGGCTTTTATTTGCGGGTTGCAGAAGGTTTGTACGTATTATTGGTCTTTTTAGTTCTACATGAGGTGGTAGGTCAGGTACAGCTTGAGTAGGCAGTCTAGTCTCTGGTATGTAGTGCTTCCCTGAAAGCTCTTGGTACCTTCTAGTAAAAGATGTCTTTTTAATTCGGTACTTAGAGTTGTGGTCACCGATAACATTTTTGCAAGGGTCATCTTTGTCAGCTCGCAAGAATCTTTCTGCCGTGATGATAACTGATTTCTCTCTCCTTAGTTCTAGGGGTTGCACATTGGCGGAGATCTCGCATGCGCTGGTCAGAGTAGTTCGCAAGCCTCCACAGATGAATCTGAGTGCCTGGTTTTGTATGCGATCTAGTTTCAGTCTAAGTGTTGGGCTAGCAGTGGCTTGCAGGGGTAGAGAGTAATCCATAACTGAGCGCACGTATCCCAAGTACAGTTGTCGTAGGGTGCTCTGATTGGCTCCCCAATCAGTGCTTGCCAAACGCTTTATGAGGTTTAGCCTTCTAGAGGCCTTTGCAGTTAGGGACTCAACATGTGTTTTATATGTGAGTCTGGTATCTAGCTGTATCCCTCGATAAGTCGGATTGTTCTCTTTAGTTAGCTTTGTATCATCAAGTTTTAAATCCAGTTCTTTCTTTACTGTTTTGTTGCTGAGTGAATATAGTGTAGACTGTCTTACTCGTGTTGATCACCATTTTCCAGAAGCTGCAGTAGGTTGTTAGAGCAGCCAATGCACGGTTTAGTTTCTTTTGCAGTTGCAAATGGGACTTCCCTTCTGCCCAAAAGACCAGGTCATCAGCAAACAAGGCGATAGGTAATTCAAGGTAGTCTGCCAGATCGTTTATGTATATGAGGAAGAGGGTGCAGCTTAGGGCCGAGCCTTGTGGGAGGCCTTCTTGGATGGTTCTTTTCCCTGATGTTGCTCCATTGAACGTTGTGAAGATGGTTCTATTTGTGAGGAAATCTTTTATCCAACGGAACATTCTTCCTTCTATGCCCATCTTCTGCATCTTGAAAAATAGACCGTCTCTCCATACTCTGTCATATGCCTGCTTGAGGTCTACGAAAACTGCGGCCACATGATTTTTATCCTGGAAAGCATTGGCAATCTGTTGTACCAATCGGATTAGCTGGTCAACAGTCTGTCTTCCTCTTCTAAATCCTGCTTGGTTAGGATTGAGGGCTTTCCCTTTCTCTAACCACCAGTAGAGGCGTGCATTTATCATACGTTCTGCCATTTTCGCAACGCACGAAGTCAGGGAGATGGGCCGGTAGCTACTGACTTCGCTTGGTGGTTTATCTTTTTTGAGAATTGGGATAATGTTTGCCGTTTTCCATCCTGTAGGTACAGTACTGCTTCTCCACGTCTTGTTTATGAATTCCAGGATCGTCAGCAAGCCTTTTTCCCCAAGTTTGACTATCATGTCGCTGGTAACCTGGTCTGGCTCTGGTGCTTTTTTGAGTTTGGTCTTTAGGAGACTGGATTGCAGTTCGGCTAGCGTAAATTCCTGATCAAAGATACTGTCGACAGCCTTGTGTGCTTTTAGCATGCGTTTTGTAAGTGTCTTGATGGCTTTATCTAGATTGGCTCTTTTACATGTTTTATTGACTTCAGCAAAGAATCGATTTAGGACTCGTGCTTTTTTCCAGTTGGAGGTAACTGTGTTACTGTTTGGAAGTTTTATAGGTATTAGGTTTCTCTTCTGGGATGTCCCTGCCATGTTGTCAATGAGTTTCCATGCTTTCTTCCCTTCTTTATTTAGGTCTAGATTTTCGCATTTTTCTTTCCAGGTTTCCATTTTGGCTTTTTTGCTCGCTAACTTAACCTGTGCAGTGAGTCTGTTGTATGTGGTTTTGTTTTCACGGCTAGGATTTTTCTGAGCGGTTTTCCGTGCCTTGCGTCTTAGTTGTACTAGGTGTTCTAATTCTTCATTCCAGAAAATGCTGTATTTGATACGTCTGCATTTGGGGATTGCCTGTTTGGCTGCCTGCAGTATGGCTGTAGAGATCTGATCGTTCAAGGTATTAATGTTTTGGTTCATGTCTATTTCAGTGAGGAGCTGGTCTGATATGAGTTTGTAGTGTTCCCAGTTTGCTCGAGCATAGTTCCATTTCGGCTTTCTTTTGGTTTCCGTTTTTGTTTTACCCTGCAGGATGGTGGTGAGGATGGGTAGGTGGTCGCTTCCTATGTCCTCCAATACCCTCCATTTATACCGGTTGGTGAGGTCTGCAGACACTAGTGTTAAGTCTGGTCGGCTACTGGTTCCGCTAGCTTTATGGTAGAGGGTTGGTGGGAATCTTTCATTTTGGAGGACTATAAGGTTGGAAGTGTTACATAGCTCTTCTACAGCCTGGCCTGAAGTGTTGGTGTCCTGGTATCCCCAGAGTGGGGAGTGGGCGTTGAAATCACCTGCTATGATTGTTCTCTTGTATTCGATATCATCATAGTAGATTCCATTAGTTTCTCTGGGGGGTCTGTAGACATTAACGATTTGGAAATATCCGTCACCTCCCCAGACTGTCACTCGCTGTATGTCAGTTTCATCATCGGTTCGAAGACTTTCGACCTCTGCCTGCACATCATTCCTTACCAAGGTTAGGATTCCTCGACAACTATTATGGCAATGACATTTGTACATTGTTTAGCCCGGGAAGTTGATGGATTTTGTCCTTTAGAACAGTTTCCTGAATCAGTGCAATGTGAACTTTCTGATCCTTCAGTAGTTTCTTTAATTCTAGCGATTTAGTTCTTATTCCATCTACATTTAACTGTAGAATGTTGATATACTCCTCGGTAGCACACTTTTCGCCAGGAGCAGCCGAGGGCGACCTGCTTGGCACGGACCTTTTGCGAGGCGACGTCCGAGCTCGTATATCTTAGGTTGTATTAGTGTCATGGCATCATGAGTAGTGGGGGTTGTGATGACATTCTTTCATCCCGGTAGTTATCCTCTTTTTTCCATGCGGGGTGTGCAAGGCATGGTGGGCACTGTACCATCATCGGTGGGGGAAGTATTATTTTCCCCTGCTGTCCTGTTCGCCTGATGTCTGTCCTACCGCCCGGTGGTAGACAGCACCAATACCATGTTGCACCACCTCAGTGGGGTTCACCGTTGTGCAGTCCCCGCCACCTAATGACCGCTGTTTTCTGGAAACATCCATAATTTGTCAGCTATTTAGTCAGCACTAGCGCTTCTATTTGGTCAAAAGGATCGTCACGTCGTGCACCCTGGTGCCTTCACTATGAGATGCTGTGGGTGGTACCGTAGCCGTGTTAGTCCAAGTTGGAGGCCAGTCACAGGTAAAGCAGGGCTTTGCAGGGGCGCTCAACATATTTTGGCCAGTCGGTCGAGACTGTTACCGGGGGATGGCAGCCACTGTCTTTGTGGCTTCTGGGAGCCATATGTCAAGCTTGGAAGGTCAAGGTGGGCCAGTGAGTTTGAGCCACTAGTTCAGTTCTCCAGTGCGACCGCTCTTACCCAGAGTTGCTACCACTCTTGGCCTCCCCAGATCCCCCGTGGCAATGCTAAGTGCTTTGAAGACTTTAAAGCTGAGGCTGCTTCGAGGACTTGCAAAAAAGGGGTGAATATCAGATGTGTTGTAAGACATGGAGAGGCATCCGTTGCTAAAAAAGAAGCAGCTGATGCATTTAAAGTTTGATTCCAAGAGTTTGTTGATCGGGAAGGTTATCTTCCTCAGCAAGTTTTTAATGTTGATGAAAGGCGGCCTGTTCTGATAAAACACAGCCATCCAAGAAAGGGGAAGGTCCTCTCGCAGGGAGGCGTATGATGCAACACAGAGAAAGCCGAAAGGAGTCTGTGTTACTGACTAACCTTCTTTCTTCTAGGAGAACTTCCAGATTTTGCACCTGGAATGTTCGGACATTAAACGAACAAGGGAAAGTGGCTCAAGTAGCAGCAGAAATGAGGGAATATAAAATCGAGGTTCTGGGACTGTGTGAAACAAAGTAGAAGGGGGTAGACAGGAAGAAACTCATCACAGGTGAATTGGTGCTGTCCTCAGGACATGAAGACGAAAGTTCACACCACAGTGAAGGGGTAGCTCTTATATTATCTAAAGAAGCACAGAAAGCACTCATTGAATGGGAAGCCGTTGGACCCAGAATAATAACAGCTACATTTAAAACAGCTAAAAAGAAAATAAATGTAAATGTCATCCAATGTTATGCACCAACTAATGACAAAGAAGAGTCTGTGAAAGAAGCATTTTATACTAGACTACAGGAAATTATGGAAAAAATAAAAAGAAGAGACATCACAATTTTGATGGGTGACATGAATGCAAAGATAGGTACAGTCAACACTGGCTTTGAAGAAGTCATGGGAAAACAGGGGCTAGGACTAATGAATGAAAATGGGGAACTATTCTCAAACTTCTGTGCTTCAAATAAACTGGCTATAGGAGGAAGCATGTTTCCACAAAAGAGAATACACAAGGCAACATGGATATCACCAGACCATAGAACAGAAAATCAGATTGATCATATATGCATAAACAAGAAGTTTAGATCATCATCGCAGGATGTAAAGGTATACTGTTCAAAAAAAGAAACGCATAGCTATCCGAGGGCGCGTTTTTATGAGTTTGTAAGTAAAATTTGGTGCTAGGGTATATAAAAACCAGCCTCAAATGTTCTTTACAGTGTCAAATGCATGTGTTGACCTGAATTGCGTTCGTTTTTGTAATCTTTACAACGCAGTGGTCAATAGTGTTTATGATGCAATTTTTGACCACAGCTCATGTTGCGCGCATGTGATAGCAACAAAATTTGGGGTGAACACTATTCACTGACTACGCAACTGAAACCCTATAAAAAGATAACGCTACACACACAAAAATTCAGTTCATTTTCAAGCAGACATTTATGGCGTCTCTATCGATAAATTTAAGGAACATTGCTATTGGCCGACTGCATGCAGGCAAAAGTCAAAGTCAGGTTGCCAGGCATCTAAACGTGCATTACAGTACCATCAGTCGACTTTGGCACCGGTTCCAAGCCACTGGCTGAGTTGAAGACCGGCATCGCAGTGGATGACCCATAGTGACAACAGCAGCAGAGGGTCGCTTTATTTGGCTTCGTCACCTCAGAGACAGGTTTACAACAGCTTCCTCAACTGCCCAGTCATTGCCTGCAGGACGTCATGTGTCTGATCAAACTGTCCGGATAAGACTGCATGACGCTGGACTTTGGGCACAACGACCTCACCGAGGACCTGTCCTTACGCGCCGCCATTGCCAAAATCGTCTTCTTTGGGCCAACCAGTATCGTCCCTGGGCAGCTGACAATCAATGGAGACGTGTCTGGTTTAGTGACGAATCTTTCTTTTTGTTGCAACGTCATGATAGACGGCGTAGGGTCTACCGTAGGCGAAATGAACGTTTTGCCCAAAATTGCGTTGATGAAGCTCCGCCGCACGATGGTGGAGGTGCAATGGTGTGGGGAATGATCAGTTACAACGGAAGGAGTCAATTGGTGCACATTGAAGGAGGCTTGAATGCGCAACGATACTTCAATGAAATTCTTCGACCCCATGTCCTTCCACTTTTGGCTGCCCAAAGGTCTGTGTTTCAACAGGACAACGCCAGACCCCATTGTGCACGGTTGACCACGCAGTTCCTGACTGCCAACAACATTCTCACCCTTCCCTGTCTCTAGACATGAGTCCGATTGAGCACCTGTGGGATGAGCTGCATAGACGTGTTTGTCGCCGAGATGTTGCTCCAGCCAATCGTCGTGATCTGTTCCAGGCACTCCAGGAAGAGTGGGCAGCCATCCCACAGGCCCACATCAGACGTCTGATCGCATCCATGCCCAGGAGATGCCAGTCGCTGATCGATGCAAGAGGAGGCCACACACCATACTAACGGGAAAGCCCGTACGCCAAAAAACTCTCGTGACCCAGATGCAAAACAACTGTCAATTGATTGGTTGAACCCTAAGGTATTCTTGTGTGCAATTTGAACAATTAACTCATTAAATTAAAAAAGTTATTGAATGTCAAAATTATGGCTATGTGTGTGCCTTCAGTAGCTATGCGTTTCTTTTTTTGAACAGTATATATAGAGGAGCAGATGTGGCATCAGATCACCACCTTCTGATAGCCAAGGTAAAAATGAAACTCAAGAGATATGCAACAATGCAAAATTATAGACAACAATTTAATGTAGGACATCTGAGAAATCAAGAAACATGAGACAAATTTGCAGTCACAATATCCAACAAATTCCAAGTGCTCCAACAGCTGGAAGATGTAGAGAATACAGAAGACTATTGGCAGTAAATCAAAACGGTATGGAATGAGACATGTGAAAAAATACTGGGGAAAAGGGAACAACAACAGAAACCATCAATAAGATAAAAGACAGAAAAAACAAGAACGCAGATTTAAACACAAGCAAATCCAGAAGTTCCAAAGCTACGGCACAAGAAGTGTACACAGAAGCAAACAAAGAAGTTAAAAGAAGTATCAAAAGAGACAAGAGGAAGTATATCAAGTTGGCAAGAGAGGCAGTAGATGCTGCAGCCAAGGGAAAATTGAAAGAACTGTATAACAGCACAAAGAAGCTGACAGGGAAATACAAGCAAACAAGTTGCCTCATAAAAAACAAGAATGGAAAACTGCTCAGCAATATACAAGAGCAAATGAAGAGGTGGACAGAATATTTTGAGGACCTTCTCAAAAGACCAGTTCCACAAAACCCCCCGAACATCCAGCCAGCAGAAGAAGAGCTACAAATTAATGGTGAAAGACCAACGAAGGAAGAAATAAAGAAAGCCATAAAGCTTCTAAGCGATGGAAAAGCGTCTGGACCTGATGGCATTCCAGCAGAGGCCATCAAAGCAGATATCGACACGGCTACACAGATGTTATATAAATTACTTGGTAAAGTCTGGGAAAAGGAAGAGATACCAGCAGAATGGAAAGAAGGATATCTGGTTAAGTTGCCTAAGAAGGGAAATTTACAAGAGTGCACAAATTATAGAGGAATAATGTTACTATCAGTGCCAGGAAAAGTATTAAATAGGATTATCCTTGAAAGATTAAAAGAGTCCATAGACAAGAAACTGAGAGATGAACAAGCAGGTTTTCAACCAAACAGATCCTGTACAGACCAGATAGCCACTTTGAGAATAATAGTTGAACAAAGTCTGGAATGGAATTCACCATTATACATCGGATTTGTGGACTACGAAAAGGCATTTGACAGTGTAGACAGAGAATCACTTTGGAAATTGATGAGGCATTATGGAGTTCCCCTGAAGATCATTAATTTAATAAAGAAAACATATGAAGACATGGCATGCAGAGTTCTTCATGAAGGACAACTTACAGAACATTTGGGATAAGAACAGGAGTGCGACAGGGATGCCTCTTGTCTCCATTTCTTGTCTTATGAGCAATAGATTGGGTTATGAGAACATCCACAACACACAACAGAAATGGAATCCAGTGGACTCTGACTAAGCAGTTGGATGATCTGGATTTTGCTGATGACTTGGCTCTTCTGTCCCATAACCATAATCTGATGCAGGACAAATTGAAAGCACTCGATGAGAGGTCACAGCAATTGGGTCTGAAAATGCACAGGGAAAAGACAAAGATAATAAGAATAAATGTAGGTAATGAAAACAGGGCTGAACTTGAAGAAGCACCAATACAAGATGTAGAATCGTACACATATCTTGGCAGCAATATAGACAAAGTTGGAGGGACAGACAGTGATATCAAGATAAGAATACAAAAAGCAAGAGGTGCTTTCATTGCATTGGGAAATATATGGAGATCAAGAGAAATCAGATCCAACACGAAAATAAGAATCTTCAACTCAAATGTGAAGTCAGTCCTATTGTATGGCTCTGAGACATGGAGAACAACAACGACAACTACTAAAAAGCTACAGACTTTCATAAATGGGTGCTTGCGTAGAATAGAGGGATGAAAATGGTTTGACAAGGTTACCAACATGGAACTGATGAAGAGAACTACACAAGTGCCAGTGGTACAAGAGATGAGAAGAAGACGATGGCGATGGATAGGACACACACTGAGGAAACCTGTTGATAGCATTACAAGGCAGTCCTTGTTCTGGAACCCCCCAGGGCAAGAGAGGCAGAGGTAGACCAAGAAGCACAGGAGAAGAGAGCTGGAAACAGAGATGAAACTGATAAGGAGAATGTGGAAAGAACTTGAGATGATGGGACGTGACAGGAGGACTTGGCATGTGTTTGTTGAAGGCCTATGCTCCTTTGGGAGTGGGGGGTTATGAATAAAATGAATACAAAGAAATTGCAGTCATTGAAATTACACAAGCGGTCAAGTGTGAGAATTATGCTCTCCTTAAGCGAATGCTTTGATTTGGTGTGTTTCTTATTATACCGAAACTCTTGGGATTAAACCAACAAAAAAGGGATATAACATGGACGGTATGAATTAAGTGTGTATTTTTAGTAAAAATTTTGGGGATAATATAAAATCTGTACAAAACTATTGTATGGGCTTACACAGGTGAAAATGACAACAACAACAAAATCTATACAAAATACAGGAAACTCGTACAGGTTGACAGATATGTTATATTATTGGTCCCAAATGCACTAACAAAAAAACTGTCTATACATTTTATTGCATAGAATAAAAGTGGATGGCTAGTTATCATTAATTTGTCATATTGTTCCCTAAAACAGAGGGAATAAAATTGTAGGGCAGGATTATTAGTGCGAAATGGGGGAGAAAGAGAAATGGAGAAAACTTGAACAGATTGCTCAAGATAGGCAGGTATGGAATGACCTAGTATAAGTGCTTTGCTCCACACGGATAAGAGTGAAAGAAAATAAAATAAACACTTTTTTTCAGATGAAACTTTATTTTAAAACAGTTAAAAAGTGCTTAGGGGCTATCCATAAAAGACGTCTAGAAGAGAGGGGGGGGGGTATATAAAAAGTGGACAACTGTGGACATGGGGAGGGGGTATTTACGTTGAAAGAGGATGTCCACTTCACTAACCACATGGCAACTGTCACTCACATACAAATCTTATCAAGAGTAACAAACCCTCTTATCTTCAAAAGCTTCTTACTGTCCAGCTAAACCCAAATAAATGTTCTTCGGATTTTGTCCCATCTTGCCAGGCCTTCCAGTCCTTCAAGACCCAAAATCTCTAATACGAAGAGGTTTTAACTTCTATGCTCCTGTTCTCTGGAACAACCAACCATAGTATATTAACTCTCTGGGAACCGAAATCACAATTATTGTGATTTCATAATTAGATTTTTAAGTTTTAAGTACAGGTAAGTGATTAAAGGTTTAAGCCTATATGTTTAATCAGGACCATGTGGAGTGGACGCCCGCAAGTGGGGGGGGGGGGGGGGAGGGGGAGTCAATCAAAAGTGGACATGGGGGAGGGGAGGATTAAAAACTGCCAGAATTTTGTGGACAATCTTTTATGGATGGTCACTAAGCAAGGCATATCTAACACTCTGTTCTTTTATCTCAGCTTGCTAACTATTCATCTTTCAGACATATCAAAAGCAAATAACTATGCACACAGTTGTACACAACAGATTTAATAAATCGGCCATCAGTAATTCTCTGTCATACCTGAATACCGCGAAGTTAACACCTTCCCACAAACATCTGTAATATAAGGTACTGCTACATTCACACGCACAATTAATACATTAAGGTACTGGTTCATTCTCATATACAGTACATCTACAGCACTATAATGCATTAGCATGCAAAGTAAGTAAATTATATATATATGCACAGTAGGCAGTTGTAACATTATCAATGTCAATACTACAATGGAAATAAGAATAAATAATAGGCAAACTGATCTGATACAAATAAAGTGTCAGACTAATGAAGAGCAACATCCACAAAGAAGGAGTAGCCAATCAGGATGTCAATGCCAGGATAAAGCCACATTTGCCTTCAACCCTCTCTAACTGGTGTGGAACTCACGAACTCTTTCTCACACACATAAAATTAGATTGTTCTGCACTAATATAAATCTATCACACTGTGACTTGTCTGGAAGAATATCCCTTCTATTATTCAGAAGTTCACCAACAAATGCCTCTGTCGCATCCTTCAAATAAATTAGCTAGACGTAAGACAAGGGAACTACCGATCAGTGTAACTGTAGCACTGATAAAATGACTGCTGAACATCTGCTTCAAAGTTGTCCCTTATATGCGGTACAGAGAAAGTGCATATGGCCGACGCCAGCTCCTTTCATGTAAAAGCTTTACGGGGATTCAAATAGCCTCAATCTGACTACTGCTTTCTTTGAGAACATTCAAGTGGACGTCTGAGAGTGTACGAAGAAAAAGACAAGGGAGAGAGAATAACTGAGATATGTGTTGATAAATTAGGTGCTACGGGAGCATATAATCCGTGTTGATTGGGTTTTTGAAACGAGCTTTATTAAAGGGGTAATTAGTAGACAGATCCTTGGGGTCCCAGATGAGACAAAGAAAGACTAGAACTACTGCCCCCTTAGGCATGTCGTAAAAGGCATCAAATGTATGGTTGTGCAATAGTCTGGTAACAGCATTATGTAAAAGAAATTTGCTACAGAAACCACTACAGCTGGAGAATGTTTAGACTTGCTCCCAAGCCATGTTGTTACAAGGTAGATTGTCCACTTATCTTGTTTTTCATTCCACAAATAATGTTTCATGCCAAACTGTGTTTCATTTTGTCCCTTCTACAATGAACAGAACATTCTGGTGAGCTTTGTTTGTGATTGACTTCCATATTATAGTATCAGCCTAAAGGCAACATAAGTATCTAATCTTTCTTACCTACCATGGACCAAGATTTGCTTATATTTTGTATGCATGTGCATATATACATATATAGTAAGCATAGATACTAAGCATCTTTGAGGAGTAATTAATGTGACAGCATGCGTAATATATATATATATATATATATATATATATATATATATATATATATATATATATATATATATATATATATATATATATATATATATATATATATATATATATATATATATATATATATATATATATATATATATTACACCACAATTGACACACCCATTCCTGAGTAACCAATCAACACCAAAATTTAGTCCCAAACTGAACTGTTTTACAGAAATGTCATAAAACACAAACATTATATGAAATACAAATATCCAAGGTAATAATTCGTGATTCATCCTTCAGAATTGAACAACAAGATTCAGCAATAACATCTAGCCAGCTTCTCAGGTCTACACACAACCTTTCAGTTCCAAACTAACCACCTCGCATCTCGAACTATCATCCCATGTTTTGACACAAACCACACGAGGCAAACTCATGTAAAACCAGACTGACCAGTTTTCATTCGCACTTAACATACACACAGGCCTATATAATTTACTGTTCACGCAAACATCCTCTCTTACTTTATCATTTGCCCCCACACACACACATTAACCATTATCATCATCAACATTACAACATATGCTTGATATCTGTATTACACACTGACATCATCATCATCATTACAATCTATGCTTGATAACTGTCTGCCATCAATGGTACCTATACCTTGTAGCGGTATGGCAGCTTGCGTACCCTGATAATCCCCAGAGCTATGCCAGTGGGAGTTTTACTCCTGGTAGGTTCAACCAAGCTGGACTGGTCTGTGTGGGTAGAGGTCAGACAAAAGCTGGTACCCTGGTCCTCCAGGTTGGGGGTTTTAGCATAGGGCTGACACCCCTGTCTATGTAAAAAAAAATCGCACGTTACGGAAACAACAATAAATGGAAAAACTTTGCTGCGGGATGGACATTCGGAGTCTGTGGCTCGTATGACTGTCAGTGGTGAAAGCCGAAAGGAAGCCACTGACATGAAAACGGATGTCCTAACAGCAAAACAGGATACAAGAATAGGTTTTTGGAATGTCAGGACAATGTACGAGACAGGTAAACTAAGACAGGTCACGGCAGAAATGAGAAACCAAAGGTTACACATTCTAGGGATAAGCGAGAGCAGATGGACAGGGGCAGGAAAAGTTAAAACAGCAACAGGAGAAACAGTACTTTACTCTGGAAGAGAGGATGGACAACACAATGAAGGCGTAGCCATTATTCTACAGAAAGGAATAGAAAGGACATTACTGGAATGGAAACCCATCAACAACAGACTGTTAAGATTAAGACTGAGAGGAAGATTCACCAACACTACAATAATACAATGCTACGCACCAACGAATGATAGCGATGAGGAGGTCAAGGATGAATTCTATCAACAACTGCAGAAAGAAATGGAAGACACACCTAGATATGATCTTGTTATAGTAATGGGAGACCTCAATGCGAAAGTTGGTACACACAATACATATAATGAAAGAACAATGGGGAAATGCGGCAGCGGAACAGCAAACGAAAATGGGGATAAACTAATAAGTTTCTGTAGCCTTAACAACCTGGTCATTGGAGGAACACTCTTCCCACATAAAGAAATTCATAAATTAACATGGGAGTCACCAAATGGTCGGGACAGAAACCAGATAGACCACATCATGGTTAATGGTAGATGGAGACATGCACTACAAGATGTGAAGGTAAGAAGAGGTGCAGATGTGGGAAGTGATCACCATTTAGTAGTAGCAAAACTGAAAGTGAAACTAAGAAGGGCTGCACCAACTGTAACTACACAGAAAAGGTTTGACATCAGCAAATTGAAGGACTCCCTTACCAGAAAAGCTTTTACGGCCGACATAAAGAAACGATATCAATTTGCCAAAAGTCAGGAAAAGACATTGACTGATGATATAGACCAGAATTTCAACACCATTTCAACAATATACAAAGAAAGCAGCAAATCATGTTTGGGATTCCAGGAAAGGAAGAAGCAAGACTGGATAACACCAGAAACTTTAAACACCATAACGATGAGAAAGGAAATGAAAAGAAAGAAAACAGAAGCGAAGTCCCCCAGGTTAAAACAACTATATAGCGAACAGTACAGTCAGCTGGACAAGGAAGTTAAACGCCAAACCCGAGCCAACAAAAGGAATTTCCTAGACGATCTTGCAAGACAGGCAGAGGAGGCAGCACTGAGAAATGAACAAAGCACAGTATACAAAATAACTAAATTCATCAGCGGAAAACGAGGTGCAAACAATATTACATTAGTAAGAGATAAGCAAGGTAATCTCATCACGACAGCAGAGGGACAAGAAGCAAGATGGGCAGAGCACTTCAGAGAAACTCTGAACAAGGAACCACCAGAGACACAATTGAATGTTCCTGAAGCTGAAAACGATCTAGATGTGAATACAGACATTCCACGAAAAGAAGAAATCATCACAGCAATCAAAGGGTTAAAGAACGGCAAAGCTCCGGGCCATGATAACTTAAATGCAGAGCTATTTAAGACAGACCCAGAGCTAGCAGCAGAACTATTAGAACCACTATTTGCACAAGTCTGGAAAACGGGGACAACACCATCAGAGTGGAACAAAGGAATAATTGTCAAATTGCCCAAGAAGGGAGATCTTGCAGACTGCAATAATTGGAGAGGAATCACTCTTCTCTCAGTTCCCAGCAAAATACTAGGCAGGATAATTATACAGAGAATTTCAAAGGCAGTAGATCACAAACTGAGGAAAGAACAAGCAGGATTTAGAAAGAACAGGAGATGTGTAGATCATATATTCACTCTCAGGAATATTATAGAACAGTGCTCAGAATGGCAAAGACAGCTTTACATTAATTTCGTTGATTTTGAAAAGGCTTTTGACAGCATACATAGGGACAGTTTATGGAAAATACTGAGGGCTTATGGAATTCCAAGCTGCATAGTGTCAATCATAAAAAGCCTCTATGCAAACTTTACGTGCAGTGTTGGGCAGAGCAACCTAACCTTTGAGGTGAAGACAGGAGTACGACAGGGATGCCCCTTATCAACCACTCTATTTTTAACAGTCATAGACTGGGTGATGCACCAGACAACAGAGGGCAGTCCAAGAGGAATAAGATGGACAACATTTTCTACATTAGAAGATCTGGAATATGCAGATGACATTGCACTACTAGCACATTCACATCAACACATCCAGGAAAAAACGGATAGACTTAATAAGTTGAGCCAGCAGGTGGGCTTGAACATCAATTTAAAGAAGTCTGAGGTCATGACGCTCAATGTGAGCAACCCTGAGCCCATATCAGTAAGGAATAAGCAATTGGTACAGACAGATACCTTCACATACCTAGGAAGCATAGTAACACCAGACGGCGGGGCAGGCAAAGACATCAACATCAGAATGAATAAGGCAAGAACAGCCTTCTTTAGCCTAAACAACATCTGGAAGTCCTCCCAATACAGCACAAGCACAAAATCAAGATTATATCAGAGCTGTGTGCTTTCTGTGCTTCTCTATGGTGCGGAATGCTGGAGAGTTACAGAGAAGGAAATGTCGAAATTGTCCTCTTTTCACACAACTTGCCTAAGAAAAATTCACCGAATCTTTTGGCCGAATACCATCACTAACCAAGATCTGCTTACTCGTAGCAAGCAAGAGGACATGCATACCATCATAGCTGGCAGACGCTGGAACTGGGTTGGTCATGTCCTCAGAAGAGACCCCGACGCCATCACAAGAACAGCTATGCTTTGGACTCCTGAAGGAAAACGAAAGAGAGGCCGACCAAAAACAACCTGGCGGAGGACTGTGGAGGCTGAGATGCAAAGAATGAACCAGAGTTGGGGCACTGTACGAAGGATGGCCACCGACCGAGCAAAGTGGAATCAATTTGTTGTTGCCCTACAAGACGCCACTAGGCGTGATGGCCACTGACTGCTTTGACGGTCGGCGGCTAAGGATCAAAGAAAGAAGAAGAAGTTGATAACTGTATTACACTGATATCATCATCATCATTACAATAAATGCTCGATATCTGTATTACACTGACATCATCATCATTACAATCTATGCTTGATATCTGTATTACACATCATCATCATGTGTGTGTATATATATATATATATGTATGTATATATATGTGTATGTATATATATATATATATTATATATTTCGCATGTGTGTGTGTGTATATATATGAATATATACTGAATCTTGACACTGCTATTAAAACTGACAGCACATATATGGTAAAACTGAATCGGACATCTTGCAGACGATGTGCAAAACTATTACACCATTCAGACAATGGATTAACACCACTTATAAAAGCTCACAAAATAAGTAAAGAAATCATTATTTCTTAAAATTCCATTCTGTTAATTTCTTTCAAGGTATCATTTTACAATGTTTATAACCGTCGTTAATTCGGTGCCATTTATTCCATAGTCGATCAATCTTTTATCATCTTTAAGAAGCGTTCCTTTATGATACCATTTCTGAGCATTGGGTGGCCCAAACTGTAGATAAAAGAGTTGACATTTTAATTTTTTTTTAAACTACAGACGAACTAATAGAAAAAAACATGTGAGGAACATTCAAAAGGCACACACAAAAAAAAAAGGTTGTAAGAAGAGAAAAACTTTTAATTCAAATAAATGATTATTTCATCCCTTTCTCGTTTCTTAAGAGCAAGTTTAACCCCCAAAATGAAAAACACTTAATTAAAAGATAAAAGTCACATCTAGTTATTCATATATGCACAGTAACTGAAAAAATACAATACAATGAAGTACATGCCTCAAACTCAAAGGCTTCCAAGATCTGACTAGCATATCTGTTAGTTTCAGTTACAATGGTGTCTATCAAACTATCAGGAAATAGCCACTTGAAAAAAATCTATACAATTCATCTGTTTTATGCCTTGCACTAGGGTGAAAATTCAGGCAGCCAGTCACTCACATAGGGATCATCAAAGTCATACAAGTCCCACTGAAACTCATCAGCCATTTCTCTGCCACACCCCCTCCTAGTAAAAAGTCTTTTTCTATGCCCCTGATTCACACCATGACCCTGAAAAGCACAATCACCACCTCTGGCACCTTCATGAATACCAGAACTAGGGCCATCACTGTCTGTTTCACTAGTTTCAGGCTGCACTGCATCAAAACTAGACCAACTGTTGTCACTTCAAAGGCCAGCTGAGAGCCAGAATCCGAATCATGGCACCATTCAAGTTTCACTCATATTCTTAAAACAATACCACTCAAATCTGAATCAAAACATGTCAAAAAACGTTCAAGCTGCCATCAACCATTGCTCAATAAAGGACAGTACCTTCCCTTGGCTTGTGTCTATTCAGATGGCTGCTGTGATCGCTTTTTGTGCTAATGCTATATGGATGCCAAATGGCGATATTGGTACTCTATGAAAAATAGAGCCTGTCGCCAAAATGGTACTCATAGTGTTAAGGAGGAAGAGTGGATGAAATCAAGAGAAATCAGATGAGAACTGGACAAACTACCAGCAAGTCATCATCAGCTTTGGCAGTGGGTGTAGAGTTTGGTGCAATAAGCACAGCTGGGAATTAACTGATAAATAATCATGCCAGGGATAATGATGACATTGTGTACACTGATGGGTCTTTACTTTGTGGTGAAAAATCAGGATAGAGCTTCTCAACCAGATTACAGGACAGGTTCGTCGCTGAAGAAAGTGGAGCTTACACAGCAACTTCGTCTTCTTCTTTGATCTATAACCATCAACCGTCAAAGCAGTCAGTGGCCATCACACCTGGTGGCATCTTGTAGGGCAGCAACAAACTGATTCCACTTTGCTCTGTCGGTGGCCATCCTTCGTACAGTGCCCCAACTCTGGTTCATTCTTTGCATCTCGGCCTCCACAGTTCTCCGCCAAGTTGTTTTTCGTCAGCATCTCCTTTGCTTTCCCTCGGGGGTCCACAGCATGGCTGTTCTTGTGACGATTTCAGGGTCCCTTCTGAGGACGTGGCCAACCCAACTCCAGTGTCTGCCAGCTATGATGGTGTGCATGTCCTCCTGGTTACTCCGAATAAGTAGTTCTTGGTTACTGATGGTGTTTGGCCAAAAGATTTGGAGAACTTTCCTTAGGCAGACTGTGTGGAAGGAGGACAGTTTCGACATTTCCTTCTCTGTTACTCTCCAGTATTTCGCACCATTGAGAAGCACAGAAAGTACACAGCTCTCATACAGTCTTAATTTGGTGTTTTCTGTACTGGGAAGACTTCCAAATGTTGTTGAGACTAGCAAAGGCTGTTCTTGCTTTATTCATTCTGTTGTTAATGTCCTTGCTTGTTCCACCGTCAGGTGTTACTATGCATCCTGGTAAGTAAATGTGTCTGTCTGTTCTAACTGCTGGTTCCTTACTGTTATTGGCTCAGGATTACCCACATTTAGTCTTATGACATCTGTCTTCTTCAGGCTGATGTTCAGGCCAACCTGCTGGTAATACTTATTCAGTCTATCGTTTTTTTCTTGGATGTGTTGATGTGAATGAGCGAGTAGTGCAATGTCATCTGCATATTCTAATTCTTTCAGTGTAGAAAACGTTGTCCATCTAATTCCTCTTGGACTGCCCTCTGTTGTCTGGCACATCAACCAATCTATGGCTGTCAAAAATAATGTTGTTGATAAGGGGCATCCCTGTTGTACTCCTGTTTTCACTTCGAAAGTTACATTACTCAATCCAACTCTGCATGTAAAGTTAGAATAGAGGCTTTTTATGATGGAAACAATGCAGCTGGGAATTCCATAAGCCCTCAGTATTTTCTATAGGCTGTCCCTGTGTATACTGTCAAAAGCCTTTTCACAATCAACAAAGTTAATGTATAGCTGTCTCTGCCATTCTGAGCACTGCTCTATAATGATCCTGATGGTGAATATATGATCTGCACATCTTCTGTTCTTTCTAAAACCCGCTTGTTCTTTCCTCAGTTTATGGTCAACTGCTTTTGAAATTCTCTGGATGATTATCCTGCCTAGTATTTTGCTGGGAACTGAGAGGAGAGTAATTCCTCTCCAGTTGTTGCAGTCTGCAAGGTCGCCCTTCTTGGGCAATTTGACAATTATTCCTTTACTCCACTCTGTTGGTGTTGTCTCAGTTTCCCAGACTTGTGCAAATAGTGGTTCTAATAGTTCTGCTGCTAGTTCAGGGTCTGCCTTGAATAACTCTTCATTTAAATTGTCATGACCAGGCGCTTTTCCATTTTTTAACCCTTTGATAGCTGTGATGATTTCTTCTTTTTGTGGAATGTCTGTATTTACGTCTAAGTCACTTTCAGCCTCAGGAATATTCAGCTGAGTCTCTGGTGGTTCCTTATTCAGTGTTTCTCTGAAGTGCTCTGCCCATCTTGTTTCCTGTCCCTGCGCTGTGGTGATGAGATTTCCTTGCTTGTCTCTTACTAACGTTATGTTGTTTGCACCTCATTTTCCACTGATAGTTTTAGTTATTTTATAAACTCTGATTTGTTCATTTCTCAGTGCTGCCTCTTCTGCCTGTCTTGCATGGTCATTCAGAAATGTCCTTATGTTAGCACGGGTCTGACGTTTTACTTCCTTGTCCAGCTGACTGGACACTATATATTGCCTTTAACATGGAGACTTAGCTTCTGTTTTCTTTCTTTTCATTTCCTTTCTCTTCGCTATGGTGTTTAGCGTTTCTGGTGTTATCCAGTCTTGGCTCCTTCTTTCCTGGAATCCCAAGCATGATTTGCTGCTTTCCTTGTATACTGTTGAGATGGTGTTGAATTTCTGGTCGACATCATCGGTCTCTGTTCTTTCCTGGCTTTTGATAATATGATATCGTCTCTTTATGTCGACCACGAAAGCTTTTCTGGTGAGGGGGTTCTTAAGTTTCGTGATGTTATATCTTTTCTGTTTGGCTGCAACTGGTCCAGCAGCTCTGAGTTTCACCTTCAGTCTTGCTACTACTAGGTGATGATCACTTCCCACATCTGCGCCTCTTTTTACTTTCACGTCTAGTAGTGCATGTCTCCATCTGCCATTGATCATTATGTGATCTATCTGGTTTCTGTCCCTTCCGTTTGGTGATTCCCACGTTAACTTGTGCACTTCGTTGTGTGGAAAAAGTGTTCCTCCAATGACTAGGTTGCAGAAGCTTATTAATTTGTCCCCATTCTCATTTGCTGTTCCACCGCCGCATTTCCCCATTACTCTTTCGTTATAATTATTGTGTGTTCCAACTTTCGCATTAAGGTCTCCCATTACTATAATAAGATCGTACCTGGGTGCAGTTTCCATTTCCTTTTGTACCTGTTGATAGAACTCGTCCTTGATCTCTTCATCTCTGTCGTTGTTGGTGCATAGCATTGTATAATTGTGGTGTTGGTGAATCTCCCTCTCAGTCTTGTTCTTATCAGTCTGTTGTTGATGGGTTTCCACTCCAGTAAAGACCTTTCCATTCCTTTCTTCAGGATAATGGCTACACCTTCGTTGTGCTGACCATCCTCTCTACCAGAATAAAGTACTGTTTCCCCTGTAGCTGTTTTTATTCTCCCCGTCCCTGTCCATCTGCTCTCGCTTATTCCCAGGATATGTAATTTGTAGTTCTCTGCTGTGATTTGTCGCAGCTTTCCTGCCTCATTCATAGTTCTGACATTCCAAAATCCAATTCTGGTTTCATGTTTTGCGGTCAGGGCATCCGTTTTCATGCCAATGGCTTCCTTTCGGCTTTCACCACTGAAAAGTCATACGAGCCTGAGACTCCAGATGTCTGTCCCGCATCAAAGTTTTTCCATTTGTTGCAGTTTCTGTAACATGTGCGATTTTTTACATAGACAGGGGTGTCGGTCCTGTGCTAAAACCCCCGACCTGGAGGACCAGGGTACCAGCTTTTGACTGACCCCTACCCACGCAGACCAGTTCAGCTTGGTTGAACCTACCAGGAGTAAAACTCCCACTGGCATAACTCTGGGGATTGTCAGGGTACACAAGCTGCCATACCGCTACAAGGTATAGGTACCATTGATGGCAGAAACTTACAACATGAGAATGGAGACAGAGGCAGCTACTATAGCCATGAGATGGCTGGGCTGTCTGAAACTCCATCAACCAGGGCATTTATTATCAAACTCTCAGTCCATGCTTTGGAAGGTCCAAAGTGGATGGCTCCGACATGCATGGAAAATATCCATAAAAGCCAAGAACGTTCAAGAACTGTTGTGGATCTACTGTCCGGTCATGCAGGGGTATGCAGCAATGAGAGAGCTGACAGACTAGCTTTGAGAGCATCCATACTGGGGATGCTGAATATGGCTAAGGGAGAAATACTAAAGATAATTCCTGATCATCTTCTAGAGAAAGACACTGTGATCAATGAATTAACAAGGCTAAGATTGATGGAATATAACATCAAATGTAAGACTAGTAGAGATGGGCAAATCTGTGAATGCATCCGTCGTGTATTCAACAAGCGCACTACAGAAACAGTTAGCATTTATACTTTTTGACATTTGCTGAGACTGAGCACCTATGGGTTCGCCTGGAGTGAAAACTAGAGTGAGCTCGATTCCGATCAACAATAACAATTGTTACATAAATAAATGTGTCAACAGTTGGCAGCACAGAACTTACTGACAGATTCTACAATGAACCTGACATGGCTCTGATTCATTGCAAATCTTATGAGACAATTATGATCAATGCTATTTACATACCACATATGAAAGGTCTTCTTTCAGGCCACCGATTGTAATATATACTGCACAATCAACCTAAAAAAAATAAAATAGTAAAATAATGAAACAATTAAATATGCTCCAGATAATACAGGTTCTTTAAAAAACAAGATATTTTCAGTGTCTTTCAATGTGACTTGGTTTATGATGATAAGTATGACTGTTATGAACTATTTTGCACACCACAATGGGTTTGCTTGTGGAGAGCGTTATCAGGCTCTAACAATACTATATTATATGGAGCTACGCCAATAAAGTATGACGTCGTTAATTTATGCACGCAGAAGATATAAAAATTATGCAGAAGTGTACGGCGTGTGCTTTAGGGTCTTCTCAGTGCGTTTCAGTGGAGTAAAAGGACGTATATTTTCAAACTATATTTGATTCGTAAATAATTCGACATGTCCATATAGACGTCTTTAGTGCGGACGCAAGACGGACAGACCAGTTCGTATCTTGTACCATATGATTGACAGAGGCTGCAGTATCTGGCCAACATTCATGTGTATTGAATCAATGAACTGTGAATAATTGGAGCAGTCCTCTGTAAATTAAATTCATGTATCCTCAGAGATATCGGATCGTTGTTTGGTGATGATTTACACTGTTGGAGTTATACCTTATAGACATATTCCTTGGCCTATTCTACAGACATGAATAAGTATCGCAACAGTTGTAATTATATGGGGGGGTCCAAAGCCGTTGGATTGGATCATTTGGAGGGCTAAATCAATTGTAAATCAAGTTTAACAAGCCCTGAAAATTCATTTTCATTCATTGCATGAGAAGCACGAACATATACAATTTCAGTTTTGCATAAGCCAATGTCAAGGTTATTTCTACAAATCAACACGAAAGATGTCAAGATTTTTTGATGGAGATTAAAATGCATTTTTGCCACTTTAAAACGTCGGTTGAAGTTTATATGTTCCAGTGAAGTTCCAGTAACATTGTATTATCTGCAAGGGCAGAGCATTATTTCATCAATTGAAGATCTACGAATCTTATCAAATTTTTCAGCAGTCGACGCAGTGTTCAAGTTTGACAGCAGACAACAAAATGGCATGTGGTGGGAGCAGCTTGGAAGTGGATTGAAGGACAAGGAGACTGTAGTATTTTATGCCACATTGTGCTACAGGGCAGCACTGTACTCATTCCAATTTGATGCAAAGGCTGGATGAGAATACATTCAATAAGTGGTTTTTGGCATTAACTGTCTGTCTTTTGAAGAATTTTATTAGTAGAGTCCTTCAGAGTTATGTACATCTTTGTCTTTATGTATATTTGGTATATGTTTGTGCAGGTCAGTTGGGAGGCGACCTTGTTAATTGTTTGTGGTTCATCTTGTGGTAACATGGGCGCATTCAAGGAGTTTCTGTAGGGCCTAGATTGTGATTTTCTCCCAGGGGAACCTAGCGAATAGTGCTAAGGATTTTCTGTGTCCGCTGGGAAATTATTGCATTGTAGTTGTTTAGCTGTTTCGCTATGTCTTCATTATAGTTCGTGATTGTAGATTGTCTTTATATTTGATTTTTTCATCATTATTGTTCGTATCTTGTTAGCCTTCTCTTGCTATTACTCAGTTATCTGTGTATTGCATATCATGAAGTGTGTTTTTCTTGTCTTTGATGTAGATTGAACTATTTTTTTGCTGCTTAATACACTTTACCTTACTTCTTTTTTCCATTCATTAGTATTTTCTTCCTTTAGCTTCACCTAGTCTTATAGTTGTCTTGATTTGTCTTGTTCTTATTTTTGCTCCATTTTTTAACATCTACATTTCATTGATCTTGCAAGGAGCTTGCAAAGTTTCTGGTGTTACTCACAGATTTATATTGCAATAAGGGAGATATTGTTATTTGAAATGTAATATTATAACAGGTTCAATCATACCGTTATAAGACAAAATGGCTACTCTAGAACACCTTATTCAGTTGGGTGAGAAATTGGGCATGCAGGGCAAAGCTCTTAAAGACTTTGTTCTTAAACAAGTAGCAAAAGAAGAAACGAAATTATTAGAAGAAAAAGAGGAGAAAAAAGATTGGAAGCATTGCCAGAGAAGAGAGATTACGAGAGGGAGGAGAAAAGAAAACAAGAAGAAATGGCACTTGCTGAAAAAAGGGAGAGAAGAAAAAGCTGAAAAAAGAAGGCAAGAAGAAATGGCATTTGCTGAAAAAGGAGAGAAGAAGAAATTACTGAAAAAGAAGGCAAGATGAAAAAGACGAGAGGCTAAAATTAGCTTAATTTGAGCACGAATTGAAAATGGCTTCAATTCAGTATGAAAGACTCAAATTAGAAAAAAAAAGTCTGATACTGCAGGTGAGGGTGTGACTACAAAAGATCATGGTGCTTCTTTTAAGTTACAATTGCCTAAACTCAATCCAAACATTGATGATATTTCTTGTTTCTTAAATAGATTTGAACTGTTTGTCAGGAACATAAACTTGAACAATCAACATGGCCTAGAAAATAATGCATTTATTGACAGGTGAAGCATTAACAACTGTGTGCACCATGGACGATACTATTAGGAATAATTTTGATGCTGTTAGAGCACTGCTGTTAAAAAAATACCAAATGGACGAAAATGGTTATCATGTAAGGTTCAAATCCCTTACACCTGCTTCTAACAAAGATTTTGCTGAATACATTTCATCCATTAAGCTTTGTTTTAACAGATGGATTGAATTGTTAAAAACTGAAAACACTTTTGACACCATTGTGGATCTTATGTTGAGGGATAAGGTGCTGTCATCCGTAACTGCTGACTTTCTGGCCTATCTCCATGAACGCATGCCTGAGTCACTGGCATCCATGGAAATGTTAGGATGACAGTTTATGACAGCTCATCCAGGGAGAAATATCAGCAACTCATTTATTAAAGAAGCATTACCTGTTGCTTCAGCAAGGTCTAGGCGCTACAACACTCCCAGACAAAAATCACAGCAAACTGATAGAAATTTTGGTCGAAACATGGATCGCAATAGAGGATCTTTTCGAGGTCGATACAATTTTGGAAATAGATCAACTCCAGAACAAAGAAATTTTTGCCCTTACTATGAAGGAAACTCATCATCACAGTATTCCTCTGGATCCAACTGAGGTTGGCAAGGACAGAGCTCTTATGCAAACAGAGGGAACCGACAATATTATGGCAATAACAACAATGGCAGAGGTTATCATAACAACAATTCTTATCGTTCACGCAGTATGGAAAGTTCAAACTCAGTTGTTAACCAAGGTAGCAATACAGGTGGAGTGAATCGAATAAATGATTCCACTTCCCATGCAAATGCATGCAGTGTAGATCTGTCTAATAAATCAAATTGTTCTGTATGCAATGATTTTTTTTTCAGTCATATGGGTTACCCAGACTGTTGTGTGGAAATCCACAATCGGTACTCTCCTCTCATGATGGAAAAGGTTCTTTGAAATTTCACAAAGGTTTTGTTAATAATAAACTTGTTTCAGTGTTAAGGGATACAGAGTGCACCACTGTAGGTGTGCATCAGTCTCTGGTTGACCACATACTTTACAGGTAAGGAAGTGAAATGTGTCACATTTGGTGGTACAGTTGAGTTTTACCCCACAGCTGAGCTATATATAGATACACTGTTCTTCAGTGGAAACATCCAGTGTGTCTACTGAGAAATCCTTTCATTGACTTGATCATTGGAAACCTTTCTGGATTGAAGGATTGCTCAAATGAAGATATTAAGGAATGGGAATGTCAACATTTGATATCAGTAAATGCTGTTACCACCTGAGCACAAGCTCAGGCACAAACTCACCATGCAAAGAAATGATGAGTCATTAAAAAAATTGTTCAGGTCCCTAAATCTGATGATGTGGTGTACAATGACAATGCTATTCATTGGAATACCATTAAAAATGAAATTTTGTTACGTCAATTTAGGGATACTACAACACTACGGAAACAAATCATGGTTCCAACAAATTTCAGACCTTTTATTCTATGACATGCTCATGATGTCAATTGTGCAGGACACATGGGGATTGCGAGAACTAAACAAAGAACTTTGTCAAATTTTTTCTGGCCAGGTGTTACTAAGGACATCAATTCATTCTATCACACATGTAAAATATGCCAGGATGTAGCATCTAAAGGTGCCTACCATAATGAACCTATTCAGGAATCAGATGTGTCTTAACAACCGTTCACTAAGATGGCGATTGATTTGATAGGTCCATTACCAGTTGTGGCCATAGGTATGTTCTCATGTGCATTGACATGTGCCCATCATGGGCAGAGGCTATTCCTCTTAAGAGTATTTCTAAGACAGATGTGGCTGATGCTCTTTTGTTGATATTTAGCAGACTGAACTTTCCAGAAAATTAACTATCAGATAGGGGAACTCAGTTTGTTTCTGAGGTGATGTCACAGGTAATGAGAATCTTTGAAATTGATAGATCACTTAGTAGTATCTATCACCCAATTGCAAATGGGAAATTAGAGCGCCTAAATAAGACCTTAAAGCAGCTTTTGGGTAAGGTTACTGTAAAATATATTCATAAGATTGGGACAGAGTACTCCCAGCTGTCTTGTTTGCCTATCCGAAATATAGAGAATATGTGATACTCAGAACAGAAGCAAAGAACAAAGTGCTAGCAGCAAAACAGAAGTCCTGGGAAGAATTTGGAGAAAAGCTAGAAAAAGATGCACAAGAAAACCAGAAATTGTTCTATAAGACCCTAAAGAACATGAGGAAGGAAAAACAATATCCTCTCAAATTTATAAAGGACAAGAAAGGCAAATTGCTTACTGCCCCGAAGGAAGTAATGGAAAGATGGAAAGAATATTCCTCAGAACTCCTGGATGGTGAGCATGGTGAAGCATCAGAAATGATAACCACTAACACAGAAGAGAAAACCAATGATGGTGAAGATGACATAAAAATGGAAGAACTGAAGGCAGCACTGGAGAAAATCAAGATGGGCAAAGCAGCAGGGCATGATGGTATAACACCAGAAATGGTTAAGTTCATGGGAGCATCAGGCGACCTATTACTCTTAAGAGTTTTACAGGCAGCGTGGTACAACAAGACCATACCAAAGGATTGGAAGATTGCCATCATAACACCAATTTTCAAAAAGGGTGACAATTGACAGTGTGGAAACCATAGAGGCATATCCCTTCTCAGTGTCCCTGGTAAAATCTACTCTAGAATCCTAGAGCAGAGACTCCGATGCCTAGCTGAGCCACAATTGGATGAGGTCCAGTGCGGATTCCGAGCAAACCGAAGTACTCAAAACCTAATCTTCACACTCAGACAGCTGAGTGAAAAGGCCCTTGAGTATAAGAGTGAGATCCATCTTTGTTTCATAGATCTGGAAAAGGCGTTTGACAGGGTCCCCTGGAGCAAACTTTGGGACTGTTTGTCAAGGAAGAATATTCCAGCACCTCTGATTCATGCTATACAGAGCTTCTACAAGTCTTGCAGAAATTATGTGAGGACAGCAAACCATAAGTCAGAAGAGTTCAGGACCACCACTGGTGTAAGACAAGGTGATATCCTATCACCTTACCTCTTCATACTCCTTATGGACGATGTCATCAAGGCATGTAAGGAGAGAACAAGAAAGTATTCAGTGGGGTACTGGAAGATGAGACAGGTCTATATTTCAGAGCTGGCATTTGCTGATGATGTTGCCCTGATCGCTAAATCAGAGGCACATCTCCAATCCAACCTGCAAGTCTGGAAGGAAGAGCTGGAGAAGAGAGGGATGGTCATAAGCAGCTCTAAAACAAAATCCATGGTGATATCACGAGAAGAAAGAAGACATCAGATTAAGCTGGGAGAACAGGTCCTGGAGCAGGTCGACCACTTTAAATACCTCGGAGCTATTATAGACCAAAAGGGAGGCATCAAAGAAGAGTTGGCCACTCGAAAAGCAGCAGCTGGGAGACTTTTTTCAGGCCATAAATCGAGGATTCCTCAGCAAGAGAGAGGTTGGTAAGAAAACGAAGATGGCTGTATACCGCTCCACCTATGTCCCAGTCTTGACATATGGATTCGAGTCATGGGCAATGACTACAACCCATAAAAGCCAGATCCAAACCTCAGAAATGAGGTATCTGAGGAAGGTGGTTGAAGTAACAAGAAGAGACATGGTACGCAACCAGACGATGCGTCAAGGCCTTAAATCCTACCCCCTGCAGACCCAAGTAGAACAGTCCCAATTAAGATGGTTTGGCCATGTCTGCAGAATGGGAGAAGATCGGCTACCACGACAAGCATGGGAAACAAAGAGCCAAGGATCCAGACCCGAGGATGACCCAGAGTCCGCTGGGAGGACAACATTAGACAATCTTTGAAGGACCGAGGACTAGAATGGAACCAGGCCAGGAGGAAGACAGCCGATAGGTTAGTCTGGCGCTCTCTCTTCCAAACCTCTACACCTCACGGTAGAAGGGGAACAACTAAGTAAATAAGAAAGAAGATATACAACATTTGCAGAAGTGTAGGGCGTGTGCTTTAGGGTCTTCTCAGTGTGTTTCAGTGCAGCAAGAACGTGTTTTGTGAGAGCTCCAGATTTCCACATGTATGTCCGCTGTATTCTACAATATGAGGCATCAGCAGTTGTGTGTGTGTTTGCCAATTGATATTTGATGAAAGGAAGTATATTTTCGAACTATATTTGATTCGTAAATAATTCGACATGTCCATATAGACGACTTTAGTGCAGATGCAAGACAGACAGACCAGTTCGTATTTTGTACCATATTAATGACAGAGGCCAAGTGTCTGACCAACATCCATGTGTATTGAACCAATGAACTGTGAATAATTGGAACAGTCCTCTGTAAAATAAATTCATGTATCTTCAGAGATATCGGATCGTGATTTGGTGATGATTTACACTGTTGGCGTTATACCTTCTAGACATATTCCTTGGCCTATTCTTCAGACATGAATAGGTATCGCAACAATGACATTTAATAAATTTCTTTACATTAGTCACCTGTGTGGGACAGGAAGGCGTGGCATACATTTGTTGAAGGTGTAGCATTAAAAACAAACTAACTGAGTTAACATTATGTTTATTAATTTTAAATACACACAATTGAATCATGTACCATCTGCGGTATTTTTTAAATAATGGCATATATTAATATTATGCAATGAAAATTCCAATAATGTGGCGAACAAATATTTTAAAAACAATTTAGAACATTAGTTAAGCTAATTCATTACCACGAAAAGATATACACATTCATTTTTATTAACGTAACATAACTATTCTTGACGGGATGATCAGATCAGTTCATTGCAATGAATTCTGCACACAGGGAAGCCATAAATAGTCTCTGTAGAATGCTCAGAAGAAGTGTTTGGTTTGTTCTTTGAGAAAACAAAAAATCGTGTTTTTTTCCCCTGCATATGCTTCCCATAAGTTGTTTACTGCAGTTTTTTTTCCTTGTTTGTATTGAGCCCGTTTGATAACATTCTTCGCTCATAAACAAACTGAAGTAATCATAAGATGCAGCATCTAGATCTAGAGTGTGTTTAGGTCCAAGGTTTCCTACTAAGACACAAAATTCAACTGAAATGTGCTTTGTTGACAAGTCTATTTCGTTCAATCTGTTGTCAGTATCATTACTACTTTCACTAGATTTAATGTCATCAATGCCGTTGCCACGAATTTAAATCGGGTTCGTATTCAATATCCACATCTGATTCAGCGGCAGCCTGATCATTTCAATAAAAAGTCATCTCTCGGTTTCCGAAGCAAAAATTCCACCGGCTGTGAAGCCATGGCTTATAAAAATTAAATATTTAAAAATCCAAACATCGATCGATTTCAAAAATAATTTAAGAAAACGGAAGCTTCGCTTGTTACCAAAAATCTCCGTATAACTCAGGTCTCGTTTATAGCGAGATCCCGTTGCACTTTGGCAGCGAATGACGTTTCCCTGGCGGAATTGGCCGTTTTGGTCGGTACCGTAGACTTCGCGCCCGGGCGGTTTTGGGCGTTTAAAACGGTAAAGGATTAAATGTTTTTGTGAATATGGTCTTCCAAAAATTGCTACAAATCGTAGATAGAACTAATTAAGGAAAACCAGAGATGCAAAGAAAGCTTATTTTCGTCCCAGTAAAAGGAGATATAGGTGAAAGTAGTAGATGCCAGGGTTGAGAAGAACGAATATGTTTTCTGGACCAGACTTACATAACTCGCTTGCGTCAGCACACAAAACTACACAGACTGAAAAAACTGTGACGCCGTTGCCCTCTGATACAACCGCTCGCAATATAAAAAGGCCAGCAGCGGACTCTTCAAACTCCAGACAGTCAGCTACTGGTCCTTTTTAGGACTAACAACCAGCTAGCATTGAAGAACCTAACGCACAATATACCCCAATTATAACCGCTTTGGTTGAACAAGGTATAACAGCAATATAGTAGATGAACGAACGAACTTTTCAAACTTTACATACACACACTCAAGCAGAAGACTGAAGAAATGAGATGCTTGCCAAGGCTAAAACCTTTTACCATCTGTATGCTGTACAGCTCTACCTCACCAAACTGAGTCTGTTCTGTACTTTGCATCTATTCTAGAGGGTATGTAAATTTATGAATAAATAATTTGTTTTATTGCAGATTTTTTATGATCAAAATATGTATCAGGATCAGACCAGAGAACTGAACTGAAATTAAGTTGTGGATGTATAAAGGAATTTGATGCATACCAATGATTATCATGAACGTCACTAGGAGTGTTCAATTAAAAGTTATTATACTGGAATAATGGACTTGGCACTCCATAATGTGAAAGGTGACGGTAGCATCATGATTATATACAAAATGTATTAGATTTTATTCATGTATTATTTTTAAATGGGTTATGCAGATAGACCCCTGTCTTGTCTCGCTATCCTGATCAGAACAGATCCATGTATCACTCATATACATGCACACATTCTGAACACTATCATTTATCGACACGTAGGCTTGTGGAACCTATGACCAAAGGTTAGCCACTTGTCACATATTGTCTCCAAGTTCATTTGTGTCATACTCCTGCAAGAGGTTTAGAATCATAGATCAATCGTGCCTTCCTGGACCAACTCAGGAGCATCATATATTGCTATCTATCTTCCAGTACTCTGCCCCATCAGTGCTTGGTAGCTTGGTTCAAGACCTGCTACCAATACTGCTGTGTAGTATTATTAAAGGACATACACAGAACTGTTGAGGATTGTTGCATGGTCAGCGAGCATTTTGGGTTTGCCTCGATTCAGATGATCGCACCATGTAACACTTCTACGGTATAGAATGAAATAGGCGATGCATGACGCGTTAGACTTAGTTACGGGGAGTCTTGTGTATAGCCTTCGGGCATAGAACAGTGTTTGTACAACTGTGTGGTATAACCACTAATGAATATATATAAATAACCGTCGATATAATGCTGGTAAAGCAATAAATAAATGTGTAAGGACCATTGAGTCCAGTGTTGTGTAAGTCGGAATTATTATTAATCGCAATAATTATTAGGCGCGAAAGTTGGGAAACAAGAGCGCAGATATAATGTGTAAACGGCTGATAGAGCCAGGCTATGAATGCCAAAAGTGAATGAATATTATAGACAGAGTTTCCGATGTGTGGATTACTCATTCATGTGACCAGTATCAGAGATATAATAATTATGCCAAAAACTTGGTAAAGTAAAATAGAGTTGATCAAGGACATAAACGAGATATTTAAAACCAACGGTTACGTGATAGACAAGTAATGTCTAAGAAGACACTAACTCTAAACTATGATAGTCAGTGTTTTCAATGTGGAATGTATTATTCTCAAGAACACATTATGATCGATGAATTGTTATTAAATGTTGAGTCGTCAAAAAAGGACTTGTTCAGTGAAGTCTTCTACCAGTTTAATTATGTTATCCTGATGATTGACAGTTAACCTTCAAGGTTGGTTCAAGTAAACCACACTATGGCAAGCTACGAATAATTGAAGTAATAAAGTACTAACCGACAATAGGTATACATAAAGTTAATGAAGAAACACTGATACTAAACTATAAAATTAATAAAGATCAACCCAATGTTACAGCAGAAAGATACTCCGTGATACAGAACAGATGAATATAGAATACAAGAATGGAAATATAATATATGCCCAATTATTGAAGCCTGAAAGTCTGTAACATAAATTGGCGTCAGAAGCGGGATTCATCTCTTCTATCACACGTTCTTTGTCAGAGTATCAATCATCTACGATCCAACAAGTTCGAGGACTCTACTATCGAAAAAAATCGAGTCATTTGGTACATAAATCAAAGTGTCGATGGAACATCAAACGTGAGAAATTCATCCAAGGCACATCTGGCAAATCGAATGTGCATGTCAACATCCTAATGTCAAGGTCAAGACATTTCTGAATCAAACGGTCAGAAAATTTCAAAGCTGGTTCCTGTGATCAAACTTATCGTTATCTCGGTGAATATTGATCCTGATTCGAACCAGAAACCAGAGTGATAACAGTTTTACAGTAACCGTTGTTCCAGATCAAAAGTGGCACGCAGTACGAGAATCTTAGTTCAGCATCAAGGCCGGACGAATTTCTTCAATCAACCGGACATCATCAGCTGTTCACTTGATGATACAAAACCATAACAGCTGCTTGTATCTTGGTACAGGGTTGTCCTCACAATGACAGGAATGGAAACAAGATAAGTCCTTGTATTTATTAGGGCGCTAATCCTTTATCCTGTTCATATAGGTCTAGTTTTGGCCTTCAGTCCATCGTCACCTCACTTTACTCTTCGCTCTATCATTTTATGTGTTCACCATTTATATTTATTTGTATATTTGTTGGTGGCTGGTGGGCTTGCTATTGCCTGGGATTTTCTTAGGAAGAATTCAGGGAATTGCAACGACTGTTAGGGTCAGTGTCTGTATTTGCTGACTGAGGGTCGAGCGGTTAGCTACGCGATAGATTGATACGCCTCCATTTGCAAAACAAACACCATTTTTCGTGCTTAGCTGTGACGTCACGTCGGTCGTCATTTTAATTTGCATGACCTAATTGCAGTGCTGTGTATAAGTTTATACGTTGTTAATCTAAATCTCTTCTCTATTCGTATATTTAACGACGACTTGTCTTGTTTATTTTGGTAATGTTATTTTAATGTTTTTTGTCTGATTAATATGTCTGAGTCTTCCTTAGTTGCTTTATTTTCGTTACGTGGTGTTGTATAATTGGATATATCACTTCACTGTGTTTCATTTTCTTGAACCTTCCATTGTCACCTGTGCTCGTTTCTAGTTTACATTGAAGAACATATTTACATCACAGATTGATTGATTTTAGAGTTTATATATATATATATATATATATATATATATATATATATATATATATATATATATATATATATATATATATATATATATATATATATATATTAGTTGTATATTTTAGGATAGATAATATACTATTATAAGATAATTACAAACTATAACCATGTAGACATTAGAAGAGTGTATAAACATTGGTAAGAGTTTAGGTAAATCAGGAGATGAACTTGAGGAATATGCAGAGACTAGGTATGAGAAACACTTAGCTCATGCTGAGAGAAAAGAGCAACGTGAGGCTGTCAAGCGGGCAGATGAACTCAGGAAATTTGAACTGACACAAGAAAAAGAACTTAAAGAGAAAGAAATGGTTCAAAAAGACAAAGAAATGTCTCTAAAATTGGAGATGGAACGACTATATTTAGAACAAAAAGATAAAGAAAGAGAACAGAAAGATAAAGAAATAGAATTGGAGAAAGAGAAAATAGAAATAAGACGAATGGAACTTCTTCCGTTAGATCAAGTTCATAGAAATGCTATGGAACTTGAAGCATTAAGGCTTAATGCAGAGAAAGAAAAAGCTTTAGAGTTAGCAAAATTACAATCTGATCATTCTAAGACCTCAGCAGGTCCAACTGTGTTCTATCCTAAGTTGAAGATGACTCATTTCGATCAGAATCGCGACTGTGTGGACAGCTTCTTGTCTAGGTTTATCATGAAGGTTGTAGTGGTTTTGATGGTATTGTATGGTTGTTGTGTTACCTAGTGTAATGTATGAGGTCAGCTGTGAAGGCTCCTGAGATAAATGTAGATGTGAATTACAGAAGGCCCTTCTTGCTACCACTTACGACCTCAAACATATCTCTTTTACTATTATGAATGTAGCTACGTTAAAAGTCTAGGGTACTGAAATGTAATGTGGTGTAGTAGAATATACAAACACACACAGATAATTAATAAGTCTAATAATATTAATAAAATTTATAACACACTGAACTAACTCAGACTGTTTAGTTTAAATATTAAATTTTTTCTAAATTTATTTGTTCTGAACCAATGTTTTATGTTGGTCAGAACATATGAAATGTTATGGAGTTATAAATGGAATGCTATAATAAATGGCATAATAAAATGGAATGTGTGTACATAGGTATTTTATAAGACGGGTTAATACTAATTATATTTATACTGTCTCTTGGAGAACTAGTACTGGATATGCTGTTGGGGTGGTGTCATCACTCCCACTCTGTAACTAGAACTAGCTTTGTCCATTGTCTTATAGACTTTAGAAAATGTTCTATTTCCCAAAATTCAGTATATTGTGATGGGGAAATATTTATAAATAGTTAATAGTTCTGGTGAATCCTCAGCAGGCCACTACTTCACTCATCTTGTCTGTGAAGATCTGATGCTGGATTCCGGTGGCCCACTCCTCTCGGTAGCTAGAATACAATGCTAGACTGCACCGACACAACTGTTAGGCGGCACACACATCTGCTTGTGTAATCTTGATTACTTATGTGGCACTACCCTAGTGCCACACCAGAAACTCACAATTCAGAATTCAGAACACAGTTAATTGCTAGCAAAACTCAGCTGAGCTGCTGGCTATATGATGGCGTCCCACTAAAATGTATGGAATATCTTCTGGGAAAAACACCACTGAAATTAATACTGTGTCTCTGGACAGACTTATGTCAAATGGCAAAAAAGCGCGTCTCCACCCCGCTATTATGAATACATTTGTCCAATCGCAGACTTCCCCCCTAACTTTTCAAATTCTACAACCAAAAGTCATATTGCAGTCAGATCTCAGTCAAGTATGTATTATTGTCTGTTGGTCCGTCTGTCTCTACTTGTTTTTTAAAAAAAACAACCTTGGTTCTAGGACCAACTACATGCAATACCCTGCACAATTCTGCCTCCGAAGTTATTTTTAGCCACAATTCTCCACCTTCCCCCTCTCGTACATTACAGCTAGATTGTGCATTTTTAGTCTTCAAGGACACCCAAATTGAGACTTTTAGTGAAATATGCACTTATAACTGTTTGCCAGTCTGATGGGAACAATACGGTCTTTCGTCAATATCTGCCGTGTTATCTGTCCGTCTGTATATTTAAAAGTATATTATTTCTCTGCTCAAGATGGGCTATCAAACTAGCTAGGTTTTATTTTCCTAACTTTATTATTAAGAAAAAACATATTTTTTCTCAAGTTTAGTTTTTGAAATTTGTGTTTAAAACCTTCGTTCACGCGTTTGCGCCAGAGTCAAACAACAGCCTAATTACCGTAAAACGTCTAAGATACGACTGTTTCTGATAAGAGCTAAAGTCATTTACGTCTCAAATTTCTTACATTGTGTCACTAGTGGCGTAATTTTTTTCCTTTAAACTACAAATTGCGTCTTTTAGCCTTGCTAGTTTCAAACACGTGTTCAGACATATTTTTCCTTTTTTGATCTCTGTTATCCTCCCGTCTACAAAGGGTAAACCGTTTCGTCTGCACGTCTAACTAGTTAGTTTGAATGGCGGTATGAACTGATGGCATAGGCGAGCATGTCTCCTAGTATCTTACGCATTATTTTTATCCCTACATTTTATCCTTATATTTGGAGATATTTTAACGTTGTATCAATGTAAATTCATCACACATCTCCCCACCTGAGAACATGCACTAATGCAAGTTTTAAAACCAGTGATACACATAGATAAAATTACTCTCACGCCTGCCAACTACTCTAATTTTGATCACAGGGGTGCCGACTGAGGAAATCTGCACCTACATTCTGTGACCCCGGGATATATTCGATAACAAACTGATAAGGTTGCAATAATAAAGACCATCTTAACAATCTTGCGTTCTCATGCTTGGCCTGAGATAAGAACACTAATGGCTGATGGTCCGTCTGGACCACAAAAGTCCTACCATACAGATAGATGTGGAACTTTTTTATTGCCCAGATTAACGCTAAACATTCTTTTTCGCTTGTGGAATATCCTTGCTCCGCTTTATTCAATTTGCTTCAGTTCCCCATCGGGTGAAGATGACCTTTGCAACAGAGCCGCCCCCAGGCCTACATTACTTGCATCTGTTCTCACCACAAAGTCCTGTGTCAAATCAGGCAATTTGAGAATAGGCTTGCTAGTGAGTTTTTCCTTTAACTCTTGGAAAGCCAATTCACATTGCGCAGTCCAAACAATTTTATCTGGAAGTCCCTTGCGAGTCAGATCAGTCAGAGGAGCACAAATAGAGTTAAAATTTTTGATATATTTTTGGTAAAATCCACATAACGACACGAATGATCGCACGTCCTTTTTTGTTTGTGGTCTAGGTGCTCTCTGCAGTTTTTCCAAGTTCTTGGGGTCAGGGGTCATGTTCCCCTGATATACAGTATGTCCCAAGAATTCCAACTCCTTGCATCCAATACAACATTTTGTTGGCCTAACAGTTAAGTTCGCCTCCCTAAGCCTATCAAATAACATTTTCAGAGAGTTAATGTGTTCTTCAAATGTCTCTGTGGCGACGAGAATATCATCCATGAAATTCGTGATACATGGGTTATTCAGGGGGTCCAACAATTTGCGCATCATCCTTGAAAATACACTCGGAGCATTTTTCAGTCCGAATGGTAGCATGTTGAATTCCTAATGTCCTTCCGAGGTGCTAAAAGCTAAATACTGTCTAACTTCCGGCTTCACTGGAATCTGGTAATAGCCTTTGCTAAGATCCACCTTTGAAAAGTATTTTGCCTTGTTCAATCTGGCAAATAACTGTTTTGTGTCTGGTAATGGATCCACTTGTCCTTCTGTGACTGCATTCAGTTTCCTGTAATCTATGCACAGTCTATGTTCCCCAGACGGTTTCCTCAACAAAACTACACTGGAGCTAAAAAAAGATTCACTGTGTGAAATAATCCCCTCTTTCAACAAATAATCTATTTCTTCTTTTAATGCCTTCTCCTTCGCGAACGGAATAGAATAGGCTCTCATACAGATTGGGTTTGAGTCTACCAGTTTCATGTCATACTGTAGCAAATTTGTATGTCCTGGTTTATCTGTTAATACATCTGTATGTTCCTCCAGAACCTGTTGAACTCTCTCCCTCTGGTTTTTAGTCAGGTGCGTACTGACTTTTACCTGTGCGGCTGTCTCACAGGGATGTAATGGGTATTCATGTGAGGTGAGTGGTTCCTTTTGCATTTGAGTTGCAATAGCCAAGGTCAGTAAGGGGGTGCTTTCCTGGAGTGGTCTGTCTGATAAGGTTGATATAATGTTGGATTTTTTTATTCCCGTAAATGATATCCACCAAAAGATAGATATAAGTGGATGGAAGCAGACATCATCATCATCATCAGTTGATAAGATCTCTATGGTGTTGTTTGCTCCACTGTAGTGTATGGAATGTCAACTTGACCTACGCAGTGGTGTGTAGACATGGATTGAGTGTACAATGTGCGAATGATGATAAGGGTTCGTGTTGTTGACAAATGTTCTTTTCTCACACTCATGTATGACTGGAAGTCATCGACACCAACGACTGTGTACCTTTTCTAAAGTTTAATTGGACGTACACACTCGACAGCACAGATAGTGACAAATCACAGGTTGGCATAATACATCATAGTACAGTGGATAAATGGTCCTGCAATGTTATGTTACATGGGCACTCATGTAGATTAATATTATAATGGACTGTCAGTAGCCAAGCCCTCAGCATCGCCCATACATATAAATCATCTGACTTCACTGACTGAGCACGTCAGCTTATAAACAATATTTCAGATGGCTTCTAAACCTAATCTCGTTTAGCGACGATTCTCCCACATAATGTTCAGCACATATTTTTTTATATAATAATATTGAACCGCTAATAACGGGTTCTCATGTGTAGCAGTGATCTCTGGACTAAACAAGCGATAATACGGGCATCCCCTTTCTCTTCTTGAAAGTCGCTACATGTTTTGGTTCCAAGATGGCTTCACTCGTGAACTGTCACTCACGTTTGGATGCAGATAATGAATCTGTCCTAAAGTTAGTCATTCATAAAACATTGCATTGCTCTGTAGATTTGATCATGAACAATTGACTGCATTCTACAGAATATAGTGCTGCTAGGAATCGAAGTCGTTTTCATCGAGTCAAATATATTCTCTTAGACATTCAAATCGTAACTATCGAAAATGGTGGCTTCGATCGAGAGTTCATAAGAGTGTCTTTGATTACCTTGGTAGAGGAAATATGGAACTGCCATTCCTTGGCAATATGAATAAACACTGGGGTAAAGCATACACGATAGGTCTAGACGACTATCACTTTCCCCACAAATACTGAGATCACTTTTTCCCGGCGACAGGCCGACATAGGAAACACACAGTCCCTATCAGGACGAAGCCAAATCACACCACACTCTAGCGACACATCCGCCGAATAGCCTTTGACCTCTCTAGAGACAACAGAACATATAGTTCGACTTAGATATGTAAAGATATACAGATATAAGACAGACTCGTCCTACTCAGACAAACAATACACATAAATTCAGGCCATAGATATTCTGAAGCAAGAACAATCTATTATTACCCAAACAACGAATAAATCGCAGTAAAATGGATTTATCCGCGGAGTTTGATCGAAGAGATGGCACAACTTTCAAGGGAAGTAACTCAATAATGACTTTCCCTTAAGCACAAAAAAATTACCTATGTATAATATTGTAAGATATCAAAGACTGCACGTAACAGTCTTACCACACCTCCCGGGAAAAAAAAAAAAGGAACTTTTTTTTTTTTTTTTGAAATACATCTAGGAGCAACGTACAATAGGCTCACAACGCATGAATAATGCGCAGATGAAAATATCAGGAATACCTATAACGCCTAATATGAGGCTAAGTCGACTTATGGAGCGACTGGTGAGAATGTGTCTCATAAACTGAGAGAAATTATTTCTCTACAAGTATATTTTTCCAGGAAGGTGTCATCAAAGTATAATACAATTCTGGCAATTACACAATGCCTAAAAAATTCATATCATCATTTCGTATTAGATATCTTAAATTTATGATTTATGAAGAAAAAATCATCAAAGCACAGCGGTGAATAAACATCCATGAACCGCTATGTAGTGATACAATCATTATATTATTAAATTACAAATGTGTATCTATCATGATATAGAAAAGGAACTACTATAGAACTAGACATATCAAGAAGTCTAAGCCCTAATAGTTATGTGGAATCATGTGGGCATCTTGACAGAATGTCTGCCATCACATTATCTGATCCACGAATAGCTCGCACAGAGAAATGAAAAGGTTGAAGAGCAATTGCATATCGAGTAGACCTCGAGCTCTTCAAATTCTTACTCTGTATAGCAGTAAGAGCTTTTTGGTCGGTTTCTACTATGAAATGTGCGCCTAGAAGGAATCTCTGTAGTTTGAGGATCGACCAAACCATAGCTAATAGCTCACGGTCTAAAACCGAATAATTCCTTTCTGCCGCATTAAGTTTTCTGGAAATATACATTACAGGATGCAGAGTTCCAGAGTACTCTTGCATTAGTGCCGCTCCAATCCCAGTGGATGAAGCGTCACTACGAAGAACGAATGTCTTATCTTTAGTGGGTAGCACTAAAATAGGTGGTGTTGAAAACAATGTTTTAATCTTATCCAGAGAGCATTGGCATTCCTGAGACCAGTGGACCACATTAGGCGAACCTTTCTTTAGAAGTGTTGAGAGAGGTGCCATGATAGAGGATAGATTCTGAATGAATCTGCCATAAAATTGAATAAGACCTAACAGACTTCTCACCTGTTTTTTAGTCTTAGGGATTGAGATGTTAAGTATCTTACTAGTATTATGGTCCTCTGTCTTTAGGAAACCATGACCAACTCGGTGGCCTAGGAAAGAAATTTCGCTAAAACCAATATAGGCTTTAGAGGGTTTCGCTGTCAGGTTGTGCTCACGCAAAGTAGACAGCAATTCATCTAACCCTGAATAGTGATCTTCCCAAGTATCGCTGAAAAGACAGATGTCGTCTAGATATGCAATGACATCTGACCGATAAGATAGGATTCGGCGCATCATGCGTACGAACGTAGCTGGTGCGTTCATAAGACCGAAAGGCATAAAATTCCATTGGAACAAACCTCTAGGTGTTGAAAAAGCCGTGAGAGGTTTGGCGCGTTCAGATAAAGGAACTTGCCAATATCCTTTAGACAAATCAAGTTTAGTGAAAAAATGAGATTTGGAGAGTCGAGTAAGTAGCTCTTCCAGTAAAGGCATAGGTTCGGCATCGAACTTCGTTACTTGATTCAATTTTTCGATAGTCAACGCAAAGACGTATGTTATTGTCTTTTTTACGCACAATAACCATCGGCGAAGAATATGCAGAGGTGGATGGTTCGATTATTTTCAAATCTATCATCTCATCCAACTCTTTCTCGACCTGTGCTTGAAAATGTATAGGTATAGGATAAGGTCTAACCCTAATAGGAGTATGGTCAGTTAGAACAATGTCATGTTGAATGACATTCGTTTGTCCAGGGATGTCAGTGAGTACATCCTGAAATGTTTGCAACATAGTTGAAACTTGTCGCTGTTCTCCTAGAGACAAATCAGGAGAGACAGTAACGTTCTTCCATGATTCACTGGAATGAAGTGGGATCATTGGAAGAGGACGATTTACATCTGAAAAACTTGTTTCCTCATCCTGTATCACGGACAGTGATGAGTAATGACCATGTTGTACTGGAGAATTGTCCGTTGCTTGGAAAATGGGTTGCAAATAATCCGGACGTTCATGGAATTCAGTAAGCATATTGATGTGGAAGGTTTTATGCTTCCCATCAATATCGACAATATAGTCGACATCGGAAATTTTCGATATTATATCGTACGGACCTTTCCAAGAAATAAGTAATCTGTTTTCCCTACAAGGTAGTAATACAAATGCTTTGTCACCAGGACAAAGTTGTCGTAAGCATCTCTTCTTATTGGCAAATTGCCTTGCCTTCTGTTTCGCAAATTCAGAAGAAGAAGTTGCTAATTTGCATGCTTCGATAATTTTTTGTCTCAACGCGATGACATATTCGTAGGATGACTTTGTGTCATCGTCAATATTGTCAGATGTTATGAGATCGTGAAGCAACGACATAGGGCCACGCGGACGCGCGCCAAAGACGAGTTCAAAGGGAGAAAATCCCGTATGTTCATTGGGTACCTCTCTGTAAGCGAAGAGGGCCGCAGGTAAAACTCTGTCCCAGTCTTGAGGATGATCCTCAGTTATCTTCCCCAGTAAGTTTTTAAGTGTTCTATTAAGGCGTTCGACCATACCATTAGACATTGGATGGTAGATACTACTTAAAGATCTATCTATCTGCAGGGTAGACATTACTTGAGACATGGTATCTGATATTAGTTGGGTGCCATGGTCTGACAATATCTCTCCGGGGAACCCCAGACGAGAAAATATAAGCCAAAGAGCATCTGCAATATCAGCAGTAGTAATGCTCTTCAGAGGAATAGCCTCTGGCCAACGTGTGCACATATCAACACACGTCAAGATAAACTGATGTCCTCTGGCAGACTTGATCTTAAATGGACCAATAATGTCTATAGCCATTTTTTGGAACGGCCGAATAGGAATGTCCGCCGCCTGAATGGGTGCAGCATGCCGTGGACCTTTGGATTTAACTTCCTGACATACTTTACAAGATCGACAATAAATACGTATGTCCTTGTTTACCAATGGCCAAAAGAAAGCCGCAAGGACTCTTGACTTAGTACGGGAAAAACCCATGTGTCCAGCACACTGAGAGTCGTGAGCGTGCTGCAAAATTTTAACTCTCAAATTCTTGGGAACCAGGATTTGAGAATGACTTGACGTAATGGAGTCTTGAACCATACGTACAAGTACGCCATTCTTCTTTGTAATCCACGATTTACGACTTGTGTCTTTATTCGGATCACCTTTAGTTGCAAGAATGAAGAATTTCTTCAGAGTGGGATCATCTTCTTGCTGTTTTATAAACGAGTCACGAGAAATTACCAAGGGATTATCTTGGTTATGCACTTCATTATCTTCAATAGATGAAGTTTGAGGCACATTAAGAGCCTGAGCTCTAGTGACTACAGCGTTAGCAATCTGCATGTTTTGCCTTTCCCACGTGGAAATTTGTTGCGGAGTGCATTCCTTGACTCCATGAATGCGACCGATGATGAGGTCAGCGATCGGATTCGGAAGAAGACATGCGTGTACATCTCCTGTAAAGAAAGGAGTAGCAATCCTAATGATAGCAGTAGAGTATTTCTCTAATGTGCCGCCAAATGTTACACATTTGACTACTTGTCCAGTGGCACGGGAAGGATCTACGAGTGACTGCCTAACACCAATTGTGGTGCATCCAGAATCAAATAGCACAGAGACTGGATTGTTATTCACTAAACCCTTATGTAAGACAAGAGAACCTCTTCCATCATGCGCGACTGATGCAGGAAGAGCAGGAAGAGGATGGCCACAGCTTAAAGTAGACACTGTGGTTGGCTCAAATAACGTTTTGCATTGGGGGCACTGAGATGCTCTCCCAAAATCAAAAGCGGCACATGCCATATTACTAGCATCATTATTATCTTTACTCTGTTTATAGGCTTCATGGGACTCTTGTTGTACAGAGTTTGCCTGAAAATGTGGTTTATGTCTTTTGTTTTGAGATCTACCTCGGTTATTATCACCTCTGTAGTTATTGTTACCTCTATTGTAACCCCTATTTGGGTTTGAGTCATAGTTCCCTTGGTTACCATTATCATATTCATTATAATGAGTATCTCTGTAATTATGATCTTGTTGACTCCAAGACGGATAACCCTGATAGTTTCTATAATTACTTCCTCTACGGAAATTCCTATAATTATGACCACCCCTGTGTCGAGAGCTATCAGGTCGTCTCCAGTTCTTTGAAGAAGAACCCTGAAATGATTGGTTACCTTGGTTTTGATAACTATTATGGTTACCTTTTTTATCAAATCTGTTTTGAGGTCCCTGAAATCTGTGTGAATAATTGGGATTGTATGGTGTTGCTGAAGCAACTGGCATACTCTCCTTAATCTTAGTGTTGCCAAAAGTCACGTCGGGGTGTGCAGTGACATATTGGGAACAATATTCTTCCATTTCTTTTAGAGATTTGGGTTTACGCTCATGTATAAATTCAAGGAAAGGTTTGTTCACACATGACATAATCTTATCTCTGAGCAACAAATCCATAAGTCCTTCATACGTTTTTTCTGTTTTGGAAAGCTCAATCCAACGATCAACTGTGAGACGTGCCTTTGCAGTGAATTCTGAGAATTCTACACCCGTCTCAGGTACCATCGTCTTAAATAAAAGGCGATAGCCTTCCTCACTTAGCTGATATTTTTTTATCAAAGCCGCCCTAATGACATCATAATTATCCTTATCTGCTTCTCCTACAAGGCATAATCTAGTCAAAGATTCACCTTTCAAGTTTTCTGATAATTGATTAGCGTATTGTGATTTATCCACATTATGTGTACGACAAGAACGTTCAAATCTATCCAGCCAGAATGTAATATCGTCACTGGACTGATTGAACGGTGGAACCTTAACCTTGTAAGTAGAAGGTTTACCATTACCACTAGATGCCTGATTAACATTACTCATACTTGTCAATCTCAATTTCTCCAACTCAAATTCATGTTCTCTTATTGCTTTTTTCTCTTCAGCATCTAATCTTTTTTGTTCAGCCTCCCCCTGTCTAATCTTTTTTGTTCAGCTTCCCTGTCCAATCTTTTTTGTTCAGCTTCACTGTCTAATCTTTTTTGTTCAGCCGCAGCTTCTCTTTCTAATTTTTTTTGTTCAGCTTCAAATCTCCTTTCCTCCATCTGCATCTGCAATTTCTTTTGTTCAGCAGCAGCCTCAGCTTCTCTTTCTAATCTTTTCTCTTCCGCCATAGCTTTTCTTTCTTCTGCAGCTAATCTTTTCTCTTCTGCCATAGCTCTTCTCTCTTCTGCAGCTAATGCTTTGTCATATTGAGCAACTGCCCATTGTTCTAATTGTTGACCAGTTTTATCAAGGGCTTTCCCTTGTATAATGAAGTATTCTAATGTAGACATGGTGTCTAACAATAATACTAATCACCTGAAATAATAATAATACCACAAGTTCTCAATGACTTGATTAATCAGTATACTATCCCAATATCTGTGGGTCACAAGCCTTTAATAAGGTCTTGTATAATAGTAATAATAATCAGGTACTGGTTTATACCATAATCCAAGTGCAGTGCACAGGCAATTGTGTCTTATGAAATATACCTATATAAAACATATGTCAACCAACAGAATACATAAAGTACAAATAGGACTGACAATACAAGAACGTTTGCAGAAATCAAAATAAATCAAATAGGGAAATCAATGAAAATAATCACTGAATCTGCAAAGAATAACAACACAAATGACGTCACAATATATGAATATAAATTGTGAATAGAACTGAAAGATAGAAAAGAGTAGACCAACAAATTACAAACAACTCAAAACAAAACTAAAGAACAAAGAAATATTACAAAAATAACAATAATTACAGTCTTCACAGCTAACACAAAAGCAACAGTTGTCGCAGCAAATTTTCAATCAAGAAAATTGCACCTATAGAAAACGCCCACAACGGACCCTCTATGACGTGGGATATTCTGTTGTGAGGACGCCGCCCAACCTTAAACACAACCCGCTGACATAGAAACTAACATACTATACAAACAAATAACATGTAAACATAAATATATATAAATTATGTGTATGATAGTATGTGTTGCAAAATAGGCTCAGTTTTACAGTAATGGCAAAGTTATTTTTATGAACATAAACAAACTGCCACTTTATTCAATTAAACATTCTGGCCTTAAATATTAAAGTTCATATATGGAAAACAAGAAGATCCATCGATGAAAATAGGACTTCTTAGTACACAAATACTGTCTTCCTGTTAACATTGACAAGAATTGATCCAACTGTTCTGTGAAACTCTGTAATGTCTAATGTAAAACTGTCAACAACGCTGGCCTACATACTGCATTCACTTGACAGGTCACGTGACGAAGTGTTGACAAAGAGCAAACCAATACTGCAAGTGTGTCGTATCAGCCACAGGAAACGGTCTGGTATCGGTAATCTGTTGACTTCTGAACTTCTGCGAGGTCAAACCCAGAAAGCTGGTCCACCAGTTGATAAGGTTGATATAATGTTGGATTTTTTTATTCCCGTAAATGATATCCACCAAAAGATAGATATAAGTGGATGGAAGCAGACATCATCATCATCATCAGTTGATAAGATCTCTATGGTGTTGTTTGCTCCACTGTAGTGTATGGAATGTCAACTTGACCTACGCAGTGGTGTGTAGACATGGATTGAGTGTACAATGTGCGAATGATGATAAGGGTTCGTGTTGTTGACAAATGTTCTTTTCTCACACTCATGTATGACTGGAAGTCATCGACACCAACGACTGTGTACCTTTTCTAAAGTTTAATTGGACGTACACACTCGACAGCACAGATAGTGACAAATCACAGGTTGGCATAATACATCATAGTACAGTGGATAAATGGTCCTGCAATGTTATGTTACATGGGCACTCATGTAGATTAATATTATAATGGACTGTCAGTAGCCAAGCCCTCAGCATCGCCCATACATATAAATCATCTGACTTCACTGACTGAGCACGTCAGCTTATAAACAATATTTCAGATGGCTTCTAAACCTAATCTCGTTTAGCGACGATTCTCCCACATAATGTTCAGCACATACTTTTTTCATATAATAATATTGAACCGCTAATAACGGGTTCTCATGTGTAGCAGTGATCTCTGGACTAAACAAGCGATAATACGGGCATCCCCTTTCTCTTCTTGAAAGTCGCTACATGTTTTGGTTCCAAGATGGCTTCACTCGTGAACTGTCACTCACGTTTGGATGCAGATAATGAATCTGTCCTAAAGTTAGTCATTCATAAAACATTGCATTGCTCTGTAGATTTGATCATGAACAATTGACTGCATTCTACAGAATATAGTGCTGCTAGGAATCGAAGTCGTTTTCATCGAGTCAAATATATTCTCTTAGACATTCAAATCGTAACTATCGAAAATGGTGGCTTCGATCGAGAGTTCATAAGAGTGTCTTTGATTACCTTGGTAGAGGAAATATGGAACTGCCATTCCTTGGCAATATGAATAAACACACTGGGGTAAAGCATACACGATAGGTCTAGACGACTATCACTTTCCCCACAAATACTGAGATCACTTTTTCCCGGCGACAGGCCGACATAGGAAACACACAGTCCCTATCAGGACGAAGCCAAATCACACCACACTCTAGCGACACATCCGCCGAATAGCCTTTGACCTCTCTAGAGACAACAGAACATATAGTTCGACTTAGATATGTAAAGATATACAGATATAAGACAGACTCGTCCTACTCAGACAAACAATACACATAAATTCAGGCCATAGATATTCTGAAGCAAGAACAATCTATTATTACCCAAACAACGAATAAATCGCAGTAAAATGGATTTATCCGCGGAGTTTGATCGAAGAGATGGCACAACTTTCAAGGGAAGTAACTCAATAATGACTTTCCCTTAAGCACAAAAAAATTACCTATGTATAATATTGTAAGATATCAAAGACTGCACGTAACACTGTCCAGATACTTCTTCCGTTAGTTTCCCCTTGAACTGTGAGCCATTATCAGTCAAGATTTGATGCGGGAATCCTAATCTTGTGAATATTGTAAGTAGTGCCTCTGCTACATGTTTTGAATCAATTGATGGCAGGGCTACCGCCTCTCCCCACATAGAACAAGTGTCCACCAGAGTAAGGATGTAACTGTTCCTCATCTTGGTCCGGGTGAGAGGTCCCACAATATCCACTGCAACCCTCTCAAAAGGTGTTCCCACTATGGGCATTTCCCCTAGAGTTGCAGGAGCAGTCCAATGCTTTGGAGCTACCCTTTGACATTCTGGACAGGATTTGACATATCTTTTTATATCCTCCGTTATCCCTGACCAGAAGTAATGACAAGCTATACGCTGTCCTGTGGCGCTGATCCCCATGTGACCACTGAAGGGAATCGCATGCCCGAGTTCCATCACTTTATCCCTATATGAAGTGGGAAGAACCAGCTGGTTGTGACCATTTGTTCCAGTTCCGGCCTTCATGTATAATAATTTGTTCTTCATAAAGTATTCTCCCTTGCTTTGAGGTGTGTGGCATTTGGGCAATTTTTTAAAACATGGCTTGAGTGTCCTATCCTCAGCCTGCGCCTTCCTCATCTCCCCTGGATGAGCATTTATAGGTTCACCTTCTTCCTCCTTTTTCTGTGACCTGGTCTGCACTGTCGCCATGATCACAGGTCTCTCGGGATTCCCCAAGAAGACGTACCTACACCCCAATATCAGAGGGTAGATTGGTTCATCTATCACTGCTGCTCTGATTTCTCCTTCCACATAGCGAGTTTTCACCGTTATCCTTGCGATGGGAAGTGTCATGAGTGGTATGTCCTTAGTCGCCCCTTGTATTTCCACTGTTTCTGTGGTATACTGACTTGGGTCCACTAGGCTAGACTTCACAACTGAATCATAATCCAAACCTGTATCATAAAGGCACCTTATGGTGACCCCATTACAGATAACATCCTCACAAACTGGGGGGTGATAAGGTTCCTGCTGTCCCTTAGGATTAACCTTTAATCTTTGAGTCCCCGACTTCATTGCAGCAATGTTTGAAGGTTTCCTTTTACAAAATTCGGTGTTATGGTTGTCCTTCTTACACCATTTACATCATCTTTTCCTTTGGTTAAACGGTTTATTATATTTTTGGTCATTGAACTGTGAGTTTCTGTCACCATAGTCATTTCTTGGCCTATCAAAGTTTGTCCTGCCTTTATTACCTTGTTCCCTGGTATCAAAGTTATTAAATTGCTGTGGAGCTTTAAAATTTTCTATGTCCTTCTTTTTAGTGCCACTTACCTCTGCCTGGGCTGCCTGATACCTCTCAGCGACATTTAAAACCTCCCCCAACCTCTCTGCACCTTGTTCCGTGAGAAATTTTCTCAAGTCTGGAGCCATGGACTCTCTTAATTGCTCAATCATGATCATCTCTTTGAGATCTTGGGTCTTCCCCAGAGCAGTCCATTTCTCCAAATAGGTTTCCAGTCTGGCAGAGAATTGGTGGTATGTCTCCCCAGACAAAAGTTTGGCATTTCTAAACTTCTTACGATAAAATTCACCATTTTTTTCGTATCTCAATAACAAAGCCTGCTTTAGCATGTCATAATTGTCTTGGTCGTCTCTATGCATCTTAGCGAAAACTTCATAAGAAGTACCTCTCAATCCCTGGAATAACTTAAGACTCCACCTCTCTCTCTCTCTAACCCATATGTAGTAGCTAATAATTCGTATCTACTGAGGTAACCCTCAATGTCATCGTCTTTCTCACTAAAATGGTCTAAATGAAACCCCATAGCTGAGGTTGAGGCTACCTGACTAGCTGCAGCATCTGAGGCAAAAGGGCTGGCACCATTTTCAGGAGCATGGCCTTGTAATTCCAGCTCCCTTAGTCGTAATTCGTGCTCCCTTTGCAATCTTCTATCTTCTGCTTCCCTTTCGGCAGTCAATCTCTTTTCTGCTGCCTCCCTTTCGGCAGTCAATCTCTTTTCTTCTGCCTCCCTTTGCTGTCGTTTTTCTTCTGCCTCCAATGCCTTAGCCTCTTTGTCAGCCTCAATCTGCAGCCTCTTAAGTTCTTTATCAGCCTCAATTTGTAACCTCTTCTCTTCAGCTAACCTCCTATCTTCCCTTTCAATATACTTGTCACATTCTGAAGTCACATATTGAATTAAAACCTGACCCTCCATGTTCATCTCCCTCGTGAGTAAATATCATATCATGTTTTGTATTCGATCACTTCCTGATATATATTGTTTACACACGGTATCCCGTGGTTGCAGGAAGTGACGTCTTGACTCCTGCTTTGAATTGACAGCAGACGTCAGTTTTGATTTGGGACAAGCTAGCGTCTCTAACCGGCAGTCTGCTTGTGTCGTTTGACCAGTATGCAAGGAATGTGTCCAGTAGGACCTGCTTTTAAAATGTGTTAATTGCCTTTGGGCATCTTTATATTTCACCTGCAAGATCGATTACCATCACTGCCTTATGCTTTCATTAACAGTATAATGTCAGATTAGTCTTAGCAGTGTGTATGGAATTCTTGGGCACGTAAGTTGACTGTTCCATTAAAACTGAGAGTATCAGAATCAAGGACAGTAGAGACATGTGCTAGTAAAAGCTACGATGTCATATCATACTCAAATGGAGTAATGTGTTAATAAATATTTGTGAATCGTGCCAAGAAGTTAGGCCTTGTTACTGAGTACCTGAGGTGCGGGCCAGGGAGATTGTGTGTGACTGGCCAAACTTAAATATATATGTAATATAATTCCTGAAACGGAATATGCAAGGAGAACCCTGGAGGGTATTCAGCAGGCCACTGTAATAAGGAGTGTCAAGCCTGAAGTCTAATGCACTCTTACCACAGGACGTCGGGAGGACGGTTCCTGAAATAATAAACATTCTTAAAATTTACCCGTACCAGTTTCTGGGGGCCAAGCCATTGGATGCCTTACAAGCCTAAGAGCGCCTAACGAATCTAGGACTATTTTTTCAAAATGGCGGCACGCATCGTCTGCCAAAAGTTTTTTATGAATGGAAGGGATTTCCATCATCATGAATGTGCCTCAAGTTGTCACTAAGTTATAAAAGTGACCCATTATTACACAGAAGTCATAGGAACTGACTATCTTCATTCAAGAAGCAAGTATTTTATCAAAAAAATCATGGACCATATCGATGTCCTTCGATGTCAGCATGAAGCAATTCTAAGCCTAACCAAATACTAGGCTACAATCATCACTACATCCTTTGCTTGTCGAAGTCTCAAGAGGGATTGTTTTCTTGGCAACAGATAAGTCTATTTATTGTTACATACAGCTTGGCTGTGAATATAATCTGTTTGCCTGATATCTGACTTCACCATATGTGTTTTCATTACGTGTTTTTTGGTTTTGTAACTAGCGGGCTGGATGGAGGGACTTGGTTTGTGATCATTCAATACCGCGAAAGCTAGGTCGAATGAGCAAATCAAGCGTTCTATAGGGCAGTATCTGTGTGATTCAGATAGAGGACCCAGCATACTCTGCTGGTTGTATAAAAGTTTGCCTCTATTGAATTTAACAGATCCATTTTTGTTAGCTGTGTAGTCATGTTTATCTATTGTTTGTTCTCATAAGTACTGTCATTGTTATATTTTATTTAGTTCGTTGCATTATTGTTTGTAATATTGTCTAGCCTCATCTTACTATCATTCATTTCATAGATGTCATAATTGTTGTGATATGCGTCTTGTCTTGTCTATTTGTAATAGAGCATTAGTTTAAATTAATTCATATATATTTTATAGTTATTCCTTTGTTTTCCCATTTGTATTTCCTTTAGTTGCTCGAACCCTGTCTTGCTGTTCTTACCTGTTGTGGTTCTATTTTTTTTCATTACTCCATATTGTTTAGCTGAATACATCTACTATTGCAATTATAAATTGATCTGAGATTGGTGGAGTGAATATTGAATATAGCTGACATATTCATATACATAAAAGTTAAAATATTGTGTATTATTGATAAACACAAGAATAAGCAACCATGACTTCATTAAAGGATTTATTGAAGATTGGGAAGGAACTTAATTTGGAAGGTCCAGCTTTGCAAGCTTATATTGATAAAGAAGTAAACAGACAAGAAGAACTTCGCAAAGAAGAATTGGCTGAAAAAAGGAGACAAGAAGAACTCCATAAAGAAGAAAAAAGGAGACAAGAAGAGCTCCATAAGGAAGAATTAAGGAGACAAGAAGAGCTCCGAAAAGAGGAATTGGAAGAAAACAGGAGACAAGAGGAACTGCACAAACAAGAAAAAGAAAAAGAATTGGAGGAAAAAAGGAGATCAGAAGAGTTGGCTCTTGAAAGAGAAAAATTAGCCTATGCCAGATCTCAAGAAGAGAGTAAATCTCAACAAGCTATAAGATTAGCTGAGATTGAACTGGAAAAATTAAAATTACAACAACCACTGTTGCATCCTGGGGTAGGTGAAGATAAAAATAAAGATCATACTACTGCCATAAGGATTAATTTGCCAAAATTTAACGCATCCATAGATGACATTTCATGCTTCCTAAATAGGTTCGAAACTTATTGTGAAGAATATAAGATTGACAAATCTACATGGACATGTAGACTTATGAATTTATTGGTTGGTGAACAATTAACTGTAGTCTCCACTTTGGATGACCAGACTAGAAAGGATTATGAAGCTGTTAAGGTCATTTTATTGCAGAGGTATCAATTAGATGATGAGGGCTATCGTCAGAAATTTCGATCTTTGTACCCTGATTCTGGAAAAGATTTCACTGAATTTATTTCAGCTGTTAAACTGAATTTTTCTAGATGGATTGAACTATCCAAAACTGAAAAAACTTTTGAGGGTTTGTCAGATTTGATTCTAAGAGACAAGGTTTTGTCATCTATTAGTTCTGATTTTCTTGCGTTCCTGCAGGAAAGAAAACCAGAGAACCTAACTAAATTACAAACCCTAGGACGTCAATATCAAGTTGCACATCCTAATAGAGTATTGAGCAAAAACAATGTAAGGGACTCATTACCAGCTGCATCGGCCAGATCATTCCAAGACAATGCACCTAGGTATAGATCAAACAGCATAGATAGGAATCAAAGATTTAAACCATCACATAATTACAGTCAAAATAGAGGTAGATACAATTTTAATAAATACCAACCTCAAAGACATTGGAATTCATATCAGGAGGATAACTTTTATCCACAAACCTCATTTAAGTCCAATAACTGGCAAAATAGAGGAGAATATAACTCAAAATCAAATAGAGGTCAGAAATCATTTTATAGAGGAAATGATCAAAATGCAAATAAAAGATCTTATCATAACAATACTTCCAGACAATCAAGAAACACTGAAAGTACCAATGCCATTGTTCATGATAATAATCAGAACCATAATGATATTGTAGCACATGCAAATTCATGCAGTGTAGACTTAGCAAATAGTGATAACTGCACTAATTGCAATTCTTTATTTCAGCCTCAAGGAGTGCCAAGATTATTATGCGGACACCCTCTCCCAGTCATGTCATCTTTTGAAAGTACTGGTTCATTGATCTTGAACAGAGGTTTTGTCAATAATAAGTTAGCATCTTTACTCAGAGACACGGGTGCAACCACCATTGGTGTGCGCAAGGCCTTGGTTGATAAGGTGGATTATACAGGAAAACAAGTGAAATGCATAACTTTTGGTGGAACTGTGGAATATTACCCCACAGCAGAGGTATTTTTGGACACACCTTATTTTACAGGACGAACACTGGTATGCCTCTTGGACAATCCAATTGCTGGAATTATTATGGGAAACATACCTAAATTGCATGAATGTACACAGGAAGATATTGAAATATGGGAAAGACAACACTTATTATGTTCAAATGCTGTGACTACCAGAGCTCAGTCTCGCATGGACAATGATCATCACAAACCAGTCATTGATGTGTTACCTGAAGATATAACTGAAGATATCACTTCAGAAGATGAAGAAGAAAAGGAAAATAATGATGATGATATAATTCATTATCAACAGGAAAATAATGATGATATTAAGGTAATGAATGATGTGAATAATGATGATGACAATTTATTTCAGATGGAGCTCATTGATAAGGAAACCTTTATACAAAGACAGAAAGATGATACTTCCTTAAAAAAATATTTTCATATTGCTCATTTGAATGATGTAATGATAGATGACTGTGCAAAACACTGGTATACTATCAAAAATGGGATTTTAGTAAGAAACTATCAATTTGCTAATTCCTTAAAGAAACAGATTATGGTACCAGCTTGTTTTCGACCATTCATTTTACGACATGCACATGACATTGAATGTGCAGGACATTTAGGTGTTGCTAGAACAAAACAAAGAGTTTTGTCATATTTTTTTTGGCCCGGAATTACGAAAGACGTCAAATTATTTTGTCGTACATGTACCATCTGCCAAAGTGTAGCAACCAGAAAACCAAAACATGATGCGCCCATTCAAGCATCTGATATTTCTTTGCGTCCCTTCGCAAAGATGGCCATTGACATTATTGGCCCTTTAAAGGTAACATCAGCCAGAGGTCATCAATATGTGTTGACCTGCATAGATATGTGCACACGCTGGCCAGAAGCTATTCCTTTAAAAACCATCACCACGGTAGATATTGCTGATGCATTATTTTTGATTTTCAGTAGAATAGGTTTTCCTGAAAACATCCTGTCTGATAGAGGAACTCAGTTAGTTTCAGATGCTATGAAACAGGTTATGGATATGTTTGGGATTCAAAGATCCCTTAGTTCAATATACCATCCTCAGTCTAATGGGAAAATAGAAGTCCTCAACAGATCCTTAAAACAAATGCTACATAAGGTTACAATTAAATATCCTCAAAATTGGGACAGAGTCCTGCCAGCTATTTTATTTGCTTATCGAGAGATAAAAAATGAACATACAGGCTTTAGTCCATTTGAATTGGTTTTTGGCGCCCGGCCACGCGGGCGAATGTCTATATTAAAACAACTTTTAATTGGTGCTGAGATGAACAAGGAGGTTCAGACCTCATATCAGTATGTGGTCAATTTGAGGAAAAAAATAATAGACGCATGCCAGATAGCAGTAGGTTCATCTGAAAAGGCAAAGCTTAGGGCGAGGTTATTTATTAACCAAAACCGCAAATTACGCCAACTTTGGCCTGGTGATGAAGCTTACGTATTATTACCCAGGAGAGATAACAAATTATTAGTCTCATGGAGAGGACCTTACAGGATTGTGGAGAAACTGTCTGATGTTGATTATATTGTCTCAGTAGAGGGAAAAGAAAAAACTTTTCATATCAATATGTTACAGCAGTTTCATACACGTCCACCATATCTAAGACCAGTCTTTGAGGCTCTTGATCAATCTGTCTGTCGTCATTCTTCTTTGGCTGTCATACAGGAAGAAAATTCGGATTTGACTGATGGTAATGACTCACTATTGGTACTACCTAGTCTTCATTACTTGTCTACTGAAAGTTGGAAAGATGTTGATATATCACCAACTCTATCTTCTTTCCAGAAAGAACAGGTTACTTCTATCTTACGTTCTTTTACTGATGTCCTTACTGATGTCCCAGGACACACTGATATCATCGAACATGATATTATTCTGACAGACTTTCAACCCATTAAGTTGAAACCTTACCCTATTCCTATACATTTACAATGTCAGGTTAAAGAGGAACTAGAACAGATGGTGAAATTAAATGTCATTTCTCCATCTCATTCCCCTTATAGTTTTCCGATGGTTTTGATCAGGAAAAAAGACAAATCTATACGTATATGCATAGATTTTAGACGTCTAAATTCGGTCACCATCCACGACGCGGAACCACTTCCCGTGTTGGAGTCTTTATTAGATAGACTAGCTACAGCTACATTTTTTTCTAAATTTGATCTATCTAAAGGCTATTTCCAAGTACCATTAACGGAACGATCCAAGCCTTATACTGCGTTCGCAACCCCATTAGGACTCTTTCAATTTAACTATATGTCTTTTGGTTTAGTTAACGCACCTGCGACCTTCGTTCGCATGGTGGACAGAGACGACCGTATTACTTACATTGATGACATTTGTCTGTTTCATCAATCATGGGATGAACATTTGAAGGCTATTCAATCCTTACTTACCACTCTACGTCGTCATAATTTATCTGCACGTCCATCTAAGACTAAGACTGGATTTCAGGAGATTTCATTTTTAGGTTATAAAGTAGGAGGAGGTTTTTTGAAAACAGAGGATACTACTATCTCTAGGATTCTAAACCTTGATATACCTAAGACCAAAAAACAAGTTAGAAGTATTCTAGGGCTCCTAAACTTTTATCGTAAGTTTATCCCTAATTTTGCAGAGTATACGTCTGTGTTGTCATCACTGGTGAAGAAGGAGTCACCAAATAGGTGTGTTTATAGTCAAGATGTTCATGTGGCTTTAAATAGATTAAAATGTCTGTTTTCCAAGTTGCCTATATTGAGATTGCCTGATCCTTCTAAACATTTTACTCTTACAGTAGACGCTTCCAAAACGTCCATTGGAGGGTCGCTGTTGCAAGAATGGAAGGGCTGTTTACATCCAACACTTTATGTTAGCAGGAAGCTAACGCCGACGGAGCAGCGTTATTCGGTCATTGAGAGAGAGCTACTGGCTCTTGTGTTCTGCTTCTCTAAACTTCAACGCTACCTGCTTGGTGCAAGTTTCACACTCGAGACAGACCAGAGGGCACTTTCTTACCTGAAAACAGCGAGATTCAAGAATGCTAAAGCAGCGCGTGCCTCACTGGCCCTTCAACCCTATAATTATCAGATTAAACCCATCGCAGGAAAGTTGAACGTGATGGCCGATGTTCTATCCAGATGCATGAAGCATCCGCTATCGCCAGTTGTCTCCGCAAATGCTGCTTCAATCCAACTTTGATGCTCAATAATAACACTACTTCCTTTGGGACAAGTCAGGAATTATTTCGCAAAGGTAGCATCATGAACTAAGGCACATGCCTTCTTTTAACTCATATAGTGCATACTTCAGATATTACAACCACATTGCTTCATCATGCACTTAAACCGGTTGAAAAACTAGAGACACTATGCCAAGTTCAATGATGATGATGAATTACTGTTCATCCAAAATCAAGATATATATTCAAGCGTTCGTCATATGATGTCTAATGCAATTGCTCAAGAACAATACTTCGTTGCTTCATACACGTTGTACAATGACTTTTGGCAGTATGACAATCCAAGTCGGTGCAATTCAGATACTTTGCTACAGTTTCCAAAACTTTTTGCACTAATTAACTGTCTCAAACGTTGTGTAAAAAGGGAAGTAACTAAAATTACTGACTACAAAGTTCAAAAAGGGACATAACCGAGAAATTGCATTTCATCATATACGTATGAAATTCTCAAGTACAGAATGAACAATAGTATCTGTGCTGCATATGATATTGCATGGAAGACAAACATCGACAACCAACATAGATGAAAATTGGATCAATAACAATGTTGTGCGAACTAGTGACTCACTAAAACTTTAATTCTTTTAAATACCTCTACAGGAAGAACTGTGTATGGTCTAACATGACCAGTTTTAATAACACTGGTGATATTACATTGCTTCATTAGTGTATCATTATATGAATTGAATTACAGTCGTGCTTCCACTTAGATAACCTATATCCTTCATATGTGTAGATATTAAGTAATATATCTTCATATGACATCTCATTAACATTGTCATTCACCACATGACATTGCATACATACCAATATTAATAACTATTTTGACATATTGTCACAGTCACCACTTATATTTTAACTTGTCTGCCTCATATGTTCTATTCTGTCTTTGATTGCTTATTATGCATTTCATTTGATAGATAGGTAGACTTACATACCGACACGACTTAGGGCGTTTGTTGACATGGTATGCTGTGTGAGTGCCATGACTGACATATTGACTTTTCTTCACTGCCTTCTAATTAATGTAGTTACCTCACATTTGTGTCAAAAGAGCGTCTGCTAACGATAATGGGTTTAGTTATGTTATTACTAAATACCACACCTTGTGTGTTAAATTGTCGATTATGGAGCACGCCTCTAGGTGCTATCATAATAATGACAGTTGAATATTTGGATATTGTCATATGGTTTCTCCAGTGACCTTGTAAGATTGTAATATAAAAATAATGAAAAGTTGCTTTTCATTATTTTAATCCGGGGGGGGGGGGAGTAAATGATATGAGTAAATATCATATCATGTTTTGTATTCGATCACTTCCTGATATATATTGTTTACACACGGTATCTCGTGGTTGCAGGAAGTGACGTCTTGACTCCTGCTTTGAATTGACAGCAGACGTCAGTTTTGATTTGGGACAAGCTAGCGTCTCTAACCGGCAGTCTGCTTGTGTCGTTTGACCAGTATGCAAGGAATGTGTCCAGTAGGACCTGCTTTTAAAATGTGTTAATTGCCTTTGGGGCATCTTTATATTTCACCTGCAAGATCGATTACCATCACTGCCTTATGCTTTCATTAACAGTATAATGTCAGATTAGTCTTAGCAGTGTGTATGGAATTCTTGGGCACGTAAGTTGACTGTTCCATTAAAACTGAGAGTATCAGAATCAAGGACAGTAGAGACATGTGCTAGTAAAAGCTACAATGTCATATCATACTCAAATGGAGTAATGTGTTAATAAATATTTGTGAATCGTGCCAAGAAGTTAGGCCTTGTTACTGAGTACCTGAGGTGCGGGCCAGGGAGATTGTGTGTGACTGGCCAAACTTAAATATATATTATAATTCCTGAAACGGAATATGCAAGGAGATCCCTGGAGGGTATTCAGCAGGCCACTGTATTAAGGAGTGTCAAGCCTGAAGTCTAATGCACTCTTACCACAGGACGTCGGGAGGACGGTTCCTGAAATAATAAACATTCTTAAGATTTACCCGTACCACTGTCCCCACTGGTTTAATTCTCCCACCAGGAGATTCCAATTTTCTTTGATAAACTAAATATCCCTGGACAAGACCCCAATATTGTAGTGGTTTTGATGGTATTGTATGGTTGTTGTGTTACCTAGTGTAATGTATGAGGTCAGCTGTGAAGGCTCCTGAGATAAATGTAGATGTGAATTACAGAAGGCCCTTCTTGCTACCACTTACGACCTCAAACATATCTCTTTTACTATTATGAATGTAGCTACGTTAAAAGTCTAGGGTACTGAAATGTAATGTGGTGTAGTAGAATATACAAACACACACAGATAATTAATAAGTCTAATAATATTAATAAAATTTATAACACACTGAACTAACTCAGACTGTTTAGTTTAAATATTAAATTTTTTCTAAATTTATTTGTTCTGAACCAAAGTTTTATGTTGGTCAGAACATATGAAATGTTATGGAGTTATAAATGGAATGCATAAATATATGGCATAATAAAATGGAATGTGTGTACATAGGTATTTTATAAGACGGGTTAATACTAATTATATTTATACTGTCTCTTGGAGAACTAGTACTGGATATGCTGTTGGGGTGGTGTCATCACTCCCACTCTGTAACTAGAACTAGCTTTGTCCATTGTCTTATAGACTTTAGAAAATGTTCTATTTCCCAAAATTCAGTATATTGTGATGGGGAAATATTTATAAATAGTTAATAGTTCTGGTGAATCCTCAGCAGGCCACTACTTCACTCATCTTGTCTGTGAAGATCTGATGCTGGATTCCGGTGGCCCACTCCTCTCGGTAGCTAGAATACAATGCTAGACTGCACCGACACAACTGTTAGGCGGCACACACATCTGCTTGTGTAATCTTGATTACTTATGTGGCACTACCCTAGTGCCACACCAGAAACTCACAATTCAGAATTCAGAACACAGTTAATTGCTAGCAAAACTCAGCTGAGCTGCTGGCTATATGATGGCATCCCACTAAAATGTATGGAATATCTTCTGGGAAAAACACCACTGAAATTAATACTGTGTCTCTGGACAGACTTATGTCAAATGGCAAAAAAGCGCGTCTCCACCCCGCTATTATGAATACATTTGTCCAATCGCAGACTTCCCCCCTAACTTTTCAAATTCTACAACCAAAAGTCATATTGCAGTCAGATCTCAGTCAAGTATGTATTATTGTCTGTTGGTCCGTCTGTCTCTACTTGTTTTTTTTTTTAAAAAACAACCTTGGTTCTAGGACCAACTACATGCAATACCCTGCACAATTCTGCCTCCGAAGTTATTTTTAGCCACAATTCTCCACCTTCCCCCTCTCGTACATTACAGCTAGATTGTGCATTTTTAGTCTTCAAGGACACCCAAATTGAGACTTTTAGTGAAATATGCACTTATAACTGTTTGCCAGTCTGATGGGAACAATACGGTCTTTCATCAATATCTGCCGTGTTATCTGTCCGTCTGTATATTTAAAAGTATATTATTTCTCTGCTCAAGATGGGCTATCAAACTAGCTAGGTTTTATTTTCCTAACTTTATTATTAAGAAAAAACATATTTTTTCTCAAGTTTAGTTTTTGAAATTTGTGTTTAAAACCTTCGTTCACGCGTTTGCGCCAGATTCAAACAACAGCCTAATTACCGTAAAACGTCTAAGATACGACTGTTTCTGATAAGAGCTAAAGTCATTTACGTCTCAAATTTCTTACATTGTGTCACTAGTGGCGTAATTTTTCTCCTTTAAACTACAAATTGCGTCTTTTAGCCTTGCTAGTTTCAAACACGTGTTCAGACATATTTTTCCTTTTTTGATCTCCGTTATCCTCCCGTCTACAAAGGGTAAACCGTTTCGTCTGCACGTCTAACTAGTTAGTTTGAATGGCGGTATGAACTGATGGCATAGGCGAGAATGTCTCCTAGTATCTTACGCATTATTTTTATCCCTACATTTTATCCTTATATTTGGAGATATTTTAACGTTGTATCATGGTAAATTCATCACAAAGGTAACAGGTTTGAATGTACCTAAAGAGAGATGGAGTAGTCTCTTGGTTGATTTCTTAACTGGGGACTCGTTCCAGTGCTTCATGAATCTGGATGACAAGAGCAGAAACGATTTTGATGTCGTAAAAGAAACACTTCTAAGATGTTTCCAGTTAACTGAATCTGGATTTTGTGATCGCTTCCATGCGGCTAAACCAAGTAAGGATGCTGACTTTGGTGAATTTATTGCACCTATTAAGAATCTCTTTAGCAGGTGGATTGATCTATCTGGTATTAACAAAACATACGATGGGTTAATGGATCTCATGTTATGAGATAAGGTTCTTTCGGCATGTAGTGATGATCTGGAGTCATTCTTACAGGAAAGACATCCAGATTCCATTCAAGAATATGAACGTTTAGGTAGACAATACCTAACAGCACATCCAAACAAGGATATCCACAGATCTTCTCCTTGTGATCCCATGCCTGCGTGCGCAGTTCACCACGATCAGAGATCTTATGATCACCGACCTCTTTCGAAGAGCGTTGACGGACGTTATCATCCTGATTTTCGTCAATCACACACAGGGGGTCTTACAACTTCCCTTGTCAACGCTCGCCATCAAATTTTTACCGACGAGGTTATCGAGGTTATTCACCTCAGTATCGTGGGTATCACAAAGGCAGAGACCATGATGATTATCACAAAGATTATCATAAACAAAGATCATATGGTAGGGACTCCAAGAATGATGATTCTTCAGATTTTTATTATAATAAGAATAAGTCTTTCAAGAAAAAGGCAGGTCATTTCCGATCTCCCTCTAGAGATAAAAGTAAACATAGGCATGCTAATGCCTGTACTGACAATAAGGATGATGATAAAGATAGAATTAATCATGCTAATGCATGTTCTGTAATAGATGACACACATGTTTGTCAGTTACAACATGTATCAGAGACTAAAACTACACTTCGTTGTGGTCACACTATTCCTGCAATGTCCTCGTGTGAGAACTTGGAACGTCTGTTACCTCTCACTTTGCTCACAGGCTTGTAAATCATTGCTGTGCGCAACGGAGCAGAACGCGATAACGCTTCGAGTGTCAAAGCGTGCGAGTGGTGGAATGTGTGACACACAAGTATTTAGTTTATGACGTGGACAGGGTCTGCTGCGGGGGGAACGAAGGTTATCGTTAGTGTGCAGTGGAGTTTGGCTTGGGTTTTCAAAGTGTACGGATTTTTATGTGAGAGCGACAGACCAGTGTTTATGGTTATAAAATATTTCAGAGTCAGGATAATTGACTCAATTCATTATGATGTGTGCCTGATTGTATGTGGCTTAAGGAGATGGACAGTAAGTGCTTTGAATAAATACGGATTTGTAAAGTATGAAGGCGTCGTAGACGATACATAGACATTCTGACTTTAAACTGGCACAACGACATTATTACTTATGTCTGCTACTGAACACATTTGTATTTCTGATGTACCGTCAGATCATCATATGCTCTCAAAAGAAGTGAAGTACACTTATGTTGTATTGTGACATATTAAATGTGATAAAAAGTACCACAAGCTGTTGATCAAGATTATTCAAGTTGGCCATTCGTCCCGTTACTGTTGAGACTGTTGTCTATCATATCAAAATACCTTACAAGACCAGGACAGCATATTAATCTACCCGTTACCCAATAGCCTTCAATAAGTATAAGGTAGCAGGATAAATTGGTGGCTAGTATACACGGGATTTCGTTCTACTCACAAGATTTTATCAAACGATACTACTGTCCCTAGCCACATCGACGAATTTTACAGTATTGGAAAGCAATAGAAATTTCTGCGCAACCTATGCCAACTGGTTTTCTTCAAACTAGTGCCGGCAAGAAGAATTTTAAAGAGTAAACAGCACACTTCAATCATAATATTTGCTGTACTTTACCAATAGAAGTTCGTATTTTCTTCATCAACATTTTTGAGACGAAAGTTATCATCACTCTACGCAGTCCCAGGTTGGATTCGTCAGGAAAAATTAAAGTAATCAAACAAAATTCCTGCAACCAAGATGAAGCACGGTCATTCAACCAGTGAAACAAGATGACTAGTTCTACATGCGGGAGCAGTCTGCATTGATGAAATTTCGCTCTACCTGTTGAATATGTTGGAGGCAACAATACTGTCACGTGTATTTATACTTCGGAGGAAGGATCACAAAAAGATAAGTGGACTAGTTGGTTGTAACCTTAGTCTTGCACAATTCTATAGTAGAGCCTTTTTGTTTATCTGTTTTATGTTTGGTGTGGTCAGAAGAGAGGACGGTGTGGGACCTTGATAAGCAGAATTACATCTCATCTTCGGACGGGTCTGTAATCAAGGGTGTCAGTAGGGAAATTTATGTAATATTTTCTCAAAGAGGCTCGGCTCAAAATGCTGTGTGGAAAGCGCTCTTTGTGAATATACTATATTTACTTTATGTTATAGACGTGCTGTCCTGTTTTTTCACTGTTTGTATTTGTCGGTGGTTTTTTATTATTTATTTAGTTTTTCTGCCTTTTTGTATGACTACTGTCGGTCTTCTCTAGCTATCATTATGTTGATATATGGATTTTACGTTGTAAATTCGTCTTGTTTAGTCTAACCTTATAGTGTAAGCATACATTTCAAACATTATTTTTTTTCTACACCTTAGTATTTTCTTCTGTTGCTACACTATTGTACTACGTGTTCTGTCTTATAGTGTACGACACTATTGTTTTGTTTGCATTGATTATTTGCTAAGTCACATTTGCAGAGTACTGAATTTTAACGAATTGGCATCGGTGCTGTTTATCGCTCATCAGTACCCATATTCATATTCCGACTAAGTAACTTATAAATATATATATATACTTAAACTTACAAAATGTCTAGTCTGGAGCATTTTATCCAGCTAGGTAAAGATGTGGGAATGCAAGGCCAGGAGCTTAAAGAGTTTGCCATGGAGCAACTGGAAAGAGAAGAAAAGAAACTAGAAAGGGATGAGAGAGCAAGAATGAGAGAGATCGAAAAAGATGAACGAATTCAGTTAGAAAAAATAGCAGAAAAGAAAAGACAAGAAGAATTTGAAGAAAAGAAAAGACAAGATGAATTGGCAGAAAAGAAAAGACAAGAAGAATTTGAAGAAAAGAAAAGACAAGATGAAATGGCAGAAAAGAAAAGACAAGATGAGATAGATTTAGAGGCTAAGAAAGCCCAATTTCTGCATGAAGAAAAAATGGCTTCTCTAGAGTTGGATAGACTCAAATTGGAAGCTAGTAATAAACAGAGTAATCAAGAAGGTGCAGGTTCTGCCAAGAGAGAACATGCTTCATCATTTAAACTTCACTTACCTAAATTTAATCAAAATATAGACGATATTTCGTGCTTCTTAAACCGATTCCAGACAGTGTGTGAGGAATAAAAACTGGAAAAATCATCATGTGTGATACATTTAATGTCATTACTGACAGGTGAAGCGTTGACAGCTGTGTCAATAATGGATGAAGAAAACATAAAATCTTATGAGGCAGCTAAAACATTACTTTTAAGAAAGTATCAATTAGATGAAAATGGGTACAGGCTAAGATTTTAAAAACTCACACCCGAAAGCAACAAGGACTTTAGGGAGTTCATTTCAACTATAAAGTTATGCTTCAATCAGTGGATTGAGTTGGCAAAAATCAAACATACATATGAGGACTTGATGGACCTTATTTTGAGAGACAAAGTATTTTCCTCCATTAGCCCTGACTTTTTAGCCTATTTACATGAACGGAAGCCAGAATCTTTACAATCCCTTGAGTTGTTAGGGTGCCAGTTTATGACGGCACACCCAGGGAAGAGTGTGAACAGCTCTGCTATTAAACAGGCATTTCCTGTTGCACCAGCTCATTCGGTGCAGATAAACAACCCTAGAGCTCGATCGCAAAGTATGGATCGAAATTTTGGCAGGAATAACGACCGAAATAGTGGATCTTTCCAAAGACAGTACAATTTTGGCAATCAACCTTATCACAATCAAAGAAACTCACAACGATATTTTGATGGAAATAGACCATCACAGGGTTACTTTCAATCTAACAGAGGATGGCGTAGATCTGATAATACCTATATGAACAGAGGAGACAGATCCTATTATACAAAAAACAACCAAAACTCTCCTCCATCTCAACACTGTCCAGGTTGTACATGTCCTCAGCATTCTAATAATCCTCAGAATGGCAGAGAGAGTTGGAATTATTACCGTGGTAATAACAACTTTAATCGCTCTCATAGCATTGATCAGAGAAACTCGAATTGGAGTCATAATAGCAACACAGGAGCGGTTAATCCCAATGGTGAAAACACAAATATTGCAAATGCGTGTGTGGCTGATTTATTTAATCCATCAAATTGTTTAGAATGCAGCACTCTGTTTCAGCTGGATGTGGTCTCCAGACTTTCCTGCGGACATCCTGTGCCCGCGTTAGTACCTGCATTAGCCTCTCATGATGGGAAAGGCTCACTAATGTTTCACAGGGGTTTTTTAAATAATCAACTAGTTTCAGTCTTGCGTGATACAGGTTGCACAACTGTTGGGGTACGCAAATCGTTGGTAGACCCATCTTGCTGCACCGAGGAGAATGTAAAATGTGTCCTATTTGGGGGCACTGTGGAATTATATCCTGTGGCCATTGTGCATATTGATAATCCATTTTTCTCAGGTCAAATTAAGGCATGTTTATTACAGGAACCAATTGCTGACATAATCAAGGGCAATATTGTGGGTATAAAAGTGTGTTCACTCCAAGATATAGAAATTTGGGAACGTCAGCATATACTACACGCTAATATGGTCATTACAAGAGCACAGGCACAGGCTCAAGAGGAAGAAGAAATGACTAACAATCATGACAAGGAGGACGATCAACATCTTATGCCGATGTTAATGAAAACATCATTTATTGATATGCAGAAGAGTAACAATTCTTTGAAAAGATTTTTCAAATTGGTAAAATCAGATGATGTTGATTGCTCAGAAAGGTCACAACCTTGGTATACAATTAAAAAGGACATATTAATTCGTAATGCTAGAGATGCTACATCGGTACAGCAGCAAATTATGATACCAACCAATGTTCGACTTTACATTCTCAGACATGCACATGATACAAACTGTGCAGGCCACATGGGCTTTGCTAGGACGAAATATAGTCTTATGGCATTTTTATTGGCCTGGAATAGTCAGGGATGTCAAATTATTTTGTCGTTCATGCAAAACATGCCAACAAGTGGCTACAAAGGGGGCTTACCATAATGCACCTATACAGGCTGCTGATATTTCGGTGTGACCATTCGAAAAAATGGCCATAGACTTAATAGGTCCACTGTCAGTTCCGTCAGCCAGAGGTCATAGATATGTCCTCACCTGTATTGATATGTGCACCAGGTGGCCTGAGGCAATACCTCTTAAACATATTGCTACCACCGATGTGGCTGATGCACTATTCCTCATTTTTACAAGAGTGGGGTTCCCTGACAATATTTCATCAGATAGAGGAACACAGTTTGTGTCAGATGTCATGTCGCATGTCATGAAACTATGTAATATTGATAGATCTCTTAGCTCTGTTTATCATCCTATGTCCAATGGAATGGTAGAACGCCTAAATAAAACACTAAAACAACTACTGGGGAAGGTTACCACGACGTATCCACAAGAGTGGGATAGAGTGCTCCCAGCAGTGCTGTTTGCTTATCGGGAAGTCACTGGGTTCTCGCCTTTTGAGCTCATGTATGGTGCTCAACCATGAGGACCCATGGCAATAATAAAACAATTACTTACAGGTTCGGAGATGACTCAGGAATGCCAGTCATCTTATGAGTATGTGGTGAATCTACGAAAGACACTTATAGACGCTTGCCAAATAGCGACTGATTCATCTGAAAAGGCAAAAGAAAAAGCTAGATCTCTTCAAAACCGTTGGAAAAAGTTAAGGAAATTACTTGCTGGAGACACAACTTACGTCCTGCTACCAACGAGAGAGAATAGCCTTCTCATTTCATGGAGTGGTCCATATGAAATTATTTCAAAATTGACAGATGTTGATTACATTCTTGACGTGAAAGGCAAGAATAAAACCTTTCACATCAACATGCTCAAACAATTCCATGATAGACCCGAATATCTCAAGCCTATCTTAGATACTGTTAATGAAGAATCCACTGATCATCCTACATCTTACTCTTCATTATCAGTGATTCAAGAAGAACCCACTTCTTTTCATGATGTACCTTTGCAACTTCCTGTCATGTCTCTTTATCTGACAGAATCATGGGTAAATGTATCTATTTGTCCGGATCTATCCAGCGAACAACAATCTCAATGTCGTTCTATTCTAGAGTCATATCAGCAAGTTCTGACTTATATTCCAGGCCGAACTTCTATAATCTCCCACGATATTAGACTCACAGATCACAAACCTATTAAATTAAAGCCTTACCCTATCTCTATCCACTTTCAGGATCAGGTTGAAAAAGAATTTGGTCACATGTTACATCTTAACATTATTGCACCATCAGAGTCTGCTTATTCTTTCCCAATGGTTATAATCAAGAAGAAGGATAATAATATCAGATTATGCATGGATTTTCGTAAACTCAATTCCATAACGGAGTCTGACGCAGAGTCAATGCCAATTCTTGACGATTTACTGTCAAAACTTTCTAAAGCAATCTACTTTAGCAAATTTGACTTATCCAAGGGGTATTGGCAAATACCTCTCACTGAAAAAGCAAAACCTATCACTGCTTTCACTACGCCTAAGGGTCTCTTTCAGTGGAATTTCATGTGCTTTGGCTTGGTAAACGCAACAGCGACTTTCGTTCGGATGATGAGGAAACTATTTTCTCATAGGTCTGATATCATATCTTATATAGATGACATTTGTTTGTTCCATGACTCTTGGGACGAACATGTGTCTGGATTGAAATCTCTTCTCGAAATTCTTCGCTCTAATAATCTGACAGCGAATCCTTCGAAAGTTCACATAGGTTTCAAAGAAATTTCTTTCCTAGGTCACAGAGTGGGCCATGGATTTCTTAAAACTGAAGATAAAACTGTCTCGAAGATTCTTAACCTATCAATTCCTAAGACTAAGAAGCAGGTGCAGAGTCTTCTCAGCCTTATACAGTTCTACAATAAATTTATGCCTCATTTATCTTCAGTTACGTCAGTTCTGAGTTAACTACAAAAGGCTCCCCTAATAGAATTGTCTGGACGGAGGCCTGCAACATAGCTCTAGTCCATTTAAAGCATTACTTTTCATGTGCACCAATTTTAAAACTCCCTGATCCTCATCTCCCATTTATTCTCAGGACAGACGCTTCGATGTACGGTATTGGTGGCTCCTTAATGCAAGAAGAAGATGGAATGCTTCATCCTGTGATGTATGTGTCGAGGAAGCTCACAACGACAGAAACCAGATATCCAATTATTGAGCGCGAGCTTCTCGCGATCATATGGGCTGTCACAAAGCTTCAGCGTTACCTTCTTGGTTCTCGTTTCATCATTGAGACAGACCAAAAGGCCCTGTCGTTCTTCAAAAGTCCAACATGAAAAACGCACGAGTCGCACGGTATGCAATTAATTTGCAAATATATGACTATATTATTCGACCTATTGAGGGCAAGTCAAATGTGCTTGCAGACGTTCTGTCTAGATGTACACAGACAGAAATGCCCGATTCTCAAGAATCTGACATTGCTGCGACCCATTGACCAAGGTACAGTGCTGATCGTCTACAAATACCTCGCTAACTTAAAAGAGCTATCCTGACAATATCCATAACCAGATACAGATTACCATTGTTATCAAGAGAAACAACTCCAATCATTTGAAGTCATGATAACAGACGTTTTATGTGAATACATTCAAATCGTTTTACACTACATCAAGATCCATGAACAGTACACAGGATCTGATTTCCAGACAGTCACGACGTATGCAGTAAATGAACCAAATCAACCAGTATCTCAGATAAACAGTATAAGGCTCTTTGTCATATCTTAATGGCAATCCTTCACAAAATGACTGGGATGCAGAACTTTAAAAAGATCATATTTCCTATTCCAGCAACCGAACTTCAAAATGTTGGGGCTCAGAGACTGTGACACTCAAGAGGCAACATATGAAAAGAAATCTCACACAAGAAACAATCGATTCGATACGCCTATGGAGAACTTCGCCATTTGAACATTCTTTTTCTTTTACTTAAACCAGTGTATGACTCTAAAGTGCTAAAATTACAAATAGTAAGCTTTCACACTAAGCAAAGATGAACCTATCATTGATGACACTCAGTAACTATAGTTAATTAGTTTTACACAATGCTACAGACAGCACACACAGGATCATGTGGACATTTACATTAGCGTAATTATTATACTTACTTAATACTATTTAATTAGTTAGATCTTTCAGTTCATTCATCTTTTAATTAAATGCATTCAGATATTTCATTTTCCAAAACTTCACAATTTCATTATCATATTTCTTCACATTTTCATTGATTTTTCTCATTTTTCCATGGTGCTGACTACATTCCATAGACTGTTGCTCAGGTATGACATAGACTGGACGGTAACTTCTCGCATTTTCTAAAAATGACTTCCTATATGGAAAACTTTCAGTTTTAGCTGGGGGGCGGGGTAAAAGTGTTACCTCTCACTTTGCTCACAGGCTTGTAAATCATCGCTGTGCGCAACAGAGCAGAACGCGATAACGCTTCGAGTGTCAAAGCGTGCGAGTGGTGGAATGTGTAACACACAAGTATTTAGTTTATGACGTGGACAGGGTCTGCTGCGGGGGGAACGAAGGTTATCGTTAGTGTGCAGTGGAGTTTGGCTTGGGTTTTCAAAGTGTACGGATTTTTATGTGAGAGCGACAGACCAGTGTTTATGGTTATAAAATATTTCAGCAGAGTCAGGATAATTGACTCAATTCATTATGATGCGTGCCTGATTGTATGTGGCTTAAGGAGATGGACAGTAAGTGATTTGTATAAATACGGATTTGTAAAGTATGAAGGCGTCGTAGACAATACATAGACATTCTGACTTTAAACCGGCACAACGACATTATTACTTATTTCTGCTACTGAACACATTTGTATTTCTGATGTACCGTCAGATCATCATAAGCTCTCAAAAGAAGTGAAGTACACTTATGTTGTATTGTGACATATTAAATGTGATAAAAAGTACCACAAGCTGTTGATCAAGATTATTCAAGTTGGCCATTCGTCACGTTACTGTTGAGACTGTTGTCTAACATATCAAAATACCTTACAAGACCAGGACAGCATATTAATCTACCCGTTACCCAATAGCCTTCAATAAGTATAAGGTAGCAACGTCTTACACTACATACAGGATTTTTGTATGGACAGAAAGTAACAGTTTTGAGGGACAGCGGTTGTGCAACTGTCGGGATTCGTAAATCGCTAATTGATCCCTCTGCTTTCACAGGCAAATCTGTTAAGTGTGTCACATTCGGTGGAAATGTAGAGTGGTTCCCGGTGGCACGGGTCCACATTGACACACCATTCTATACAGGAACAGTGGTTGCCTGCGGATTGAAAAATCCTATATCTGACATAATATTGGGGAATATAGCAGGGGTTAAAGATTGCACTCCTAATGAGATTGCAATGTGGGTTGATTCGCACCCACTGGTGGCAAATGCTGTTGTAACTAGAGCGCAACAGTTAGCTGCAGACACGGCTACACCATCTATTCCTGTAATAGATAATGGTATTTCTCTTGGCATTGATACGGATAATCCAACTGTTGTTGCTGTTCCATGTGTTAGAGAGAATGATGGTATTTATAGTCGAAATATTTTACCTAAATGTGAGAGGGTTCACAATGATAAAGATAATAACTTGACAGTTTTTAGTTGTACTGCTGTTAGATTGGGTTATGGGGACAATCATGATTGTCCTGTCCATGCAACATGTCTTAGTCAAGAATATCGGGCTCCATCCCAGGGTGATGAGTTACGACATGCTACATCTGCTCCACTGGAAGTTGTTAATACTCGTTCAGATAATCACAGGCGTAAACACAATTGTCACATCATTGCGACATGCAACGAACGTAAGAATACTTCAGTGCGTTTAACTCGTACGAAATATAAATTTAAACAGTCTCGGTATCAGTTCCAATCTATCCGAGATAATATATCACCAAATCGCACTATCGTGGTGCGCAATTTACATTCGAGCATGACTTGGTGTACACTTAGAAAATTTTTTCAACGTGTCGGAGATGTTGAATTTGTTCATATGTTTACACTTCAACACACCTCTCACCAACTCGCATTTGTTCGTTTTTCTGGGTATTATGATGCTCATAGGGCTGTCAAATTCAAGAATGGTTCTCGCTTTGCACACCATTATTTAGATGTGCAGCTCGCGCACAATTCTGCACCATGCACTTTGTAGTTGCGTTTGTGTGTGCGGTTTTCTTCATTCTTTACCAGATGTTTTGTTCTTACATACATCCATGGTCTATTGTACTTTTGCTTATTGCTCTTTGCACATGATATTTTATTTCAGTAATATCGACATTACGTTCTTTTTGGATATTTTCTTTGTTTTATCTATTATCAGCGATAATTGCATTACTTTTAATTGCTTCACTCATCTATACACCTTTATCTTTACTGTTTTATGTAACGATTTGTTGCTTAGATGCTTTAACTATAGGTGTTTGAACAACATGGTGATTACAGGTACTTTTGTTAAAAGACCTTCTTTTGTCTGGACTGCTAGCCAAAGGTAGTCCAAATAAAATTAAATGGAGGGCAGATTGCAAAAGCGTGTTGATAAAAATCAAGGATTTATTTTCGATTCCACCTATTTTGTTATTGCCAAACCTACACATTCGGTTTTTAATTCAAACAGATGCTTGTAATTACGGCATCGGAGGATGTTTACTACAGTGGTGCGCATCCATCTGGGTATGCTGCATCCATGTTACTTCGTTTCCCGGAAGCGTGCAGGAGTTCTCATTTACCATGGTGCCGATCTCCGGAAGTGACAATAATCTGATCTCTTGTCAAGAAACTATTCAGAACATATTGGAAATGAATTTATTTAATTAGTTAGAATACTACAATATTTATTATGCTAGTTATTTTGTGTGTGATAATAACAATAGTTATTGTTGATATATACTTCATTTCAAGTGCGTACGTGTACTTCTCCACCACTCTCACACGTGCCACAAGTGTCACGTTTGGGAGCGAGGGGGATGATGTTGAGGATTGTTGCATGGTCAGCGAGCATTTTGGGTTTGCCCCGATTCAGATGATCGCACCATGTAACACTTCTATGGTATAGAATGAAATCGGCGATGCATGACGTGTTAGACTTAGTTAAGGGGAGTCTTGTGTATAGCCTTCGGTCATAGAACAGTGTTTGTACAACTGTGTGGTATAACCACTAATGAATATATATAAATAACCGTTGATATAATGCTGGTACAGCAATAAATAAATGTGTAAGGACCATTGAGTCCAGTGTTGTGTAAGTCGGAATTATTATTAACCGCAATAATTATTAGGCGCAAAAGTTGGGAAACAAGAGCGCAGATATAATGTGTAAATGGCTGATACAGCCAGGCTATGAATGCCAAAAGTGAATGAATATTATAGACAGAGTTTCCGATGTGTGGATTACTCATTCATGTGACTAGTATCAGAGATATAATAATTATGCCAAAAACTTGGTAAAGTAAAATAGAGTTGATCAAGGACATAAACGAGATATTTAAAACCAACGGTTACCTGATAGACAAGTAATGTCTAAGAAGATACTAACTCTAATCTTTGATAGTCAGTGTTTTCAATGTGGAATGTATTATTGTCAATAACACATTATGATCGATGAATTGTTATCAAATGTTGAGTCGTCAAAAAAGGACTTGTTCAGTAAAGTCTTCTACCAGTTTAATTATGTTATCCTGATGAATGACAGTTAACCTTCAAGGTTGGTTCAAGTATACAACACTACGTCAAGCTACGAATAATTGAAATAATAAAGTACTAACCGACAATAGGTATACATAAAGTTAATGAAGAAACACTGATACTAAACTATAAAATTAATAAAGATCAACCCAATGTTACAGCAGAAAGATACTCCGTGATACAGAACAGATGAATATATACTGAAGCACAATAAAAACGCACCACCTGTATAATCCAGGAACAGAGTGTGAAATGTAAATATAAGTGTTTAAAAGTTTACATATTTGGAATCTTTATTCATTTTCCTATGAATCCATGCTGGTCATTAATTTGTACATTTGATTGTTATGAAATTCACTGCATTCTGTGCAGGCTAGGGAGAAAACCAAAAATGCAACCAATAAAAAAATTCATTTACACTATCCTCAGTATCTGGTATGTCCACCGTGTGCTTGCAAACAAGCGTGGCAGCAGCTCTGCATGGAACGCATAAGTCTCTGAAGGAAATTCCGGGAAATCAAGTCCCATTCTCGTGTAAGAGCAGCTTTGAGCTGTTGCAGATTAGCTGGAGAACCTTGCCTGTAGACTCTGCGTCCAAGCTCGTCCCACAGATGTTCTATAGGGGACATGTCTGGTGATAGGGCAGGTCAATCAATCGTCACAATGTTCTGCTGCTGTAGATATTGCTGCATAATGCATGTGGTGTGTGCACGTGCGTTATCCTGCTGGAGAAGCTGCAAGTCTGGATAATTTGTGAACGCAGGAGCAACCAATGCATCCAGAACCTCATCTCGATATGTCACAGCATTAACATTTCCACGGAAGACGTGAAGAGGCAAGCGATGGTGAAAACTGAATCCTCCCCAAATGTGAATACTGCCATCTCCAAATTGGTTGTGCTGACGAACACAGCAATCTGCAAAGCGCTTCTCCACACCGTCGCCAAATCCGCATACATCCATCAGCAAAGGATATGTTGAATCTGCTCTCGTCTGTGAATAGGACAGCATTCTACTGCAGTCTAGTCCATCTGACATGTTGCTCTGCCCATTGCAGGAGCTGCTGACGATGTCTGTGAGTCAAGTTTGGCCCAACATAAGGTCGTCTTGCAGTAAGACCTGCATCTCTGAGTCATTGTATGACTGTCATTCGAGAGACTTGCCCACGTCTACCCACTATTGCTCTTGCTGTTTGACTTGCCGGGAGAGAACGATTCCTTAGGTGACTCAGCACAATATGACGATCTTGCGTAGAGGTACTAACTCGTGGTTGGCCACTCTGAAGTCTATCCCGGGCACTGCCAGTGGTTCCGTAACGTTCATTGAGACGCACAATAGTGCTGTGGTGGCAATTCATCCTTCTGGCAATGGCCCACAAGCTCATTCCGGTCTCCAACATACCAATGGCTCGTTGGCGGTTGTTTTCAGATAGTCGTGGCATTTCAAGCACATGTACTGGGTGTTTTGTCTCAACGGCCTTTTTATACCGAGTATACTGCCACAACGCTTACACATTTTCAGGGTCATAGCTGTTTGGAATCGTGTTGCACGTGTAACTTTCATTGTTTTCATGTAGTCTGTACACAAACCCGTGGGTTGAATCATGCACTTTCCATTCCAGCAGTCATTCGCTCTCTACCTCATGACAAACATGGGGAAAATCCATTCCCACACTTTTTTTTTTCCAGCTTCTCGGCATCAGTATATATAATAGTGGTGCGTTTTTAATGTGCTTCAGTATAGAATACACGAATGGAAATATAATATAAGCTCAATTATTGAAGCCTGAAAGTCTGTAACAAGAACTTAAATGATAAGTGTTCAATGTGAAAAATACAAGCAGCCATTGTGAGTGATGACAACGAATTAACTAATTATGTTATGATGAACAGACAGTTCTGAGATAATAGGCAAGACAAGAGATAATTTTGTTCTAAAGGAACATTTGGATGAACATTCTATTCTATTTTGAAGATTCCAGAATTTTTGTCTAATTAATGAGTGAAACTCAACTATTAAGTAATTGTGTAATTAATCCTTTATTCATTAAATTTCATCATTCATAATTTGCACAGGAAGAATACAAAAGATAGAAGTATATAATAAATGATTCAGTAATTGTATTTCTTTCACTTATCAATTTTATATTGTTGCATTTTGAGTTTTACTGAATTATTGATTATCATATGTTAGTTACTAGCGAAGGTGGCATCTTAGGCTCTAACTTTAATCTGATTACTATCTGACGTAGAGACCTTCACAGCCGTGACTATCCTGTGATACCAGTACTCTTCTCTGACACTGGGGATATCTTCTTTTCAGACAGAATTCTTTTCAGTTCTATCAGTAACTACTACTGACAACTATACACATAAAACCTTTTGTGACAGAAGGCCAATGTAGGGGAACTAAAGGGTAAAGAATTTGTGCACTCATGTAAATCTCCATTTGTAGGCAACTTAATCAGATATCCTTCCATCTATTCTTCTAGTATTTCTTCTCTCTCCCAGACTTTACCAAGTAATTTGTACAGCATCTCTATAGAGATGTCAATATCTGCTTTGATGGTCTTTGCTGGAATCTATCTGCGTCAGTTGCTTTTCTAACTAAGCTTTATGGCTTTCTTTATTTCTTCCTTATTTGGTTTTTAACATGAAGCTCCTCTTCTGCTGGCTGTATGTCTGGGGAATTTTAAGAAGCTGGTGTACTGAAAAGTTCCTCAAAATGTTCTGCCTCTCTCTTCATTTGCTCTTTTATATTATCAGCAACTTTCCATTCTCACCTTTGATAAGGCCATTTTCTTGATTGTATTTTCCTGTTAGCTTCTTTAACTCTTAGTATCTGGCTCGCCCCGTGAAGTGGCGCCTATCTGGTACTAAATATACGGCAAGCCCCGTGAAATGGCTTTAGACATGAAGTCTCTATCAGCAAAGAGTTAATGAAAAATTGTCGATGTTTTATCCAATCCAACATTTATAGTCACTTCCTGTATTCAATCTGTTTACAATTTTAGCGTGGTGTATTTTTTTGATTAGTTATTACGCTAGATTTTTAGTACCTTTGTTCGGCTGTTGATCGTAAACAAATTTTGTCTAACCAAAATGGCTTTATCTTCAAACGATTGTAAGCAAAGGTTATTGGCGGTGCAAGCAGCACAACTTATTTCTTCTTGGATCGAACATGAGGATGATCAGTTATCGAGTGAAGATGACAGTTCAGATTCAGAATATATTTTGTCCAGCGAAGATATATGTAATCAAAACACTGAATCAGATGAGAAGGGGGCGTTTTCCCTAGCTGGTTCTGTCAGTAGTACTAGTATTATGAAATGCCAGGCCAGTGAAAAGACAAGGAAAAGGTAAAGCTCCCATGAAGAAAAGATTAAGAGAAGATAGGCCTACATCTAGATCAACCCATAAAGAAGCAGAATCCACAAGTACTGATGGTAATACAAGTACAATGAATGAAGAAATTAGGTGGAATGAAGTTGATGCTGGCTCAACACAAAATGCTTTCCGCTTTGTACTGCCTCATGCTAGGATTACAGGTGTGAATCCAAATATTATACCTGATGATTCTTCTGCATTTTATTGTCTCAAAGCTCTTTTAACTAATGAGATTATAGATGAGCTTACTGTTTCTATAAATGAATATGCTGATCGACTCTGTCAGTCAAATTCAGAAACGGCGACAAAAAAGATCTGTCTATCAAAACTGGTATCCAGTTACATCTCCAGAACTGTGCAAGTTTTTTGCTGTGATAATAGCAATGGGAATTGTGAAAAAACCAGCCATTAGTGATTATTGGTCTAATGAAGGCTTTATGCAAACTCCCTGGTACAGACAGATGTTTACACGGGATAGGTTTCAGATGTTATATCACACGATGTTTCATGTGAGTGATGTAGACGCACAAGGTGAAGCACAGATTGAACCATTTCTACAGAAAATGTTATCTAGATTCCAGGAAGCCTTTTACCCTTACAAGGAGCTGTCTTTGGATGAAATGGTAATTGGGTGGAAAGGCAGATGGGCTCACAAAATGTTCAATGCCTCTAAACCCAAAAAATATCATGTGAAGACATTCGGTCTTTGCGACAGTAGCACAGGGTATGTAGTATTGTTGATATACTTTGGGGCCAATAATTCTTACAGTCCAGATATTGATGTAAATAGCCAGCAAGCCATCAAAGTTTTTGACACTTTGCTACAACCATGTGGAAAAGGTCATCACATCTATGCTGATTGATATTACACAAGTGTGCCGTTGCTTCAATATCTGAATAACAGGAGTCATTATTTCACTGGGACTGTTAACGTTAATCGAAAGAACTTCCCAAAAGAGCTGAAAACTACACAGCTAATGCATATGGAAATGAAATGGTATATGGAGCAAGAAAAAAGATTTTTATGTGTAATGTTTTGGGTCAAAAAAGCAAAAATACCATGCATTCTTGTTTCAAGTTGTGCAACAATGGAAAAGAAGGACATCACCAATCACTTTGGTGAAACAAAAAATAAACCACTGATGATTGATTATTACAATCAACGTATGAATGGATGTGACAGAGTGGACCAAAGCATTGTAACATATGGCATATTTAGCAGAAGAAGAAGAAAGTGGTGGAAAAAAATTTTCTTCTGGATTTTTTAAATAGCTCAGCTCAATGCGTATAAATTATTTGCACTGTCAAGAACAACAAATGCCAAAAAACAGAGCCTTCTTCAATTTAAACTGCAACTTGTCAATGAGCTCTCTCTTGTTGCTGCTGTAGATTTCCAGCAAATTCCTCCCAGGATTGGACATGGCAATCAAGTGAACAATCCACTCAACAGACTAGGAGGAACAAACCATTTAATTAAAAAATCAAAATCTCATCGCAACTGTGTCGTTTGCAGCACCCCTCAAGTAAGGGTCAGGACAAATAATCCCTATCTACATCCAAATAACTGTTTTGCTGCTTATCATGAAAGGAAATAGTTTGTGGTAAATATCAGTTGTGTATAAAGTGTGTACATAGTTTATTTTCGTCATGATTTTTCAATGTGACCTGAACATTTCAAAAGGAAACATTTTTATTTATTATTCAAAACAACTGAAACTTGTCTGTGTTCTGTATAATTGGATGAAAGTGGTTCTAGGAGTTCCAGGCTTCAAAATTGGATTATTTTTGTGGGTAAGTACAACTTTTTTCCAAATTTTTTAATATTTTAAAATTGTTCTGCACTCATTACTGTATATGTTGCATGCATGTTTAACACCACTTAACAATTAAGTTAGGTGCATGTCAAAGGGGTTTCATTTCTCTATATTTAGATATATAACACTTCATGTTATCATTATAAATAAATTATTTAATGCAAAATCAGTAACGGTAGTCATGTCTGTAAATAAAGGTTAAAATATTTGTGCGCTTTATCTAAATATACCAAACAAATTCAAAATTGTGATAAAAACTTTATTTGTGCTCAGAAACAACTCCAACTTTCCTACATTATGTGAAAATGGATGTACTTTAAAATGAAAGTAGGTTTAGGGGTAGAAGTTTACCATAATTAATTATACATATTGATAATGACAAATTTTTTTTTCAATTTTTTATCTTTTTAAATTTTTCTGCATTCATTACTGCATATGTTGCATGTATGTTTAGAATCATTGAATAATTCAGTTAGGTGCATGTCAAAGGGGTTTCATTTCTCTATATTTAGATATATAACACTTCAGGTTATCATTATAAATAAATTATTTAATGCAAAATCAGTAACGGTAGTCATGTCTGGAAATAAAGGTTAAAATATGTGTGCGCTTTATCTAAATATACCAAACAAATTCAAATTGTGATAAAAACTTTATTTGTGCTCAGAAACAACTCCAACTTTCCTACATTATGTAAAAATGGATGTAGGCTACTTTAAAATTAAAATAGGTTTAGGGGTAGAAGTTTACCAGAATTAATTATACATATTGATATGTATTGATATACGAGGGACGGTCAAAAAGTAATGCCTCGTAATATTTAATTTCATTCAATAGGCAAGAAAACAGATAAAATTCACATTGAAATGTAGCCCCAAGTCTGAACTTCAAAAATGTATTTCTCAATGTAGTCGCCGTTATTTGTTACAGTTTTTGTCCATCTTCTCACAAGGGCATGTATCCCCACACAGTAAAAATTTGTGTCCTTTTTCCTAAACCACTGGCATACGGCGCGTTTAAGGGTCTCGGTGTCCTCAAAGTGATGTCCGCGAAGATCTTCTTTCAGTGGTCCAAACAGATGGAAGTCAGAAGGTGCAAGATCGGGACTGTAAGGGGGATGTGGTAATAATGTCCAGCCAAATTCTGCAATCGCATCAATGGTGCGTTTAGCGGTGTGTGGCGTGGCATTATCGTGCAACAGTAGTGCAGTTCTCTGATCTTTTAATGGGTAAAGTCGCCGAAGACGACCTCTAAGCTTCTTCAAAGTTTCAATGTAACGGTCTGCATTCACCGTGTTTCCCTGTTCCAAGAAGTCGAGAAGAATCACACCCTTCTCATCCCAAAACACGGAGGCCATAACTTTCCCTACAGATGGTGAACTTTTGAACTTCTTTCTTGTCGGCGATGTTGTGTGATGCCATTCCATTGACTGCCTCTTGGATTCTGGTTAAAAAAACATGAACCCAAGTCTCATCACCTGTCACAATATTCGATAAAAACTCTTCTCCTTCAGTTTTGTAACGGTGCAGGAGGTTGATGGCTATGGTTTTCCTTGTTTCTTTATGTCTGTCTGTCAACATTCTGGGTACCCACCGTGCACAAACTTTTGAATAACCCAGGTCTTTAATGATGTTCTGGACACTGCCTTTACTAATGGACAACATGGAAGAAAGTTCATCCAGTGTTACCCGACGGTCACCACGAATGATGCCATCAACTCGATGAATGTTGTGTGGAGTCACTGCGGTAGACGGACGGCCAGTCCGCTTTGCGTCAGCCATTGAGGATTGACCTACTTCAGCTTCGTCACAACAATGTACCCAACGTCGGACAGTGCTAACATCCACTGTTGAATCTCCATAAACATTCTTCAAACGTTCGTGGATGCGAATTGGGGTCTCGCCTTCAGCATTGAGGAATTCTATGACATAACGTTGTTTTAACCCAACGTCTTTGGCAGCCATTTTTAAACTGTTACAATGGTGCCACCTGTTACTGAAACAGGTTGGTAATGCTATACAGTACAGAAGAGTGTTTGTGGAATCCTGCTAAATTTACAAACTGCACACCGATGCAGTATTTACATACATAAAAAATAGGAGGCATTACTTTTTGACCTTCCCTCGTATTTCATGATATAAGGTTTTTTTCATATTTCCTTTGGCAGCTTCATCCCTCTCTCTTACTAACTCATCCATACAAATCCTCTTGTCTCTTCTGATGTTTCTTCTTACCTCTTAATTTATTTCTTTGTATTCTTCATAAGCCTTTGCTTTGAAACTGGTTTTGCTTCTGTTTAAGTCTGCTTTCATGTTTCTTCTGTCCTTTATCCTATTGATGGTTTTTTTTGTTATCCATGATTTGTGCTCTCATTCTAGTTTTCCCAGTACTTTCACATATCTCATTCTATATATTGTTGACCTACTGCCTGTGGTCTGTCATATTTACTACATCTTCCAGCTGTTGAAGCACTAGGTATTTGTTAGATATTATAACTGTAAATTTGTCTCTTTTTTATTTCTATTTCTTAGAGATCCTATATTAAACTATTGTCTATAGCTATGTATTGTACATATTTTGATTATCCTCTTTATTTGAACTAACAGAAGGTGGTGATCTGATACATCTGCTCCTCTACATACTTTTACATCATGTAATCACGATCTAAACTTCTTGTGATGCATATGTGATCAATCTCATTTTCTGTTTTGTGGTACTTCCTCCTGTAGCCAGTTGATTTGAAGCACAGAAGTTTTTCCATTTTCATTCATTTCTCCAAGTCTGTGTTTTCTCATGACTTCTTTAATGTTGACATTTTCAGCAACCTTTCTTAGCACTTAGGACACTCTTCCAAGATGTGATGTCTTTCTTCTCTTTCTATTCATATTTTGTAGTCTGGTGTAAAATTCTTGCACAGCTTCTTCTTTGTCATTGGATAGTATGTAACACTGGATGATGTTAACCTCTATTCTTCTTCTTTTTCTTCCTCGTTCATCCTGAAAAGGACGTTGGTTGCGTTGTGCCCGTTTACAGCGAAGCTGTGATATTTGCGCCTCTCGACCGACACATCCGACTTCCGCACGGCATTTTTTGGGACCGGGTTAGCCTTCCCTCTTCGATCCCTACTCACTCAGCCAGACTGCAGTGATGCAGCTTATTTCCAGGACCACCACTTGGAGGTGGAGTAGGGTCTTCGCCAGCTCTAGTTAGCTGACCCTGACGCAAGCAGTCAAGCTATGGGTCGCTGACTGCATTGTCTATTGTTGCATCTTTGGGTCCCAACCTCTATTCTCATTTTGACAGTTTTTAATGTTGCAGTTATCGCTGTGAGTCCCACTGCCTTCCATTCTACGAGTGCTTTCTGTGCTTCCTTAGATAGCTTTAGAGCACTCCCTCAGTATGGTGTGAGCATTCTACTTTATGTCCTGAGGACAGCACCATTTCTCCTATGCTCAGGTCCTCCTTTCGACTTCCTTTCACCTCGTTTTGCAAAGTCCAAGGACACCGATCTTATAGTCCCTTATTTCTGCTGCCTCCTGTACAGTTTTCTCTTGCTCGTTCAATGTAGGAATATTCCAGGTGCCAAATCTGGAGATTTTTCTAGAAGAAAAAAGTCAGGCAGCAACACAGACATCTTTCGCCTTTCCTCTATGTTGCATTATGCACCTCCTTACCAGAGGACATACTTTATTCTTGGACGGCTGAGTTTTATTTTCTTTAGTGGACCTGTCCATGTTGTTTGTTGAAGTTTTTTTGGCTTAAAGTTTCTACACAATGGGGTCCAAACCCACTTTCTACTTGGTACTGGGAGGGTTAAGCAATTCTGTTCTTCATTTCACGATAAAACTTATTGGATTAATTTTCGACTGGATTGATATTCATTTATACTACGGAGCTTTTACAGCCAAGGAATTAAGAACAGCTATGATAGGAAACTCTTTACAGAGCGATACAACAGGACGCAATCTGATCATCAGAAGCAGTCCCCCCATCCGACAAGTGTTTCGGCCATGTATACTCCTTTACACTCTAAGGGGGACGGGCCCACTTGGGTCATTGTGATGATTTACATTGATACAACGTCAAAATATCTTACGCATTATTTGTATCCCTACATTTTATCATTATATTTGGAGATATTTTAACGTTGTATCAATGTAAATCATTACACATCTCCCCACCTGAGAACATGCACTAATGCAAGTTTCAAAACCAGTGATACACATAGATAAAATTACTCCTCACGCCTGCCACTACTCTAATTTTGATCACAGGGGTGCCGACTGAGGAAATCTGCACCTACATTCTGTGACCCCAGAATATATTCGATAACAAACTGATAAGGTTGCAATAATAAACTCCATCTTAACAATCTTGCGTTCTCATGCTTGGCCTGAGATAAGAACACTAATGGCTGATGATCCGTCTGGACCACAAAAGTCCTACCATACAGATAGATTTGGAACTTTTTTATCGCCCAGATTAACGCTAAACATTCTTTTTCGCTTGTGGAATATCCTTGCTCCGCTTTATTCAATTTGCGGCTTGCATAAGCGACTGGCTTCAGTTCCCCATCGGGTGAAGATGACCTTTGCAACAGAGCCGCCCCCAGGCCTACATTACTTGCATCTGTTCTCACCACGAAGTTCTGTGTCAAATCAGGCAATTTGAGAATAGGTTTGCTAGTGAGTTTTTCCTTTAACTCTTGGAAAGCCAATTCACATTGCGCAGTCCAAACAATTTTATCTGGAAGTCCCTTGCGAGTCAAATCAGTCAGAGGAGCACAAATAGTGTTAAAATTGTTGATGTACTTTTGGTAAAATCCACATAACGACACGAATGATCGCACGTCTTTTTTCGTTTGTGGTCTAGGTGCTCTCTGCAGTTTTTCCAAGTTCTTGGGATCAAGGGTCATGTTACCCTGATATACAGTGTGTCCCAAGAATTCCAACTCTTTACATCCAATACAACATTTTGTTGGTCTAGCAGTTAAGTTCGCCTCCCTAAGCCTATCAAATAACATTTTCAGAGAGTTAATGTGTTCTTCAAATGTCTCTGTGGCGACAAGAATATCATCCATAAAATTCGTGAAACATGGGTTATTCAGGGGATCCAACAATTTGCGCATCATCCTTGAAAATACACTCGGAGCATTTTTCAGTCCGAATGGTAGCATGTTGAATTCATAATGTCCTTCCGAGGTGCTAAAAGCTAGATACTGTCTAACTTCAGGCTTCACTGGAATCTGGTAATAGCCTTTGCTAAGATCCACCTTCGAAAAGTATTTTGCCTTGTTCAATCTGGCAAATAACTGTTTTGTGTCTGGTAATGGATCCACTTGTCCTTCTGTGATAGCATTCAGTTTCCTGTAATCTATGCACAATCTATGTTCCCCAGACGGTTTCCTCAACAAAACTACACTGGAACTAAAAGAAGATTCACTGTGTGAAATAATCCCCTCTTTCAACAAATAATCTATTTCCTCTTTCAATGCCTTCTCCTTCGCGAACGGAATAGAATAGGCTCTCATACAGATTGGGTTTGAGTCTGCCAGTTTCATGTCATACTGTAGCAAATTTGTATGTCCTGGTTTATCTGTTAATACATCTGTATGTTCCTCCAGAACCTGTTGAACTCTCTCCCTCTGGTTTTTAGTCAGGTGCGTACTGACTTTTACTTGTGCGGCTGTTTCACAAGGATGTAATGGGTATTCATGTGAGGTGAGTGGTTTTTTTTGCATTTGAGTTGCGATAGCCAAGGTCAGTAAGGGGGTGCTTTCCTGGAGTGGTCTGTCCAGATACTTCTTTAAAAGGTTTACATGATAAACTTTCTCCTTCCCCTTTTTGTCAATTTTATAGTTTGTTCTAGACACCTTCTCTAGAACCGTATATGGACCTTGCCATCCAATTTGCAACTTATTCTGGCTGCCGGGTAGTAGAAGAAGCACCTTCTCTCCCACAGCTAATTCTCTGTCCTTTGCCTTTCGATTAAAATATGCTGCATGTTTCTTCCTGGCTTGTCTCAAATTATCATTTGCCAGTTTCCATCCAGCTTTCAAACGAGTGGTCAGTTCGTTCACATATTGGTACGATGAGGTAACAGTCTCTTCTGCCTTCTCATCTGTCCAGGTCCTTAATAGTGCTACATCTGGACTTTTAATTTTTCATACTTATTTTTCATGGAACCCGTCGGGTCCCTTCCATTGGAAGCACTATAATGAGGACTTTTCTTCCTAGAATCATCACTCACAAATCGACCACTACCAATTTTTCTCTTGGGTTTTTCTCCAGAGCAGTCCATTTCTCCAAATAGGTTTCCAGTCTGGCAGAGAATTGGTGGTATGTCTCCCCAGACAACAGTTTGGCATTTCTAAATTTCTTACGGTAAAATTCACCATTTTTTTCGTACCTTAATAACAAAGCCTGCTTTAGCATGTCATAATTGTCTTGGTCTTCTCTGTTCATTTTTGCGAAGACTTCATAAGAAGTACCTCTCAGTCCCTGTGATAACTTTAAACTCCACCTCTCTCTCTCTAACCCATATGTAGTAGCTAATAACTCGTATCTACTGAGGTACCCCTCAATGTCATCGTCTTTCTCACTAAAATGGTCTAAATGAAACCCCATAGCTGAAGTTGAGGCTACCTGACTAAGTGCAGCATCTGAGGCAAAGGGGCTGGCACCATTTTCAGGAGCATGGCCTTGAAAGTCCAACTCCCTTAGTCGTAATTCGTGCTCCCTTTGTAACCTTCTAACTTCTTTTGCTGCTTCCCTTTCGGCAGTCAACCTTTTATCTTCTGCCTCCCTTTGCTGTCGTTTTTCTTCTGCCTCCAATGCCTTAGCCTCTTTGTCAGCCTCAATCTGCAGCCTCTTAGCCTCAGCCTCAATTTGCAACCTCTTAAGTTCTCTATCAGCCTCAATTTGTAACTTCTTCTCTTCAGCTAACCTCCTATCTTCCCTTTCAATATACTTATCACATTCAGCAGTTACATACTGAATTAAAACCTGACCATCCATTCCCATATCCTTCGCCGTCAGCACAGCAGCTGATCTGAACTTCGCTAGCTCCGCCATCACACAAAATAACTTTGACCAGAGTAAATCTAACTAATAAACAACTAAAGTAATTCTAATTAATTAACTAACTGGCTGTGAAGATTCACCAACTTTTAATTTTTTTAATTTAAAGGGACACTTTTAAAATTTTTTTCAATCTGTTCCCACTGGCTTAATTCTCCCACCAGGAGATTCCAATTATCTTTAATAACCTTAATATCCCTGGACTAGACCCCAATATTGTAGTGGTTTTGTTGGTAATGTATGATTGTTGTATTACCTAGTGGAATGTATGAGGTCAGCTGTGAAGGCTCCTGAGATAAATGTAGATGTGAATTACAGAAGGCCCTTCTTACTACCACTTACGACCTCAAACATATGTATTTTACTAGTATGAATGTGGCTACGTTAAAAGTCTAGGGTACTGAAATGTAATGTGTTGTAGTAGATTACCCCCACACACACAGATATTTACTAAATCTAATACCAATAATAATAATAAAAGTTATTATACATTGAACGAACTCAGGCTGTTTTAGTTTTTACAAATTAATCTTTTGGTAAATTTATTTTGTTCTGAACCAAATGTTTAGTTGGTCAGAACATGAGAAATATTATGGAGTCATAAATGGAATGCAACATCATGATATAATAAAATGGAAAATGTGTACTTAATTATTTGCAACTGACATGGTTAATAATAATTAAATGAAAATAGTCACTGGAGAACTTATTACTAGATATGCTGTTGGGGTGGTATCATCACTCCTAGTCTATGACTGCCAAACGTTGTTCGTTGAATTAATGGATAAATATATATATTTTAATTTCCCCAATGTCATGGCTTCACTTAATGTTGAAAGGGAAATAATTTATGGAAAATGTTGGTGAAAGTTCAGCAGGCCAGATATGACTTATCTGCCTGCATCGATCCTGTACAGAAGTCTGTGGGCCCCACCTCTCCTTGCAGGGGGCAAAATACGGCTGCAATGACACACTGTGAGACTGCACTGGTCCACACTTGTGTATAATTTACTACATCATTTGACACCGCTTTGGTGCCAAGTAGAAACTCACAGTTCTGAAACAAAAGTATTGGTCATGTGTCAGAACTCTATCTTCTGAACCACTTCTGCGCACAACACTACACAACAACAACACCACATAGACTAGGTCAGATCTCTCTGACCACACAGCACATCTTACCAAGTTGGTTTCACACAGTATCAGTTCTCCTATACTACATTACATTTGAGATATGTTTAATAGCTTCCTGCTATTAAATAAGATAGGTGATATGTTCCACTGATCTCAACACTAGATCCTTTTTCATCGTTTTATTTAGGCGTGCCCATATATTTTCTTTGTATGTATGTCTCTAGACCCTGAACTTGGGCTGGGGATCTAGAGCGAATCCTTACTTGTTGTAAGGGACAGATTTCGATATTGCAGTATCAAATCACTCGAAACATTAAACAATATTAAAATATACAAAAGAAATGCTTTCATTCTTACCAGAATTAGGAATAGAGAACACAGTTAAATTCACTAGCAAAACTCAGCTGAGCTGCTGGCTGTAGTATGGCGTCCCACTAATTGTATGAAATATCTTGTGAAAAACACCACTGTAAATTTATACTGTGTCTACTTCTGGACAGCTTTTGGTTGAATGGCAAAAATGCGCGTCTGTGCGCCGATAATATGATTATCTGTGGCCAATCACCGACTTTCCCCCTTTCAAATTTCAAACCTACAACCAAAAAGTCACTTCAGTCAAATCTCAGTCAAGTATGTATTACGGTCTGTTAGTCCGTCTGTCTCTACTTGTTTTTTTTTCAGCTGAGTTTTGCTAGTGAATTTAACTGTGTTCTCTATTCCTAATTCTGGTAAGAATGAAAGCATTTCTTTTGTATATTTTAATATTGTTTAATGTTTCGAGTGATTTGATACTGCCATATCGAAATCTGTCCCTTACAACAAGTAAGGATTCGCTCTAGATCCCCAGCCCAAGTTCAGGGTCTAGAGACATACATACAAAGAAAATATATGGGCACGCCTAAATAAAACGATGAAAAAGGATCTAGTGTTGAGATCAGTGGAACATATCACCTATCTTATTTAATAGCAGGAAGCTATTAAACATGTCTCAAATGTAATGTAGTATAGGAGAACTGATACTATGTGAAACCAACTTGGTAAGATGTGCTGTGTGGTCAGAGAGATCTGACCTAGTCTATGTGGTGTTGTTGTTGTGTAGTGTTGTGCGCAGAAGTGGTTCAGAAGACAGAGTTCTGACACATGACCAATACTTTTGTTTCAGAACTGTGAGTTTCTATTTGGCACCAAAGCGGTGTCAAATGATGTAGTAAATTATACACAAGTGTGGACCAGTGCAGTCTCACAGTGTGTCATTGCAGCCGTATTTTGCCCCCTGCAAGGAGAGGTGGGGCCCACAGACTTCTGTACAGGATCGATGCAGGCAGATAAGTCATATCTGGCCTGCTGAACTTTCACCAACATTTTCCATAAATTATTCCCCTTTCAACATTAAGTGAAGCCATGACATTGGGGAAATTAAAATATATATATTTATCCATTAAATCAACGAACAACGTTTGGCAGTCATAGACTAGGAGTGATGATACCACCCCAACAGCATATCTAGTAATAAGTTCTCCAGTGACTATTTTCATTTAATTATTATTAACCATGTCAGTTGCAAATAATTAAGTACACATTTTCCATTTTATTATATCATGATGTTGCATTCCATTTATGACTCCATAATATTTCTCATGTTCTGACCAACTAAACATTTGGTTCAGAACAAAATAAATTTACCAAAAGATTAATTTGTAAAAACTAAAACAGCCTGAGTTCGTTCAATGTATAATAACTTTTATTATTATTATTAGATTTAGTAAATATCTGTGTGAGCCAGGGATCCAGACCCCGAGGACAACCCAGAGTCCGCTGGGAGGACAACATTAGACAATCTTTGAAGGATCGAGGACTGGAGTGGAACCAGGCCAGGAGGAAGACAGCCGATAGGATAGTCTGGCGCTCTCTCTTCCAAACCTCTACACCTCACGGTAGAAGGGGAACGACTAAGTAAGTAAGTAAATATCTGTGTGTGTGTGGGTAATCTACTACAACACATTACATTTCAGTACCCTAGACTTTTAACGTAGCCACATTCATACTAGTAAAATACATATGTTTGAGGTCGTAAGTGGTAGTAAGAAGGGCCTTCTGTAATTCACATCTACATTTATCTCAGGAGCCTTCACAGCTGACCTCATACATTCCACTAGGTAATACAACAATCATACATTACCAACAAAACCACTACAGTCATGACTCCCAAGTGTCTCATCCTCCTGTTGTCTTGTATCGAAAATGAACCCATTTCACATTGGTAGCAACTTTAAAATCCACAACTCCGCCAGCCGTGGAGGCAATTGTGAAAGTAACAAAGAGAAGACAAATTACTCCGTTCGTTCCGTCGCACACAACTAGGGACAGACATGGACACATTTGCGCGAAGCCGACGAGGCTAGCCACTGCACGCTAGCAACTGAAATTCTGTGCCTAACACCTCTTATAATATACACTGCCTGTTGCTCGTCAGTCACAACCCTTTCATCAGTACAATGAAAAACTCAACGTACTGTGGACTTAGAACAATTTGTGGTGTTTTCTGTAATGCAGAGTTTACCATCACGATTTCCATAGCCCATTGCGGTTGTTCCACAGCCAGCACGATGCCTTTTCGGCAGTTTCACTAAGCCTCTTCAGTGCCCTTGTTCTCGACTGTCCCCTCAGCCCCAATAGTTTCAATAAATCATACACTGATGCAGCCATGAGCCCTCTTGCGCCCACCTCAACAGACATGACCCTTGCAGTGAACCTATCGTGTCTCATATCCGCGGCCAGATCATTATACTTGGCCGCTTTGAACGAATGTTGCTCGTCCAATCTGGATTCAAATGGCACGGTCAGTTCAATCAGTATAACCTGAAGCGATGCTGAAGAATGAAGCACTATATCCGGCCATCTCCGCGATTTTCTGATACTCTCTGGATATGCCCCTCGTCCAGGTAGGTCTATCGCCATCTCCCAGTTGTTTGCACAGTCAAGAAGAGATGGTAAACTGCTACCTGGTTTACTCGGTTTGGGGTGTGCTGACTTTCCTGCCCTCAGAAAGTATGTATTTGTGGTGCTCAGCCTGGCTTTGCTATTCGCCTTCATCCTTGCCAGGTCTATTGTTGCAGCAAGCTCATTTAGCACTTTGTTGTGGCGCCAAGTGTATCGCCCTTGCCCTAATGACACCTTACACGCTGAGAGTACGTGTTCAAGTGTCTGCCTCCCTGTCACAGGGGGCACTGCTCATCATCCAACTTTTCCCATCTCACAAGGTTTGTGGCCGACGGCAGTGTTGCGCTAAACTTATCGCAACTTATTCTGACTATGTATTCTGACTACGTATTCTGACTATGCATTCTATATATATATTTTTTATAACGCAAGAGAAATAATCATGTGGAATTTATAGTCACTTTTCATAGTAAGCAGTTGTCTACTCGTGTTGGTGTCGATGGCAAATAAGTTTGTTTAGCGATCCTAAATCGTGTCCAAGTATGGACTTGCTAGACCGCGTTTCTCAGAAAGCGGTTGGCAACTGGTTGTGTTCTCCTTATAAGGTAACCACTCTTAGCTGGTTCTTAGAAAAAGGTCCTTGCGGTTTAAGTTATCTGAGCTGTGTTCGAATCGCGCTGGACTGCGCATGTCTAGTCTTGGTTCTTTGTCGAACGGTTTCCGCCCAGAGGGAGAGCGAAGATTTTTGTACAGTGAGCAAGACGTCCCGTTGGGAGCGTCTGTGCTATTTTGTTCTATCAGGAATATGAAGTCCTCTTATAGATTGTTCACTTATTTGTGATGATATTTCTATACGCCTGGAGGCGTGTAAGTTCTGTGAATTATTTCCTGAAGACAAGGTAATTAGATTTACTATAACTTTATTGACATCTGTTCGAGATTGACATTTTGTTTCGGAGCCTGTTTTTGTAGAGTCGTCATCATGAGATGTTTCTCGGCTCACATATTGCTACGTTGTACCGCATCGAGTTGATGCATGTCCTAAGGACTACTACTTGCTGCTTTGCTACATCATAGGTTTGATACCTTTGTTAACTAGAGGATTTTGAGGACATTATTGATACTTCAGAAGACGTGCCTGTCTTGCTGAAGTCTGATTAAGGAGCACATTCTTCAAGACAGTCTACATCGTCACAATTTTCAAAGTACTCTGCGTTGCCCGGTAAATGTCAAAATTGCATTTTTTGACTGAAACAGAAATTTGACAGTACCCGGCGTTGTTACATATTGCCGAATAACACAGACTGCTGCTGTCTTTATCTCAAGTCAAGCGTGTTGCTGTCCTCTGTGCTATCAGAAGTTGCTGTCGTTTGTGAAGGTCAAGTGCCGGTTGTTTCAAGTTCGATTTTCAAGAAGGCCAAGTACCGATTTCCATCAACTTTACTATTGGATAAGAAGGTCAAGTGCCGTAACAACACAACACTACTTGTACCACATCAGAAGCTCAAGACCATCGTCGTGACAGTGGAGGCAGTTCAGATGTTCCATCAACGTTGGATCTTCATTCCTTAGGACGTTGATTGTCATCTGTTTTTTCTGCTGGAGCTGACGATTGGAAGCCCATAAGTTAAGTGGCCTGTTTGTACGTAAACTGTGCCCTTATACTTCTACTGACTCTTCTGTGCTTCATCTCATTCTTTCTCTATTGTTATATGTTTATATGTTATTTGTATATTTATATCTTTATATTTCTGCGGGTCTGGCTGGGTGGCGACTCCTATAGATCATACCACGTAGCAGAGGTTTTCTATTGAGAGTGTTCTGTAGGGTATGCAAATTTCCTATAGTGAAATTTGCTAAGCGACTTTTGTTGCTATTTCTGTTAGTTGTGATGACATGTGTTAATATTGTTTTCGTTATTATTTCGCATTCTTTAGTTTTGTTTTGATTTGTTTGTATTTGTTAGCCTCCTCTTTTCTATAGTTTAGTTTTATACAACATTTTTGTTTATACACTGTGATGTCATGTGTATTGTCTATATCCTCGCAGATATCGTCACATTTTTTGTGATATTTCTTTAATTTACGCTTTATTTTTAGTTGATTTCTGCGAATGTTTTTGTATTGTTCCTGATCTTTGTTATTGTTTACATTGTTATTGTTTACATTGTTTACATTGTTTACATTTTCAATGTTTACATTGTGCTTGTGTTTACATAGTCATTGGTTACACTTATAGTAATTAGTTAATGGTCTATGCTAATGCACTGTTACTACTACACTGATGATAAATGAATGATGAATAGTGTCGTGCACTATTGAATTAGAAGTGCACCTATGATCAAGAATTGATTGATGACATTTCATATACAAGTTCTTTGATTGGAGACTTGTTTTCCCACAGAGATTGGGATAATATAATGTGATGTGAATATACAAGTGCTTAATTTAAGACTTGTTACTATTGAGTTTGAAATAAATTAGTTAATTATTTCAGGTTTTGGACTCATATGTTAGACAACATGTCTACACTTGAGTACTTTATTGAACAGGGTAAATCCCTTGGTAAGACTGGTGATAAGTTGGAGGAGTATGCTACTGCTCTATATAACAAAGCGATGAAGTCTGAGGAAAAAAGACAAAGCAGAAGCTGAGCAGAAAAAGATAGATTCTGAGAATATGAGACTGCAGATGCAGGCAGATGAAAGAAAATTCCAAATGGAAATGGAAAAACAGAAAAGGGAATCAGAAGCTGAGGAGAGGAAACTCCAGCTACAACTGGAAGCTGAAAGACTACAAAAAGAGGCTGAAAATAAAAGACTTGAAAAAGAGGCTGAAAATAAAAGACTTGAAAAAGAGGCTGAAAATAAAAGACTTGAAAAAGAGGCTGAAAATAAGAGACTACAGGCTGAGGCTGAAGAGAAAAAGTTACAAAGAGAGGCTGAGGCTGAAGAAAGGAAGCTACAAAGAGAGGCTGATGAGAGAAAAGAGAAAGCAAAAATGGAGCATGAAGAAAAACTCTTAGCTTTAGAGTTGGAAAAGTTGAAATTGATGAACATGAGTAATGGTAATGATTCAAACAAGGGTTCATCTTCTGATAAGGCTAATGCTAATCCTTTTAAGATTAAGTTACCAGCATTTAGTCCTTCCAGTGATGACATAACATTCTATCTGGACAGATTTGAACAAACATGTAAAACTCATAACATAGACAAATCACAATATGTTTATCAGTTGTCAGGGATACTGACAGGTAAAGCTCTAAATATGCTAAGTATGGTGGATGATCCTGACAAGAACAATTATGAGGTTGTCAGGGCCGCTTTGCTAAAGAAGTACCAACTTAACGAAGACGGCTATCGTCTGCAATTTAAAAACATGTTGCCAGAAAATGGAGAAGGATTCTCCGAGTTTATTGCAAAAATACGTATTACTTTCTCACGTTGGGTTGAACTATCTAAGACGGTACATACTTATGAAGCACTTATGGACTTAATACTTAGAGACAAAGTCATGTCGTCTGTCAATGAGTCTTTCCTTGCTTTCCTTCATGAACGTAAACCTAAAACAATAAAGGAAATGGAAGATTTCTGTTGCCAGTATGTAACTGCGCACCCACACATAACCATTGGTAACTCTAAAGTGAAAGAAGGTTTACCAGTTGCTTCGACAGCACCGTATGGTCAAAACTTTGGTCGTAAATCCCAACAAAATTTTGATAGAAAGAATAACAGTAATTACTTTCAAAATCATGGAAATCAATTTCATGGTGATTCTTCTTCGAAGAATTGGAGACAACCTGATAGTGCTCGTTACTATCACCCTAATAATTTTAGGCATTTCAGAAGAGGATATGGTAATAGAGGCTATTCCTCGTGAAGACCTCAAAACCAAACAAATAGATGTTCGCATCAATGTGGACATGATTGTAATCGGGGAAACTGGAATTCGAACCAGGATAACAATTACAATAGAGACAATAATAACTTCAGAGATAATAATAACTCTGATAACTTCAGAGGTAATAATAGTCGCGGTAGATCTCAACACACAAAAAAGAGATATCAGCAGGCTAATTCTGTACAACAGGAAACTCAGGGAGCCTGTAATCAAGTTGTTGATAATAAAAACTTTGACGCTGTCACTGGTTCTGCTTTTGACTTTGAAAGAGCAAACAAATGCCCCCAATGCAGTACTTTATTCGAACCGGGTACCATAACTACTTTGAGTTGTGGTCACCCTCTTCCCGCTCTTCCTGCTGCTGTTGCGCATGACGGGAGGGGTTCTTTAATCTTACATAAGGGTCTTGTTAATGATACTCCGGTCTCACTACTTTTCGATTCCGGATGCACCACTATTGGTGTTAGACAATCGCTTGTAGATCCATCTTGTGCTACAGGAAAGGTTATTAAATGTGTCACATTTGGCGGCACTCTAGAAAAATATCCTACTGCTGTAATTCGCATTGCCACTCCTTTCTTTACTGGAGATGTGCATGCTTGTCTCTTACCTAATCCTATTGCGGACCTTATTATTGGTCGTATTCACGGAGTTAGGGAGTGTACCCCACAGCAGATTGCTGCTTGGGAAGATAATAACATGCAAGCTACAAATGCAGTGGTTACAAGAGCACAAGCTCTACAAACACCCGAAACTTCACTGAATAGTGATAATGAAGTTGATAGCCAAGATAGTCACTTAGTAATCACTCGTGACTCTTTCATAAAATTGCAAGAAGAAGATCCTTCTTTAAAAAAATTCGTCATTCTTGCGAAGAAAGGTGATCCGAATCAGGATACAAATAGAAAATCTTGGATTGCAATGAGAAACGGCGTACTTGTACGTATGGTACAAGATTCGACTACGTCGGCACATTCGCAAATTCTTGTTCCCAAGAGCATGAGAGTGCAAATATTGCAACATGCTCATGACTCGCAATGTGCTGGACATATGGGTTTTTCCCGTACAAAGTCGAGAGTCCTTGCGGCTTTCTTTTGGCCTTTTGCCAACAAGGACATTCGTATTTACTGCCGATCATGCAAAGTATGTCAGGAGGTTAAATCTAGAGGACCACGACATGCTGCGCCTATCCAGGCTGCTGACATTCCTATTCGGCCGTTTCAGAAAATGGCCATAGATATTATTGGCCCTTTTTAGGTCAAGTCGGCCAGAGGACATCAGTTTATCCTTACATGTGTCGATATGTGCACACGTTGGCCAGAGGCTATCCCTCTTAAGAGCATATCTACTACAGATATCGCAGATGCTCTTTGGTTGATATTTTCTCGCTTGGGGTTCCCCAGAGAAATATTGTCAGACCATGGCACTCAACTCATATCTGACACTATGTCACAAGTGATGTCTACTTTACATATTAAACGATCTCTCAGTAGTATCTATCATCCTATGTCTAATGGGTTAGTTGAGCGTCTGAATAGAACGCTCAAGACTTTGCTTGGTAAGATAACTGAAGATCATCCTCAAGATTGGGACAGGGTTTTACCCGCGGCTCTCTTTGCCTATAGAGAAGTCCCAAATGAACACACAGGATTTTCTCCCTTCGAACTTGTCTTTGGCGCGCGTCCGCGCGACCCTATGTCTTTATTACACGATCTCATCACTGCCGATGATATTAGCGATGAAACTCTGTCCTCATATGAGTATGTCATTGCTCTTAGGCAAAAGATCATTGAGGCATGTAAACTAGAAACTGCTTCATCAGAAAATGCTAAAGAGAAGGCAAGGCAGTTTGCTAACAAAAATAGATGTCTACGACAACTTTGTCCAGGTGACAAAGCATTCGTCCTACTCCCCAGTAGGGAAAATAGACTTCTTATTGCATGGAAAGGTCCGTATGCAATAGTCTCTCGAATTTCCGATGTTGACTATGTGGTCGATATTGATGGAAAGCATAAAACTTTCCACATAAACATGCTTTCGGAATTTCACGAACGTCCGGACTATTTGCTGCCTATTTTCCAGGCAACGGATGATTCTCCTGCACCTCATGGTCATTACTCATCCCTGTCTGTCATACAGGATGAGGAATCTACTTTCTCTGATGTCAATCTTCCCCTTCCAGTGGTTCCACTACATTCCACGGAATCTTGGAAAAACGTTTCTGTTTCTCCTAATCTTTCTGGTGACGAACATCGACAAGTCTCGTCGATGTTACAAACATTTCAGGATGTTCTCACTGACATCCCTGGACACACAAATGTCATAGAACATGACATAATTCTTACCGACAATAATCCTATTAGGGTTAGGCCTTATCCTATCCCTATACACTTTCAGTCGCAAGTGGAAAAGGAATTGGATGAAATGATTCAATTAAATATAATTGAACCATCGACTTCACCATATTCTTCTTCCATGGTTATTGTCCGGAAGAAAGATAAGAACATACGAATTTGCGTTGATTATCGCAAATTGAATCAGGTCACAAAGTTCGATGCTGAACCGATGCCTTTGTTAGAAGATCTACTTATTAGACTTTCTAATTCTAGATTCTTCACTAAACTTGACTTGTCTAAAGGTTATTGGCAAGTGCCTTTAGCAGAGCATGCCAAACCTTTTACTGCCTTCTCTACACCTAGGGGTCTATTTCAATGGAATGTTATGCCTTTCGGTCTTATGAACGCCCCTGCTACTTTCGTTCGCATGATGCGTCGAATTCTTTCACATCGTTTAGATGTCATTGCATATTTAGATGATATCTGTCTCTTCAGTGATTCCTGGGAAGATCACTATTTAGGTTTATATGACTTACTGCCCACTCTACGTGAGTATAATTTGACAGCAAAACCTTTTAAAGCTTTTGTTGGTTTTGGTGAAATCTCTTTCCTGGGTCATCGTGTTGGTCATGGTCTCTTGAAGACAGAAGACCACAATACTTCGAAAATACTGAACATCTCTGTTCCTAAAACGAAGAAACAAGTTAGGAGTCTCTTAGGTTTAATTCAATTTTATGGGAGATTTATTCCAAATTTATCTTCGATCATGGCACCTCTCTCAACATTGTTGAAGAAAGGTTCGCTTAATCTGGTCCGTTGGTCTGAAGAATGCCAATCTTCACTAGACCAAATCAAGAATATATTTTCTTCTCCTCCCATCTTAAGATTACCTACTCTTGATAGGACTTTTGTTCTTCGGAGTGATGCTTCATCCACTGGGATTGGAGCAGCACTTATGCAAGAATATGCAAATACTCTGCATCCTGTTATGTACATTTCTAGAAAACTAAATGCGGCAGAGAGGAACTACTCGGTTTTAGACCGTGAGTTGTTAGCTATGGTTTGGTCAATTCTCAAACTACAAAGATTCCTCCTGAGCGCACATTTCATTCTAGAGACTGATCAAAAAGCTCTTACAGCTATTCAGACTAAGAATTTGAAGAGTTCGAGATCCACTCGATATGCTATTGCTCTTCAACCTTTTCACTTCACGGTACGAGCTATCCGTGGTGCGGATAATGTGATGGCTGACATTCTGTCTAGATGCCCACATGATTCCAATTAATACTTCTGTCCTATATTTTTATATATTACAGAGTCATAACACACCTATATTACTACAATAGATTAGCACATCTGTACTCACTTTATATGTACACATACTATTGTGCTTTGTTATCATCTTCTTCTGTTTCCGTTTTTAAGATGACAGAGGAAGACTAAGTAGTTAATATAAGGGCCGACAGTTTGCTCGGCCACAATTATTAATAATGTATTGTATCTTATGAAGCTTATTGGTTGTTAAATAGCATTATATTGCTTGTACTTTCTCAGAATGTCATTGATGAGCTGAGGACTTACATTACTATTGTCAAGCATGGCGAGTTCTAGATTGTGTACTTACCCTCGGAACGTCAGAGGATGTGTCCTGGATCGTCATGTACTTTAATTTCATTATGTAATAATGTTATTACATGTCAAATAATGTGCTATTTAAATTTTTTGCTATCAGATTTGTACATCCATTTTTAAGACAATATTAGAGTATGCTATTTGATGATGACTATAGTAACTTGCATACGTATATTGTGTTTACATGCTAGCGTGATGTGTGTTGGTGACACCTCCCCGATATGAATATTTTTGAGACAGATTTATTTTTCTGTTGAGATATATTCTCACCAGACACTCTATATTTAGCCTCATGTTAGGCAATTTAATTAATTATACGCGCATAATTCGTGCGTTTTGAGCCGCTTATCGCTTGCTCTTGGATATTAAAAAAAAAAATATGTTCCACATTTTTTTAAATCGGGAGGTGGTGGTAATGTTGCGCTAAACTTATCGCAGCTTATTCTGACTATGTATTCTTACTACGTATTCTGACTATGCATTCTATATATATTTTTTTTATAACGCAAGGGAAATAATCATGTGGAATTTATAGTCACTTTTCATAGTAAGCAGTTGTCTACTCGTGTTGGTGTCGATGGCAAATAAGTTTGTTTAGCGATCTTAAATCGTGTCCAAGTATGGACTTGCTAGACCGCATTTCTCAGAAAGCGGTTGGCAACTGGTTGTGTTCTCCTTATAAGGTAATCATTCTTAGCTGGTTCTTAGAAAAAGGTCCTAGCGGTTTAAGTTATCTGAGCTGTGTTCGAATCGCGCTGGACTGCGCATGTCTAGTCTTGGTTCTTTGTCGAACGGTTTCCGCCCAGAGGGAGAGCGAAGATTTTTGTACAGTGAGCAAGACGTCCCGTTGGGAGCGTCTGTGCTATTTTGTTCTATCAGGAATATGAAGTCCTCTTATAGATTGTTCACTTATTTGTGATGATATTTCTATACGCCTGGAGGCGTGTAAGTTCTGTGAATTATTTCCTGAAGACAAGGTAATTAGATTTACTATAACTTTATCGACATCTGTTCGAGATTGACATTTTGTTTCGGAGCCTGTTTTTGTAGAGTCGTCATCATGAGATGTTTCTCGGCTCACATATTGCTACATTGTACCGCATCGAGTTGATGCATGTCCTAAGGACTACTACTTGCTGCTTTGCTACATCATAGGTTTGATACCTTTGTTAACTAGAGGATTTTGAGGACATTATTGATACTTCAGAAGACGTGCCTGTCTTGCTGAAGTCTGATTAAGGAGAGTGAACTGATCTCATACATATTGTTATCTCCTGGCTAAGATAGAAAGGGATGGAGAATTTTCCCGACTACATTACAGCCTTATAATGTATTGACTTGCATATGATTCATCTTTATTATGATGCCGTCTATCGTCCATTGCTGTACTGACTATGTTGCTGTGATAATGACTGTATGATGTACCTACATATTCGCGTATACATTTTGTCACTGTGGCGTCCACAATAAATTATACAGAAAACGTCACTAGCTGTTGCAAGCATCATTGACTTTACTCATCGTGAGTTAACGTGACGTCCTTGTGTGGATTGCCCTGTTTTTGTAATACTCACTGTCTGAGTACACATCTACATCTTACACAAACCAGACCACAGATACCAATACTATGTCTTCATCGCCTTCAACCATTATGGCGTACAACAAATTCGTATACAACAGGCAGCAAGTCATACATTGATATAACAACGAAGCTGAGCCTAAGAGGTGCCATATGCCATATATCATTCCATGTCAAGGACCTCTACAGGGCTCCTTCCCATGTAGTCCATTGGCCTTGTTGGGCCTGCTGCACTGCTTTTTGCAACCTCTTATCATTCTCAGCTCTTCGTATCTCCTGAACTACTACGTCTCTGCGCTCCCTGCTTGATGCCTTGGACCACCAGCGGATGTCTCCATGACCAAATCCCCGTCTATTTGTTTGTGTGTATCCAATTACCTCCCTCAATTTGAGCGACTCTTGGGCAGCATCAACAGCTTCTTCCACTCTCCACTTCCTTCCCGTTTTCAGTGTGGGCTGAATGGACTTAACCACGTCATCTGCTGACTCGCGTAGCATCATTGCAAGCCTTGCCTTTCCAATTTTGTACTCTTCAACAACTGACTTGAAGGGAAGCAGAAGTTTTGACTTTTTGCAGTACAATGCTACATCTGACAGACCTGGCTTAAAGTTTCTACACAATGGGGTCCAAACCCACTGTCTACTTAGTACTGGGAGGGTTAAGCAATTCTGTTCTTCATTTCATGATAAAACTTATTGGATTAATTTTCGACTGGATTGATATACATTTATACTACGGAGCTTTTACAGCCAAGGAATTAAGAACAGCTGAAATATTCACATGTAAGTACACGATTTTACTAAATTTTTGTTTGTTATTATATTTGTCTCTATGGCATGTTTTTATGCAAGACATTAAAAAGTAATATTTTTTTTTTACATTACATAAAAACTCAGTGCATTTCACAACACTTTTCAGTTAATATCTGTAGCTTTCGTTCTTCGGGGTGGTTATTGATGACTACTAGTTCGTGCTGATAGACGCAAATTCAAATAAACTGTCGAAATAAGCACAACAGGTAATGGTGCATAAATTCAGTCATGTCAACAAAGGCCTATTGTGAACTGAAGTAAACTGCAAGGCATGTAGCACAGCTTAACGTATTTATTGACGGAGACTATCAACGGTACAGGACACTTGTTACTGATGTACGACATGGTTATTGACAGTTGACGAAACGAGATGCATGAATTTCAGTTTCATTTCAATTATGCATTTTAAAATAGTTCCATATTAACATCCTTGCATAGTATAAGGCCCGATATTATAATTCAATACAAGAGTGTTCACACAATGAACAATCAGTTCAGATTGTCACTACTACGTTGACAGTTGACCTTGGTTTAAGGACAGATGCCATCGTGGTCACCTATCATATTCCTTGGTAATATATAGATAAAACTCTGTCCTCCTTAATTGACATCTTCCATAACATACTAGGACAGTTGAATAAAGTTAGTCCAGATATTCTTTCAGCAAAACAATACAGGTTAGGAACTCTACTTGACTAACCTCTCGGTACATGCCGTGACATAGATGACGGCGATCCGCAATTACATATTATGAAATACATTTTTATAATCAATCACTTCTGCATGATACGAATACGCTTCTTTGGTGATTCGTTCAGCTCAGTTGATCCATTCATGGAACCCTAGAGTGTGGATTCCAGCTAGATTCCAACATGAGTGAAAACGTCACGAAAATCATATATAAAAATCGCTTCTTAAAAGGCGGGAACAAGACTTACGTTTAATGAATCGACTATGGCTTCTGACAAGAAGTCAAGTCACCAACTTCAAATATATCCCTGATACATAGGACGGAAATTATAATAACCACAGACCATCAGTCTGGCTTGTCCCTTGAAGCACTCTGACGTCGACTAATGTTTGGCAACACGTGCGCACGGGATAAACCATACTCCCACTAGTGCACAATCGTGCGCGAAGAAAATAAAACTCACAACCAATAACTACTATCATCTAAGTTGGTGTGTAATCTTTTAACAGAGACAGGACCTGAGACTGCCATGTCTGTTAAAGCCTGTAACGGACCAAGAAAGGCCGCTACAGCTTCCTTACCACCGCCGCCAAAAAAAAAATTAATTCTATTAATTTTTTTTTCTTTAATACTCGCGGAGAGACATGAGTCAAATTTACATAATCATATTCTAATAATACCACATGATATATATTAATCAATAATGAAAAAGTGAATATGAAATTTAAGTCAACTCAACTTAACAAAAAGTATGCACAAAAGCATACAACCACAATCGACCGACTTTGGAACAAAGTGGTAAAAATTAAAGAAAATAGAGTATGAAGGATACAGAATTAAACTGAATGTAAAAGCAAAGAAAAAGAAATGTCAAAAAAAAAAACAATGGATTAAACTAAAAGTACGTGAAATGAGAATGCATCAGCTAAGTGAACAAACAACAAAAAACAAATTAAAATGCAAGTAAATCACGCGCAGTAATCAACACACTTAAATGTGTCTAAAATTATTTACTAGTACCATTTATGTACGAATGCTAAATCACTATATACTAAGAGTGATAATTACTAGCTAAAATCAATATTTTTACCGCTATTATAGTTAAATACAAGTATTTTTAATATTATAATAATGAAGTAAGTTTCATAGTAAAAGTCCGCCGAATCATTTTCGGAAATAGTTAATAATATACTAAGTTCTGTTCCATGAAAATCCAAGCAGATATAAATGTTACTTTACGAAGAAAGCATTATCACAGTTCCAAGTTATCTTCACATCACTGTCATAATTAAGTGACTGTTATTTTTGCAATTAATGCAATCTACATGAATGTTCAATCCTTATTTGGGAAACTATGTAGATTTGAACACAAATGACTGTTAATGATACTACTGAACAAGGTAGCATAAGTATAAAGTTACAATTGCCGAACTGTCTGTGTAGAGGTTCAGTTCTCTGCAGGGCGCATCAGCTCACTTGAGTCATTCGGACATCAAGACAAGATGTCAGCTAGAACATTCTGTGAACCAGGTATGGATCGTATGGTGAAACTGTATGGTTGTAGTGCGATCGCATACCTTGTAGATCTGAATGATTTCACATCTTTGGTATTGAGGGCCGCGAGTGCCTTTTGATCTGACTCCACGACAAAATGAGATCCAAGTAAATACCTTTGGAGCTTGGTTATTGACCAGACCAGCGCAAGAAGTTCCTTATCAAGGACTGAATATTTCTGTTCTGTAGACGTTAACTTTCTTGATACATATAGAACAGGATGCAAGGTACCAGAGTATTCTTGGAGTAATACGCTCCCTATTCCGTAATTAGATGCATCACTGCGCAAGATGAAAGGTAGATTTGGATTAGGCAACCTTAAAACAGGAGCATCCGAAAAAAATCTTTTATGATATCCAACGCAATTTGATGTTCGTTAGACCACCGAATCACGTTAGCTGCACCTTTCTTTAACAATGAAGAGAAAGGAGCAGTAATGGTTGATAAATGAGGGATAAATTTAACATAGAATTGAATTAGCCCCAACAAAGATCTTACTTGTTTCTTTGTTTTGGGTGTAGAAATGTTGAGGATTTTAGAGACATTACTGTCCTCTGTGTATAACATACCGCGACCAATACGGTGACCCAAAAAAGAAATGTCGTGGAAACCCACAAATGCCTTCGATGGCTTAGCTGTTAAGTTATAATCCCGTAGTGTGGACAGCAATGTGTTCAAACCTTGCTTGTGTTCATTCCAAGAGTCACTGAAAAGAAAAATGTCATCGATGTAGGCAATGACATCGGGATGATGAGATAGAATGCGACGCATCATGCACACGAAAGTGGCAGGTGCGTTCACTAACCCAAATGGCATAAAATGGCGGAGTAGAGAAAGCAGTGAGTGGCTTTGCCCTTTCTGTCAATGGGACTTGCCAATATCCCTTTGACAGGTCAAATTTAGAGAAGAAAGTAGAATTAGCTAATTTGACCAATAAATCTTCTAGAAGAGGTAGTGGTTCAGCGTCGAATTGTGTAACTTTGTTTAATTTCCTGTAGTCTACACAAAGACGAATGTTGTTATCTTTTTTTCTGATGATCACCATTGAAGAAGAATATGGTGACGTTGAAGGTTCAATTATATTTAATTGAAGCATTTCATCCAATTCCTTATCAACCTGAGAACGAAAGTGCAAAGGGATAGGTGTTGCGGGGGTTCGTTTGGTTGAATTGGTTTTCTCATTCTATTATTACTAGTTGAATACGTATGCTTTTCTTATTCATAATCATCTCAGTTGAAGTCAATACAAGTGGTTTTCGTTAATTAATGAGGGTCCAAGAAAACATTGGTTCCGTACGAACCTGATTATCATTAGTATAAACTTCATATGAAGAAGAGTTCATCAGGTCAAACAACAATCAATATCTCAAGTCGAAGTAACCAACCGTAATCGAAGTAATGTGGGTAAGTCCTTAATTGAGTCCAAATATTTATTTGACGAAACAACGGATGAAGACATCACAAGTATTATTCATTGATAGCATCTTCTTCTTCTTCTTCTTCCGTCCTTAGCCAACGACCGGCAAAGCAGTCAGTGGCCATTACGCCTAGTGGCGTCTTAAGGGCAACAGCAAATAGATTTTCTTTGCCGTTGTTCCCATCACGCCTAATGGCGTCTTTAGGGCAACGACAAATCAATCCGTTTGTCGTTGTTTCCGTAATCAGTGATCGGCAAACGGGTGATCAGCCCGTTGGGCATTGATAGCATACATCTATAATAAAATACATTTGAATCCGTATCATAATCTCAGTCCGTGTCCAGTAAAACGAATTAACATAGCCAGAACATCATAGCTGTGTGCACGCGCGGTTGGGGTTTCCAACGGCCGACAATGAGCGTATGCGTCTGATAAATATAATATTATGGACTGAAATAATCTTCCTTGAAGTAGGTTATCTACTAACCTATTATATTATTTGATTCATATAGCTTGGACTGACCCTGAGTCCCTACTTCGAAGCACTTATATAAATATGTGGCAATACAATGCCTAACACTGGACGAATATAGGACGCGTCTTCACAGCTTGACGGTCAACGTAAAAAAGGGTCTCGTATCTAAGTCACGATGCGTGACCTATCAACGCTAACACGTCATAAATCGATCGTGCATATAGCGTTCAGTAGTCCATGAATTCTTAACATCTAATTATATTAAACGCTGTGACCCTAGAAGTAGCACCCTGCCAACTATAGCAGACGACTTCAATAAAATACCGTAACAATTCCCTGCACGCCGGGGGAAAAAAATCTATTAGATAGATTTTTTTTGAACTATCTTACTCAAACATTTAAAAAAAATTTAACCAAAAACCTGACATATGGCCTACGATGTTCTTCTAGAACAGTGTCATGGTCATGTCGATAATATATAATCATGTAACATATTGACAGTCATGCTATACATGTAAATTAAATAACCCAAAGGATTGTCAACAGTCATTAAATAATTAACTAATTAATTAACGTAAGTGTTAACTAAGTACGAAAGTGAGATGTCATGAAATTATTATAACCAATTAAAATGAAACTAATTACTCATAGTGTATGTGTAAATAATCAAATTATTGACAATCTAATTAACGAAAGTGAAAGAAGATGTCATAAGAAAAAGACAAATGAGGAGTAAAGACAAGTGAAATGTAGAAAACTAAGGTATAAAATCAATAGGTGGTGTTTTTGAAATTAAATATTTGTGTTATTAAATACTTAACTTAATTAATTAAATAATATATTATATCATTATCATATTACTAATTACATCTAAGAATATTATCTAAGCATTGTGTGAGATTCATTTGTTTTCTTTGTTACACATTTTTTTTCATAGTTCATTTTCATATTTTTTTTCTCACATTTCAATTTAATTTTATTTCTTTATTAATTCAATCAATAACTAGAACTAAGTAATCTTGGATATGACGATCCAGACGTCGTTATTTTCCATAAGGATCTACGGAAAGTTCCATTCGAAAACTGTTTAACTGTTCCGATCCTGAATGAATTTAAGTTTCATAACGTTCAATTAGTCATGTCACATAACGAAATTTGTCCAATTTGAATTCAGATATTCTTTCCGACTTTGTTGCAACTAGTTGTAGCATGAATGGACACTAACCAAAGTCCCATCGTAAATACGAACTCAATGTCTCTTGCTTTCATTCATTTCGTATGCCGCATGTCTCTAATAATCATTTATTTGAATTGTAGTCGAAATTTCATTCACAGGTCGAGAGTTTAACGATAGGATTCTGTCTCTTATTATAAGAACTTTCGTTAATATATTCGAAGTGTGTCAGTGTTCATAAATCGACATCCGTAGGATTTCGAAAATGTTATTTATATGTGACCTGATCATAATCACGTCCGTTATGTAACAAGTAGCAAAACAAGCATCTGAGTCGTTAACTGTCGCCATCTATTATTGACGTGCTTGACTTGACATCCTGTAAACTCGTGATATATTTGATAGTATCGGTAACGAAATTTGAAAACATCGTTCTTCGTGGAATTGGGACTGTCACGATAGTAGAACTTGAAATTCTGTTAAACGATTGTAAGACCTTGAATTCAAACGTCAATGCCGTAGAAAATTGCCTGCATCTGATGGAGATATATTTGTGTACAATTTAGTAGCACATGTTTACCTCAAGTTTAGGAGGTATTTAATAAAAATGTTCCCTATTAATTTTGAGCGCACTGATTAAATCCATGTCGCCTTCAGCAGCATGTCTTTTATACAGACAAATAGACGATATACGAAGCTTATGCTGCATTGGCTGAGCATAGTTAGAACAGTCAATCACGTTAATGTCTATTGTAGGCATGGTAAAACGAATAAAGACAGAAATACAAAGTGACATAATAGACAAGATAGCAAAAGTGTCACCTAATAGAAGAGTATACCTTAACTAATATATGTACGAATAGATTACTAGGAAAGAAAGAAAAAAAAATGATGATGACTGACTATGCTGTCATCAACGATGTGACGAACAGTGTTAATGTAACCTGTTATCTGCGTGACGCAGAATCAGGTACTAATTGTAATTTTAGACAATGGTGGTGAAAGTAAGCACCATTATCATGCTCGATAACCATGCGAGCCTCTCTATTGTTACGAAATGTAACCAGAGCTTCGCCATACCTGTTGTTGGTAGGTGGTAACAGACGCACAAACTTCACGTCTGCCGTGTACTTAAAGAAATTACTAAGTGTCTGCCATGTAGTACCTTGTGGCAGATTGCTAACTAACAAGGTACGAGAATATGTACCCTTCCCAATATAAGTAGGACCATTGTCACTAACATGGGAACAAGATTGATGTGCAACATGAGTTGCTTGAGGTACCTTGCTATCTGTCACAGAGTGCTCGAAGGTTTTGTCTAGATTATTTTAAAATTCCTTACTTTTCTATTCCTTCACATTTTGTCTGTTTTCTCTACGGAAATATTTGCACCTGCGATCTGTTCTTTAGCTGTTTTTCAAGTCTTCACTAATAGTCCTGTCATACGATCCCAAATTCTATCTTCTTCTACAAAGGCACTTAAAAGCATTTCTTTAGGGATGTCGTATACGATTTATTCGCTTGGTCAAAACCAGTGGTTCCCAGAGTATTAAATTTCAGTGTTGAGTGGTCAACTGAAGACAGCCACGATAAATCTTGGTACGTGTCTAAGCATGAGACGGGAAATAATTAACTCTGGACGTGGGAATCAGGAAATGTTTTAACTTCATGCAAACGAATGCTGAGTTTTAAGATCACTTGCTGATTAACCGTTGGAAGACCACGCACGCTTATAGAAGAGAAGCCCCAACTTACCTCATATCTACAAGTATATGTGATTGAGAGTAAAAGCTACTAAAGTTCTATTTCTTAAGCTGTGGATAAAGTCCTGAGCGGTAAGCAAACTCTCAGTATTCGCTTAATTGGCTAACTCTAATATCAAGGGATTAGTTAATTGATATACAGTGTGAAATACTTAATATTGTGGTTTTATTTCTTTACATTAGCTAGATAGCTATTTTGCATTTATGCATTATGAATGTTATTGATGCATTATAATTATGTAAGTACTGGCTGATATGAGAAAGTACTACAAGCTAATTGTATTAGGAATGTGATGGAACAAAAGCTGTTGTGAACGAGAGAAGAACCATGTTGTTCAATGGACGAGTGAATGAAATAGCATTCCTCCAATGCAGTCACGTATGAACGCACACGGCCAGGCGTCTGCTTGTAACAAAGGTTGACCTGACTGACCTGACCAGTGTGAGACTACTGCTAGACAGGAATTTGTAAACAAATGGACAGTCGCCTTTAAGGAAAAGACTGACGGTACGGTTCAGGTAAATATATTATTTGGCACCATTCTGAGACGAAATGTCCAGAGTGGCTGTAGTTAATATATCTGTAAAACAAACAGAAGATTGATTGCCTGTATTGTCTTCCACAGCCCAGTTGCAGAATCCTAGCCAGTTTCTGGATTTTGATTGCTGTAAATTGTTGCGAGTAAACCGCCTAGTTGATCTACGCTACAGAGAGAACTAGTGCTTACGTCTCAAACCCTCTAGCGGTGTTCACAAGTCAGCAACCCTGAGCAGTCTACAGCATATGAGCAGTCTACAGCATTTAAGCAGTCAACACCTCGTCAGCACCTGAACATCATAATTCAACTTCACAACCAGGTTAACGAAAAGCCTAGTCATCTCTTGGACTGTAGATCAACTGAAGCACATTATCCAGTTGGTAACTCCTACCTACTGAAACGCCCAGGAGAAGTCCAAGCAGATAAGTCTACTTAAAACCCAGGCCAAAGTCAGAATTCACTTATCCAAGAAATAACCATAGGAATAAACTTTCGTCAGTGAGGAAAATAGCCTCTTATTCTTATCTGAACCAAAGACACTGACAGTTCTAAATTTCCTAGTATTTCTTTTTTTTCAAAGTATATGACAAAATTGATTTTATTTTCTACTGTAATTAAAGTAATTATGTACATTCTGTTACTCACCATCATTCTGAGTTTGACTTATTAGATTGTATGTTCTGTTCAGAAAAACATTCTCAACCCTCCTTGTATTACCTGTTACTACTAGTTCATCTTCAAAAAGATTTGAGTAAGAAAGAGTTAGTCGTCGCCAGAAAAATACAAGAGTTGGTAGTCTAAAAGGTGAGAGAATCACTGACACCAACCTGTGCCCTTCTGTTAACTCTTTCCCTCAACACTAGCTCACATCTGTGAAAACTAGTGCCTAAAGATCTAGGTGCTTTCTACACATCTTCCTTATATCATCACTATAAAAGTAAAACTCTTTATGCGACTATTGGGTTCTCATTCTCCGACAATTGGAGTGCACCATCAAATATAACTGTGACAATTGGGATGCTCAGTCCGGAATCTTACCTTTGGTGACCTATCTGCAGAAGAATTGTTGAATCTTTAACTAGTAGTCTATCAATACCTTGGAGTAGAATCTATTGTATATCCCTAGACAACGAAACTTCTTATATTTTCTGAACAGAATTGTGGAATTACACAGTAGAATAAGGAAAGTGAAATCTGAATGGTCCTGGAATTAATTAATTAATTAATTATTTAATTAATTAAGTTACTTAGATTAATTAAGCTCATTAAGTTAATTAGTGGCTTAAGATAACTAAGTGTACAAGTTGATGATTGTTTGTGAAAGACTGGCTGCAATTGTAATACCTTACTTCAGAAGAAATAAGAGTATACACAGGGTTAAAAATAAATAAATTATACTTGAGTCTGGCTCAAGTTAATAATATCTTAATTCAGTAGAAATAAGTATATTATTAAACTATCAATTATACTAGTCTCCTGAAAAGGGATACATTACGTCAGTAGACTTAATAGTATTACCTCGAGCCTCAGTAAATTGATCAGTGTTTATTATTACAATACTTCATAGAATTATTAGTAATAATCGGAAGCAAGTGTAGCATCTGTCTAAAGTTAATAATACCTTAATTCAGCAGAAATAAGTATATTATTAAACTATCAATTATACTAGTCTCATGAAAAGAGATACATTACGTCAATAGACTTAATAGTATTACCTCGAGCCTCAGTAAATTGATCAGTGGTTATTATTACAATACTTCATAGAATTATTAGTAATAATCGGAAGCAAGTGTAGCATCTGTCTAAAGTTAATACCTTAATTCAGCAGAAATAAGTATTATTAAAATATCAATTATACTAGCATCTGTAAAGGGATACATTACGTCAGTAGACTTAAAAGTATTACCTCGAGCTTCTGTAAATTGATCAGTGGTTTATTATTACAATACTTCATAGAATTATTAGTAATAACTGGAAACTAGTGCAGCGTATACTGAGAGATTGAACTACCTACCCAGCGATCTAAAATGAACACAGTAGCTGAACTAAGAGCTCAATTTTTCCAATATCTGATAGATCACAAAGTGAACGATTTCATAAAAATTATAAGATGTCTAGATACATGGATAAGTGACTCTTATTTGGAAGGCAATGAAAGAGGTTACTCAAGAAAGTTAATTGCGAAACATGTCTTAGAAGAGGCAGAACTTTTCACGAGAACAGAGATGGAAATGATAGAGAGTGATGAAAAATGGACTCGCGACTGGAACGAGAAGGAAGCTAAATGGAAAGAAGAAGCCATAAGCAGTGAAGCAGCATATGATAGGGAACAGCTGGAAGCTCAACCCTACCTTAAGTTGAAGATGACGCCACTGGAAACTCAAAACTCGCCAAGAGATTTAAACCCATGATTAGTCATGAGGCCACGGAATCCCAGAGCCCCCTCCCAGGTCAGATGAACCATTATTTCAAGAGGAAGCACCCTCTGCTCCACAGGAAGAGCAACTTAGTACTCAGAGCCCATGGTTAGGCAAAGCAGAGAGGCGGACATCGAACTCGATAAGTCATGACCCCTTTGTGAAGGTACCTAAGCACATAAATGCTGGTAGTATGAGGAAAAGTACACTTTCGTCAGGAACACGTCAGAAGAGGAATTTCCATGACACCCCAAACATCTCTAATGAGCAACAACATGCCTTCGCTCAATCTCAGAAAGCACACAAAGACCGATTTCATAACCACAACAAAAGCGCTCAGGACTACAACAACAATGAAAACTGGAGGAATGAGGACTGTACAGAAATGTCTAAGCAGACAGAAAATTTCAGTAACGGCCCCATCCCGCAATTAATGACACCTGGGCAACAAAAGGACAGAGAGCTTAATAGTAGCCCAGAGGAACCTCTCATTGTTGACACTTACGGAGTGAATGACAAGGGAAGTTACATAGTTCGAGAACTGAAACAGCCTTTGAAGGTACATGCGGAACCACCAAAAGGGCTGATAAAAACATGTGACTCATAGAGACACAATGGGCTCTTTAATTAGAGTCGTAGAACAGGTTCAAGAGGAAACACTTTTACCTGTGACTTTATCCACTGGAATGTTGGAAAAGTATAAATCGGCAGAAACTTGCCATATCACTGGGATTTACCCAGCACAAAAAAACCCCACCCCTTCTCTGTGAGAGAGAAGCGAATAGGACACCCAGCGAACGTAGTTCACAGGTGCCAGGTGGACAAAGGTTCTTCTGTGAAAACCTCAGGCAAACGAAAATTTTAGAGAGGAGCCCATCCTTACTAAACACTGGAACAGAGGAACAGGTTACCTTTCATACTAACACCGGGCAAAATATTGTCGTCGAGAGAAACAATGGAATGCAAGTTCGCAGCTCGAAGCCTGACCCTTTCATACACCAGTGCACGGATGAAAATGAGAGAGTTCATACTTCTGCTGAGAAGCCATTCTATAACAGTTTCCCTATTCCCAAGGAGACGATTAGTTTTACAGAAGGAGATGCATATTTTCAAATTAGAGGAGATACACTAGGGTCATTGAAAGATCCAAACAAAAATATGCTTGAGAAAATCACAACAGTGATAGGAAAAGCCCAGGCTGAAAACCATTCAGCAGAGACTGAGGTACAAGATACGCCTGTGTGGTTGAGAAAAGAATGGATAATGGGAATAACCAGCGTATGGACAGAAAGTGGAAGGGAGAGAATGAATCTCGGACTAAACCACTTGTGAGAAAAGCTATAAAAGTTGTTTTTTCACCATCCCAAACTGTTTCGTTCATACCTGAACGCCAGTGACACTCAATCTTGGTGTGATTTATTAATGAACCAGCTGTCTGCAAACTTGGGATGTTTAGGAAACGTGAGATTTAACCCACGCAGTGCATGGGCATCTTTCAATCCAGAAAGAAAGACCAGGAACATTTACCGCCTGAGCAGGTCAAACGTAGGAGCAAAGTTAAGGAGATACATGAGGCCCTATGTCTCATGGAAGAAACACCGTCTAAGGTCTCATTGTTACCGTGACAAAGGATGTTTTGCACGCCCATTCAAGCGGGCCACGGAACAATGGCAGACTAAGCGCAGCGAACGGACAACAGATAATGGACGCTCAGAATTAGTTCATTCTAACCGTCTTTTGTATGAAAAGGTGAATGAGTACAGCATTTTGGCAGGACGACCGGGCCCAGAAGGAATTACGAAAGTTAGCTCTTTGAGAACTAAAAACTTCAGGGATTCTCAAAATGTAGAGCCATGGCCAAGTGGAGCGTTAACAAGCGGACAAAGGTCGAGAGAATTGAAAAGTTGGGTGACAGAAGGAATTTATAATTTAGACAAAGACCTTCTCTCTTTGAATAGTTTGCAACTATTTTAAATTGGGGAGTATCTGTCACAGAGTGCTCGAAGGTTTTGTCTAGATTATTTTAAAATTCCTTACTTTTCTATTCCTTCACATTTTGTCTGTTTTCTCTACGGAAATATTTGCACCTGCGATCTGTTCTTTAGCTGTTTTTCAAGTCTTCACTAATAGTCCTGTCATACGATCCCAAATTCTATCTTCTTCTACAAAGGCACTTAAAAGCATTTCTTTAGGGATGTCGTATACGATTTATTCGCTTGGTCGAAACCAGTGGTTCCCAGAGTATTAAATTTCAGTGTTGAGTGGTCAACTGAAGACAGCCACGATAAATCTTGGTACGTGTCTAAGCATGAGACGGGAAATAATTAACTCTGGACGTGGGAATCAGGAAATGTTTTAACTTCATGCAAACGAATGCTGAGTTTTAAGATCACTTGCTGATTAACCGTTGGAAGACCACGCACGCTTATAGAAGAGAAGCCCCAACTTACCTCATATCTACAAGTATATGTGATTGAGAGTAAAAGCTACTAAAGTTCTATTTCTTAAGCTGTGGATAAAGTCCTGAGCGGTAAGCAAACTCTCAGTATTCGCTTAATTGGCTAACTCTAATATCAAGGGATTAGTTAATTGATGTACAGTGTGAAATACTTAATATTGTGGTTTTATTTCTTTACATTAGCTAGATAGCTATTTTGCATTTATGTATTATGAATGTTATTGATGCATTATAATTATGTAAGTACTGGCTGATATGAGAAAGTACTACAAGCTAATTGTATTAGGAATGTGATGGAACAAAAGCTGTTGTGAACGAGAGAAGAACCATGTTGTTCAATGGACGAGTGAATGAAATAGCATTCCTCCAATGCAGTCACGTATGAACGCACACGGCCAGGCGTCTGCTTGTAACAAAGGTTGACCTGACTGACCTGACCAGTGTGAGACTACTGCTAGACAGGAATTTGTAAACAAATGGACAGTCGCCTTTAAGGAAAAGACTGACGGTACGGTTCAGGTAAATATATTATTTGGCACCATTCTGAGACGAAATGTCCAGAGTGGCTGTAGTTAATATATCTGTAAAACAAACAGAAGATTGATTGCCTGTATTGTCTTCCACAGCCCAGTTGCAGAATCCTAGCCAGTTTCTGGATTTTGATTGCTGTAAATTGTTGCGAGTAAACCGCCTAGTTGATCTACGCTACAGAGAGAACTAGTGCTTACGTCTCAAACCCTCTAGCGGTGTTCACAAGTCAGCAACCCTGAGCAGTCTACAGCATATGAGCAGTCTACAGCATTTAAGCAGTCAACACACTCGTCAGCACCTGAACATCATAATTCAACTTCACAACCAGGTTAACGAAAAGCCTAGTCATCTCTTGGACTGTAGATCAACTGAAGCACATTATCCAGTTGGTAACTCCTACCTACTGAAACGCCCAGGAGAAGTCCAAGCAGATAAGTCTACTTAAAACCCAGGCCAAAGTCAGAATTCACTTATCCAAGAAATAACCATAGGAATAAACTTTCGTCAGTGAGGAAAATAGCCTCTTATTCTTATCTGAACCAAAGACACTGACAGTTCTAAATTTCCTAGTATTTCTTTTTTTTCAAAGTATATGACAACATTGATTTTATTTTCTACTGTAATTAAAGTAATTATGTACATTCTGTTACTCACCATCATTCTGAGTTTGACTTATTAGATTGTATGTTCTGTTCAGAAAAACATTCTCAACCCTCCTTGTATTACCTGTTACTACTAGTTCATCTTCAAAAAGATTTGAGTAAGAAAGAGTTAGTCGTCGCCAGAAAAATACAAGAGTTGGTAGTCTAAAAGGTGAGAGAATCACTGACACCAACCTGTGCCCTTCTGTTAACTCTTTCCCTCAACACTAGCTCACATCTGTGAAAACTAGTGCCTAAAGATCTAGGTGCTTTCTACACATCTTCCTTATATCATCACTATAAAAGTAAAACTCTTTATGCGACTATTGGGTTCTCATTCTCCGACAATTGGAGTGCACCATCAAATATAACTGTGACAATTGGGATGCTCAGTCCGGAATCTTACCTTTGGTGACCTATCTGCAGAAGAATTGTTGAATCTTTAACTAGTAGTCTATCAATACCTTGGAGTAGAATCTATTGTATATCCCTAGACAACGAAACTTCTTATATTTTCTGAACAGAATTGTGGAATTACACAGTAGAATAAGGAAAGTGAAATCTGAATGGTCCTGGAATTAATTAATTAATTAATTATTTAATTAATTAAGTTACTTAGATTAATTAAGCTCATTAAGTTAATTAGTGGCTTAAGATAACTAAGTGTACAAGTTGATGATTGTTTGTGAAAGACTGGCTGCAATTGTAATACCTTACTTCAGAAGAAATAAGAGTATACACAGGGTTAAAAATAAATAAATTATACTTGAGTCTGGCTCAAGTTAATAATATCTTAATTCAGTAGAAATAAGTATATTATTAAACTATCAATTATACTAGTCTCCTGAAAAGGGATACATTACGTCAGTAGACTTAATAGTATTACCTCGAGCCTCAGTAAATTGATCAGTGTTTATTATTACAATACTTCATAGAATTATTAGTAATAATCGGAAGCAAGTGTAGCATCTGTCTAAAGTTAATAATACCTTAATTCAGCAGAAATAAGTATATTATTAAACTATCAATTATACTAGTCTCATGAAAAGAGATACATTACGTCAATAGACTTAATAGTATTACCTCGAGCCTCAGTAAATTGATCAGTGGTTATTATTACAATACTTCATAGAATTATTAGTAATAATCGGAAGCAAGTGTAGCATCTGTCTAAAGTTAATACCTTAATTCAGCAGAAATAAGTATTATTAAAATATCAATTATACTAGCATCTGTAAAGGGATACATTACGTCAGTAGACTTAAAAGTATTACCTCGAGCTTCTGTAAATTGATCAGTGGTTTATTATTACAATACTTCATAGAATTATTAGTAATAACTGGAAACTAGTGCAGCGTATACTGAGAGATTGAACTACCTACCCAGCGATCTAAAATGAACACAGTAGCTGAACTAAGAGCTCAATTTTTCCAATATCTGATAGATCACAAAGTGAACGATTTCATAAAAATTATAAGATGTCTAGATACATGGATAAGTGACTCTTATTTGGAAGGCAATGAAAGAGGTTACTCAAGAAAGTTAATTGCGAAACATGTCTTAGAAGAGGCAGAACTTTTCACGAGAACAGAGATGGAAATGATAGAGAGTGATGAAAAATGGACTCGCGACTGGAACGAGAAGGAAGCTAAATGGAAAGAAGAAGCCATAAGCAGTGAAGCAGCATATGATAGGGAACAGCTGGAAGCTCAACCCTACCTTAAGTTGAAGATGACGCCACTGGAAACTCAAAACTCGCCAAGAGATTTAAACCCATGATTAGTCATGAGGCCACGGAATCCCAGAGCCCCCTCCCAGGTCAGATGAACCATTATTTCAAGAGGAAGCACCCTCTGCTCCACAGGAAGAGCAACTTAGTACTCAGAGCCCATGGTTAGGCAAAGCAGAGAGGCGGACATCGAACTCGATAAGTCATGACCCCTTTGTGAAGGTACCTAAGCACATAAATGCTGGTAGTATGAGGAAAAGTACACTTTCGTCAGGAACACGTCAGAAGAGGAATTTCCATGACACCCCAAACATCTCTAATGAGCAACAACATGCCTTCGCTCAATCTCAGAAAGCACACAAAGACCGATTTCATAACCACAACAAAAGCGCTCAGGACTACAACAACAATGAAAACTGGAGGAATGAGGACTGTACAGAAATGTCTAAGCAGACAGAAAATTTCAGTAACGGCCCCATCCCGCAATTAATGACACCTGGGCAACAAAAGGACAGAGAGCTTAATAGTAGCCCAGAGGAACCTCTCATTGTTGACACTTACGGAGTGAATGACAAGGGAAGTTACATAGTTCGAGAACTGAAACAGCCTTTGAAGGTACATGCGGAACCACCAAAAGGGCTGATAAAACATGTGACTCATAGAGACACAATGGGCTCTTTAATTAGAGTCGTAGAACAGGTTCAAGAGGAAACACTTTTACCTGTGACTTTATCCACTGGAATGTTGGAAAAGTATAAATCGGCAGAAACTTGCCATATCACTGGGATTTACCCAGCACAAAAAACCCCACCCCTTCTCTGTGAGAGAGAAGCGAATAGGACACCCAGCGAACGTAGTTCACAGGTGCCAGGTGGACAAAGGTTCTTCTGTGAAAACCTCAGGCAAACGAAAATTTTAGAGAGGAGCCCATCCTTACTAAACACTGGAACAGAGGAACAGGTTACCTTTCATACTAACACCGGGCAAAATATTGTCGTCGAGAGAAACAATGGAATGCAAGTTCGCAGCTCGAAGCCTGACCCTTTCATACACCAGTGCACGGATGAAAATGAGAGAGTTCATACTTCTGCTGAGAAGCCATTCTATAACAGTTTCCCTATTCCCAAGGAGACGATTAGTTTTACAGAAGGAGATGCATATTTTCAAATTAGAGGAGATACGCCAGGGTCATTGAAAGATCCAAACAAAATTTTGCTTGAGAAAATCACAACAGTGATAGGAAAAGCCCAGGCTGAAAACCATTCAGCAGAGACTGAGGTACAAGATACGCCTGTGGTTGAGAAAAGAATGGATAATGGGAATAACCAGCGTATGGACAGAAAGTGGAAGGGAGAGAATGAATCTCGGACTAAACCACTTGTGAGAAAAGCTATAAAGTTGTTTTTCACCCATCCCAAACTGTTTCGTTCATACCTGAACGCCAGTGACACTCAATCTTGGTGTGATTTATTAATGAACCAGCTGTCTGCAAACTTGGGATGTTTAGGAAACGTGAGATTTAACCCACGCAGTGCATGGGCATCTTTCAATCCAGAAAGAAAGACCAGGAACATTTACCGCCTGAGCAGGTCAAACGTAGGAGCAAAGTTAAGGAGATACATGAGGCCCTATGTCTCATGGAAGAAACACCGTCTAAGGTCTCATTGTTACCGTGACAAAGGATGTTTTGCACGCCCATTCAAGCGGGCCACGGAACAATGGCAGACTAAGCGCAGCGAACGGACAACAGATAATGGACGCTCAGAATTAGTTCATTCTAACCGTCTTTTGTATGAAAAGGTGAATGAGTACAGCATTTTGGCAGGACGACCGGGCCCAGAAGGAATTACGAAAGTTAGCTCTTTGAGAACTAAAAACTTCAGGGATTCTCAAAATGTAGAGCCATGGCCAAGTGGAGCGTTAACAAGCGGACAAAGGTCGAGAGAATTGAAAAGTTGGGTGACAGAAGGAATTTATAATTTAGACAAAGACCTTCTCTCTTTGAATAGTTTGCAACTATTTTAAATTGGGGAGTATCTGTCACAGAGTGCTCGAAGGTTTTGTCTAGATTATTTTAAAATTCCTTACTTTTCTATTCCTTCACATTTTGTCTGTTTTCTCTACGGAAATATTTGCACCTGCGATCTGTTCTTTAGCTGTTTTTCAAGTCTTCACTAATAGTCCTGTCATACGATCCCAAATTCTATCTTCTTCTACAAAGGCACTTAAAAGCATTTCTTTAGGGATGTCTTATACGATTTATTCGCTTGGTCGAAACCAGTGGTTCCCAGAGTATTAAATTTCCGTGTTCAGTGGTCAACTGAAGACAGCCACGATAAATCTTGGTACGTGTCTAAGCATGAGACGGGAAATAATTAACTCTGGACGTGGGAATCAGGAAATGTTTTAACTTCACGCAAACGAATGCTGAGTTTTAAGATCACTTGCTGATTAACCGTTGGAAGACCACGCACGCTTATAGAAGAGAAGCCCCAACTTACCTCATATCTACAAGTATATGTGATTGAGAGTAAAAGCTACTAAAGTTCTATTTCTTAAGCTGTGGATAAAGTCCTGAGCGGTAAGCAAACTCTCAGTATTCGCTTAATTGGCTAACTCTAATATCAAGGGATTAGTTAATTGATGTACAGTGTGAAATACTTAATATTGTGGTTTTATTTCTTTACATTAGCTAGATAGCTATTTTGCATTTATGTATTATGAATGTTATTGATGCATTATAATTATGTAAGTACTGGCTGATATGAGTAAGTACTACAAGCTAAGTGTATTAGGAATGTGATGGAACAAAAGCTGTTGTGAACGAGAGAAGAACCATGTTGTTCAATGGACGAGTGAATGAAATAGCATTCCTCCAATGCAGTCACGTATGAACGCACACGGCCAGGCGTCTGCTTGTAACAAAGGTTGACCTGACTGACCTGACCAGTGTGAGACTACTGCTAGACAGGAATTTGTAAACAAATGGACAGTCGCCTTTAAGGAAAAGACTGACGGTACGGTTCAGGTAAATATATTATTTGGCACCATTCTGAGACGAAATGTCCAGAGTGGCTGTAGTTAATATATCTGTAAAACAAACAGAAGATTGATTGCCTGTATTGTCTTCCACAGCCCAGTTGCAGAATCCTAGCCAGTTTCTGGATTTTGATTGCTGTAAATTGTTGCGAGTAAAACGCCTAGTTGCTCTACGCTACAGAGAGAACTAGTGCTTACGTCTCAAACCCTCTAGCGGTGTTCACAAGTCAGCAACCCTGAGCAGTCTACAGCATATGAGCAGTCTACAGCATTTAAGCAGTCAACACCTCGTCAGCACCTGAACATCATAATTCAACTTCACAACCAGGTTAACGAAAAGCCTGGTCATCTCTTGGACTGTAGATCAACTGAAGCACATTATCCAGTTGGTAACTCCTACCTACTGAAACGCCCAGGAGAAGTCCAAGCAAATTAGGCCACTTAAAACCCAGGCCAAAGTCAGAATTCACTTATCCCAGAAATAGCCATAGGAATAAACTTTCATCAGTGAGGAAAATAGCCTCTTATTCTTATCTGAACCAAAGACACTGACAGTTCTAAATTTCCTAGTACTTCTTTTTTTTCAAAGTATATGACAACATTGATTTTATTTTCCACTGTAATTAAAGTAATTATGTACATTCTGTTACTCACCATCATTCTGAGTTTGACTTATTAGATTGTATGTTCTGTTCAGAAAAACATTCTCAACCCTCCTTGCATTACCTGTTACTACTAGTTCATCTTCAAAAAGATTTGAGTAAGAAAGAGTTAGTCGTCGCCAGAAAAATACAAGAGTTGGTAGTCTAAAAGGTGAGAGAATCACTGACACCAACCTGTGCCCTTCTGTTAACTCTTTCCCTCAACACTAGCTCACATCTGTGAAAACTAGTGCCTAAAGGTCTAGGTGCTTTCTACACATCTTCCTTACTTATATCATCACTATAAAAGTAAAACTCTTTATGCGACAATTGGGTTCTCATTCTCCGACAATTGGAGTGCACCATCAACTATATCTGCGACACCATGTATGTCCCTCATGTAAGTATTATTCTTTCTATAGACTGGAATAATATGTTGGACTGAGTATGGAGACCCTTGCCCTGTAATAATGTATTTGTAGCACGTGTAGTCGTAGAAGGATCAAAAGAACGACCTACATTCTTTTGTTTAAATGTGCTGGTATTAATTTTATTTGGTATCTTTCCATTATTCTTAACTCCAACATTATTTTTCAACATTTTAGTCTTCTTAGTACTTGATAAAGTTGGATAACGTTGGATTTTTATTCCCGTTAATGATATCCACCAAAAGATAGATATAAGTGGATGGAAGCAGACATCATCATCATCATCAGTTGATAAGATCTCTATGGTGTTGTTTGCTCCACTGTAGTGTATGGAATGTCAACTTGACCTACGCAGTGGTGTGTAGACATGGATTGAGTGTATAATGTGCGAATGATGATAAAGGTTCGTGGTGTTGACAAAAAATGTTCTTTTCTCACACTCATGTATGGCTGGAAGTCATCGACACCAACGACTGTGTACCTTTTCTAAAGTTTAATTGGACGTACACACTCGACAGCACAGATAGTGACAAATCACAGGTTGCCATAATACATCATAGTACAGTGGATAAATGGTCTTGCAATGTTACATGGGCACTCATGTAGAATAAGTGTATAATGGACTGTCAGTAGCCAAGCACTCAGTATCGCCCATACATATATATCATCTGACTTCACTGACTGAGCACGTCAGCTTATAAACAATATTTCAGATGGCTTCTAAACCTAATCTCGTCTAGCGACGATTCTTCAACATAATGTTCAGCACATATTTTTCCATATAATAATATTGAACCGCTAGCAATGGGTTCTCATGTGTAGCAGTGATCTCTGGACTGATCAAGCGATAATACGGGCATCCCTTTTCTCTCTTGAAAGTCACTACATGTTTTGGTTCCAAGATGGCTTCACTCGTGAGCTGTCACTCACGTTTGGATACAGATAATGAATCTGTCCTAAAGTTAGTCATTCATAAAACATTTCATTGCTCTGTAGATTTGATCATGAACAATTGACTGCAATCTACAGGATATAGTGCTGCTAGGAATCGAAGTCGTTTTCATCGAGTCAAATATATTCTCTTAGACATTCAAATCGTAACTATCGAAAATGGTGGCTTCGATCGAGAGTTCATAAGAGTATCTTTGATTACCTTGGTATAGGAATTATGAAACTGCCATTCCTTGGCAATACGACTAAACACTGGGGTAAAGCATACACGATAGGTTTAGACAACTATCACCTTCCCCACAAATACTGAGATCACTTTTTCCCCGGCGACAGGCCGACATGGAAAACACACAGTCCCTATCAGGACGAAGCCAAATCACACCACACTCTAGCGACACATCCGCCGAATAGCCTTCGACCTCTCTAGAGACAACAGAACATATAGTTCGACTTAGATATGTAAAGATATACAGATATAAGACAGACTCGTCCTACTCAGACAAACAATACACATAAATTCAGGCCATAGATATTCTGAAGCAAGAACAATCTATTATTACCCAAACAACGAATAAATCGCAGTAAAATGGATTTATCCGCGGAGTTTGATCGAAAGAGCCGACACAACTTTCAAGGGAAGTAACACAATAATGACTTTCCCTTAAGCACTATTTTGCTTTCAAAATATTTGCGAAGATAACAAGAATACCAATGTATAATATTGTAAGATATCAAAGACTGCACGTAACAGTCTTACCACACCTCCCGGGAAAAAAATGGAACATTTTTTTTTTCTTTGTGAAATACATCTAGGAGCAACGTACAATAGGCTCACAACGCATGAATAATGCGCAGATGAAAATATCAGGAATACCTATAACGCCTAATATGAGGCTAAGTCGACTTATGGAGCGACTGGTGAGAATGTGTCTCATAAACTGAGAGAAATTATTTCTCTACAAGTATATTTTTCCAGGAAGGTGTCATCAAAGTATAATACAATTCTGGCAATTACACAATGCCTAAAAAATTCATATCATCATTTCGTATTAGATATCTTAAATTTATGATTTATGAAGAAAAAATCATCAAAGCACAGCGGTGAATAAACATCAATGAACCGCTATGTAGTGATACAATCATTATATTATTAAATTACAAATGTGTATCTATCATGATATAGAAAAGGAACTACTATAGAACTAGACATATCAAGAAGTCTAAGCCCTAATAGTTATGTGGAATCATGTGGGCATCTTGACAGAATGTCTGCCATCACATTATCTGATCCACGAATAGCTCGCACAGAGAAATGAAAAGGTTGAAGAGCAATTGCATATCGAGTAGACCTCGAGCTCTTCAAATTCTTACTCTGTATAGCAGTAAGAGCTTTTTGGTCGGTTTCTACTATGAAATGTGCGCCTAGAAGGAATCTCTGTAGTTTGAGGATCGACCAAACCATAGCTAATAGCTCACGGTCTAAAACCGAATAATTCCTTTCTGCCGCATTAAGTTTTCTGGAAATATACATTAAAGGATGCAGAGTTCCAGAGTACTCTTGCATTAGTGCCGCTCCAATCCCAGTGGATGAAGCGTCACTACGAAGAACGAATGTCTTATCTTTAGTGGGTAGCACTAAAATAGGTGGTGTTGAAAACAGTGTTTTAATCTTATCCAGAGAGCATTGGCATTCCTGAGACCAGTGGACCACATTAGGCGAACCTTTCTTTAGAAGTGTTGAGAGAGGTGCCATGATAGAGGATAGATTCTGAATGAATCTGCCATAAAATTGAATAAGACCTAACAGACTTCTCACCTGTTTTTTTAGTCTTAGGGATTGAGATGTTAAGTATCTTACTAGTATTATGGTCCTCTGTCTTTAGGAAACCATGACCAACTCGGTGGCCTAGGAAAGAAATTTCGCTAAAACCAATATAGGCTTTAGAGGGTTTCGCTGTCAGGTTGTGCTCACGCAAAGTAGACAGCAATTCATCTAACCCTGAATAGTGATCTTCCCAAGTATCGCTGAAAAGACAGATGTCGTCTAGATATGCAATGACATCTGACCGATAAGATAGGATTCGGCGCATCATGCGTACGAACGTAGCTGGTGCGTTCATAAGACCGAAAGGCATAAAATTCCATTGGAACAAACCTCTAGGTGTTGAAAAAGCCGTGAGAGGTTTGGCGCGTTCAGATAAAGGAACTTGCCAATATCCTTTAGACAAATCAAGTTTAGTGAAAAAATGAGATTTGGAGAGTCGAGTAAGTAGCTCTTCCAGTAAAGGCATAGGTTCGGCATCGAACTTAGTTACTTGATTCAATTTTCGATAGTCAACGCAAAGACGTATGTTATTGTCTTTTTTACGCACAATAACCATCGGCGAAGAATATGCAGAGGTGGATGGTTCGATTATTTTCAAATCTATCATCTCATCCAACTCTTTCTCGACCTGTGCTTGAAAATGTATAGGTATAGGATAAGGTCTAACCCTAATAGGAGTATGGTCAGTTAGAACAATGTCATGTTGAATGACATTCGTTTGTCCAGGGATGTCAGTGAGTACATCCTGAAATGTTTGCAACATAGTTGAAACTTGTCGCTGTTCTCCTAGAGACAAATCAGGAGAGACAGTAACGTTCTTCCATGATTCACTGGAATGAAGTGGGATCATTGGAAGAGGAAGATTTACATCTGAAAAACTTGTTTCCTCATCCTGTATCACGGACAGTGATGAGTAATGACCATGTTGTACTGGAGAATTGTCCGTTGCTTGGAAAATGGGTTGCAAATAATCCGGACGTTCATGGAATTCAGTAAGCATATTGATGTGGAAGGTTTTATGCTTCCCATCAATATCGACAATATAGTCGACATCGGAAATTTTCGATATTATATCGTACGGACCTTTCCAAGAAATAAGTAATCTGTTTTCCCTACAAGGTAGTAATACAAATGCTTTGTCACCAGGACAAAGTTGTCGTAAGCATCTCTTCTTATTGGCAAATTGCCTTGCCTTCTGTTTCGCAAATTCAGAAGAAGAAGTTGCTAATTTGCATGCTTCGATAATTTTTTTTCTCAACGCGATGACATATTCGTAGGATGACTTTGTGTCATCGTCAATATTGTCAGATGTTATGAGATCGTGAAGCAACGACATAGGGCCACGCGGACGCGCGCCAAAGACGAGTTCAAAGGGAGAAAATCCCGTATGTTCATTGGGTACCTCTCTGTAAGCGAAGAGGGCCGCAGGTAAAACTCTGTCCCAGTCTTGAGGATGATCCTCAGTTATCTTCCCCAGTAAGTTTTTAAGTGTTCTATTAAGGCGTTCGACCATACCATTAGACATTGGATGGTAGATACTACTTAAAGATCTATCTATCTGCAGAGTAGACATTACTTGAGACATGGTATCTGATATTAGTTGGGTGCCATGGTCTGACAATATTTCTCCGGGGAACCCCAGACGAGAAAATATAAGCCAAAGAGCATCTGCAATATCAGCAGTAGTAATGCTCTTCAGAGGAATAGCCTCTGGCCAACGTGTGCACATATCAACACACGTCAAGATAAACTGATGTCCTCTGGCAGACTTGATCTTAAATGGACCAATAATGTCTATGGCCATTTTTTGAAACGGCCGAATAGGAATGTCCGCCGCCTGAATGGGTGCAGCATGCCGTGGACCTTTGGATTTAACTTCCTGACATACTTTACAAGATCGACAATAAATCCGTATGTCCTTGTTTACCAATGGCCAAAAGAAAGCCGCAAGGACTCTTGACTTAGTACGGGAAAAACCCATGTGTCCAGCACACTGAGAGTCGTGAGCGTGCTGCAAAATTTTAACTCTCAAATTCTTGGGAACCAGGATTTGAGAATGACTTGACGTAATGGAGTCTTGAACCATACGTACAAGTACGCCATTCTTCTTTGTAATCCACGATTTACGACTTGTGTCTTTATTCGGATCACCTTTAGTTGCAAGAATGAAGAATTTCTTCAGAGTGGGATCATCTTCTTGCTGTTTTATAAACGAGTCACGAGAAATTACCAAGGGATTATCTTGGTTATGCACTTCATTATCTTCAATAGATGAAGTTTGAGGCATATTAAGAGCCTGAGCTCTAGTGACTACAGCGTTAGCAATCTGCATGTTTTGCCTTTCCCACGTGGAAATTTGTTGCGGAGTGCATTCCTTGACTCCATGAATGCGACCGATGATGAGGTCAGCGATCGGGTTCGGAAGAAGACATGCGTGTACATCTCCTGTAAAGAAAGGAGTAGCAATCCTAATGATAGCAGTAGAGTATTTCTCTAATGTGCCGCCAAATGTTACACATTTGACTACTTGTCCAGTGGCACGGGAAGGATCTACGAGTGACTGCCTAACACCAATTGTGGTGCATCCAGAATCAAATAGCACAGAGACTGGATTGTTATTCACTAAACCCTTATGTAAGACAAGAGAACCTCTTCCATCATGCGCGACTGATGCTGGAAGAGCAGGAAGAGGATGGCCACAGCTTAAAGTAGACACTGTGGTTGGCTCAAATAACGTTTTGCATTGGGGGCACTGAGATGCTCTCCCAAAATCAAAAGCGGCACATGCCATATTACTAGCATCATTATTATCTTTACTCTGTTTATAGGCTTCATGGGACTCTTGTTGTGCAGAGTTTGCCTGAAAATGTGGTTTATGTCTTTTGTTTTGAGATCTACCTCGGTTATTATCACCTCTGTAGTTATTGTTACCTCTATTGTAACCCCTATTTGGGTTTGAGTCATAGTTCCCTTGGTTACCATTATCATATTCATTATAATGAGTATCTCTGTAATTATGATCTTGTTGACTCCAAGACGGATAACCCTGATAGTTTCTATAATTACTTCCTCTACGGAAATTCCTATAACTATGACCACCCCTGTGTCGAGAGCTATCAGGTCGTCTCCAGTTCTTTGAAGAAGAACCCTGAAATGATTGGTTACCTTGGTTTTGATAACTATTATGGTTACCTTTTTTATCAAATCTGTTTTGAGGTCCCTGAAATCTGTGTGAATAATTGGGATTGTATGGTGTTGCTGAAGCAACTGGCATACTCTCCTTAATCTTAGTGTTGCCAAAAGTCACGTCGGGGTGTGCAGTGACATATTGGGAACAATATTCTTCCATTTCTTTTAGAGATTTGGGTTTACGCTCATGTATAAATTCAAGGAAAGGTTTGTTCACACATGACATAATCTTATCTCTGAGCAACAAATCCATAAGTCCTTCATACGTTTTTTCTGTTTTGGAAAGCTCAATCCAACGATCAACTGTGAGACGTGCCTTTGCAGTGAATTCTGAGAATTCTACACCCGTCTCAGGTACCATCGTTTTAAATAAAAGGCGATAGCCTTCCTCACTTAGCTGATATTTTTTTATCAAAGCCGCCCTAATGACATCATAATTATCCTTATCTGCTTCTCCTACAAGGCATAATCTAGTCAAAGATTCACCTTTCAAGTTTTCTGATAATTGATTAGCGTATTGTGATTTATCCACATTATGTGTACGACAAGAACGTTCAAATCTATCCAGCCAGAATGTAATATCGTCACTGGACTGATTGAACGGTGGAACCTTAACCTTGTAAGTAGAAGGTTTATCATTACCACTAGATGCCTGATTAACATTACTCATACTTGTCAATCTTAATTTCTCCAACTCAAATTCATGTTCTCTTATTGCTTTTTTTTCTTCAGCCTCTCTGTCTAATCTTTTTTGTTCAGCTTCCCTGTCTAATCTTTTTTGTTCAGCTTCCCTGTCTAATCTTTTTTGTTCAGCTTCACTGTCTAATCTTTTTTGTTCAGCCGCAGCTTCTCTTTCCAATTTTTTTTGTTCAGCTTCACTGTCTAATCTTTTTTGTTCAGCCGCAGCTTCTCTTTCCAATTTTTTTTGTTCAGCTTCAAATCTCCTTTCCTCTACCTGCATCTGCAATTTCTTTTGTTCAGCAGCAGCCTCAGCTTCTCTTTCTAATCTTTTCTCTTCCGCCATAGCTTTTCTTTCTTCTGCAGCTAATCTTTTCTCTTCTGCCATAGCTCTTCTCTCTTCTGCAGCTAATGCTTTGTCATATTGAGCAACTGCCCATTGTTCTAATTGTTGACCAGTCTTATCAAGGGCTTTCCCTTGTGTAATGAAGTATTCTAATGTAGCCATGATGTCTAACAATAATACTAATCACCTGAATCAATAATAATACCACAAGTTCTCAATGACTTGATTAATCAGTATACTATCCCAATATCTGTGGGTCACAAGCCTTTAATAAGGTCTTGTATAATAGTAATAATAATCAGGTACTGGTTTATACCATAATCCAAGTGCAGTGCACAGGCAATTGTGTCTTATGAAATATACCTATATAAAACATATGTCAACCAACAGAATACATAAAGTACAAATAGGACTGACAATACAAGAACGTTTGCAGAAATCAAAATAAATCAAATAGGGAAATCAATGAAAATAATCACTGAATCTGTAAAGAATAACAACACAAATGACGTCACAATATATGAATATAAATTGTGAATAGAACTGAAAGATAGAAAAGGTTAGACCAACAAATTACAAACAAATCAAAACAAAACTAAAGAACAAAGAAATATCACAAAAATAACAATAATTACAGACTTCACAGCTAACACAAAAGCAACAGTTGTCGCAGCAAATTTTCAATCAAGAAAATTGCACCTATAGAAAACGCCCACAACGGACCCTCTATGACGTGGGATATTCTGTTGTGAGGACGCCGCCCAACCTTAAACACAACCCGCTGACATAGAAACTAACATACTATACAAACAAATAACATGTAAACATAAATATATATAAATTATGTGTATGATAGTATGTGTTGCAAAATAGGCTCAGTTTTACAGTAATGGCAAAGTTATTTTTATGAAAATCAACAAACTGCCACTTTATTCAATTAAACATTCTGGCCTTAAATATTAAAGTTCATATATGGAAAACAAGAAGATCCATCGATGAAAATAGGACTTCTTAGTTCACTCATACTGTCTTCCTGTTAACATTGACAAGAATTGATCCAACTGTTCTGTGAAACTCTATAATGTCTAATGTAAAAAATGTCAACAACGCTGACCTACATACTGCATTCACCTGACAGGTCACGTGACGAAGTGTTGACAAAGAGCAAACCAATACTGCAAGTGTGTCGTATCAGCCACAGGAAACGGTCTGGTATCGGTAATCTGTTGACTTCTGAACTTCTGCGAGGTCAAACCCAGAAAGCTGGTCCACCAGTTGATAAAGTTGGATAACGTTGGATTTTTATTCCCGTTAATGATATCCACCAAAAGATAGATATAAGTGGATGGAAGCAGACATCATCATCATCATCAGTTGATAAGATCTCTATGGTGTTGTTTGCTCCACTGTAGTGTATGGAATGTCAACTTGACATACGCAGTGGTGTGTAGACATGGATTGAGTGTATAATGTGCGAATGATGATAAAGGTTCGTGGTGTTGACAAAAAATGTTCTTTTCTCACACTCATGTATGGCTGGAAGTCATCGACACCAACGACTGTGTACCTTTTCTAAAGTTTAATTGGACGTACACACTCGACAGCACAGATAGTGACAAATCACAGGTTGCCATAATACATCATAGTACAGTGGATAAATGGTCTTGCAATGTTACATGGGCACTCATGTAGAATAAGTGTATAATGGACTGTCAGTAGCCAAGCACTCAGTATCGCCCATACATATATATCATCTGACTTCACTGACTGAGCACGTCAGCTTATAAACAATATTTCAGATGGCTTCTAAACCTAATCTCGTCTAGCGACGATTCTTCAACATAATGTTCAGCACATATTTTTTCCATATAATAATATTGAACCGCTAGCAATGGGTTCTCATGTGTAGCAGTGATCTCTGGACTGATCAAGCGATAATACGGGCATCCCTTTTCTCTTCTTGAAAGTCACTACATGTTTTGGTTCCAAGATGGCTTCACTCGTGAGCTGTCACTCACGTTTGGATACAGATAATGAATCTGTCCTAAAGTTAGTCATTCATAAAACATTTCATTGCTCTGTAGATTTGATCATGAACAATTGACTGCAATCTACAGGATATAGTGCTGCTAGGAATCGAAGTCGTTTTCATCGAGTCAAATATATTCTCTTAGACATTCAAATCGTAACTATCGAAAATGGTGGCTTCGATCGAGAGTTCATAAGAGTATCTTTGATTACCTTGGTATAGGAATTATGAAACTGCCATTCCTTGGCAATACGACTAAACACTGGGGTAAAGCATACACGATAGGTTTAGACAACTATCACCTTCCCCACAAATACTGAGATCACTTTTTTCCCGGCGACAGGCCGACATGGAAAACACACACAGTCCCTATCAGGACGAAGCCAAATCACACCACACTCTAGCGACACATCCGCCGAATAGCCTTCGACCTCTCTAGAGACAACAGAACATATAGTTCGACTTAGATATGTAAAGATATACAGATATAAGACAGACTCGTCCTACTCAGACAAACAATACACATAAATTCAGGCCATAGATATTCTGAAGCAAGAACAATCTATTATTACCCAAACAACGAATAAATCGCAGTAAAATGGATTTATCCGCGGAGTTTGATCGAAAGAGCCGACACAACTTTCAAGGGAAGTAACACAATAATGACTTTCCCTTAAGCACTATTTTGCTTTCAAAATATTTGCGAAGATAACAAGAATACCAATGTATAATATTGTAAGATATCAAAGACTGCACGTAACAGTCTTCTCATTTTTAATGTCGAAAACATCAAGTTTTCTTTGGATCAGTTGTAGCCTGATCCTGTCGCCAACATCTATTTTCAGAATTGGCAGTAATATTCTGCCGAGGAAAAGTATAACTCCCTCGAAATGATCTTCTACCTGCCACTGGGTGTGTTAATACCTTAGTATCACTCTTAGTGCTGACTACTTGTCGTAAAATAGGCTTTTTATTGTTTTGATGGAGAGTCTCATCATATTCCTCTTCTTCAAAAATAGTACCAAGACTAAAATTAGAAACAGCTGTGCCACATGTATTAAGATTCTTGGCACGTAGTGTAGCCATAGCAATGACGGCGTTAGCATTGTAATAAAATTGCAAATTCCTCCTTTCCCAATCTATAATCTCTTCTGTGGTGCAATCCTTGCTGCCATGTATGCGACCCATCATAAGATCTGCAATAGGATTTTTTAACATGCATACTTTAACATGACCTGTGAAAAAAGGTGTGTTAACATGAATTATAGCTGTGGGGTAATGTTCAATTGTCCCCCCAAAAGTCATGCACCTGACATGTTCCCCTGTTGCACAACTGGGATGAACAAGTGACTGCCGGACTCCGATAGTGGTCGATCCGGAATCTCTCAACACTGAAACAATAGAGCCATTTACGATCCCTCTGTTAAAAATCAGAGAGCCTGTTCCATCATTGGCCGCTAGACCGACTTCTGAGAGAATGTGTCCACAATTCAATACAGTCTCTTTTGCCTTCTGAAATACAAGATTACATTCTGGGCAACTATTTGCCACGTTATAATTTATAGCGTAACATGTGGACGACGATTGAGTTACTTTATCGTTTTGTGGAACATCTGGGGTTGTATTATTAGTAATAGACGCCCCTGTATTGTGATGATAATGTGACGATCTACGAGAATGAGACCGATGACGAGAATAATCATTAGAATTATCCCGTTGTCCCCTGTAGTAACTATTATCTCGATGTCTTGAGCCCTGATTATAGTTATTCCAACTATTACCAGTATTAGAGTTGTATGATTGGTTATGATTTGTATTGCGTTGACTATTGTTGTATCTCGACTGAGGTGAATAATTCCTATTTTGTGGTCTACCTCTATGAAAGTCACTCTTATTGTTGAAATTATGTCCCTTATGAAAATTAATATTATAATTTCCTTTGAAGCGACTTCTATCTACACTGTGTGTTCTTGGTTTGTCATGACTGTGGTATGACATATTAGAGGCCACAGGTAGAGGTTCCCTTATTAGCGAGTTAGAAATGCTCGCATTCGGATGAGCAGTGCAATAGTTTATTGAAATTTTTTCTAATTCATCGATAGTAGATGGTTTACGTTCTTGCAAATAGGCAAAGAACGGTGGGCTGACAGAGGATAACACTTTATCCCTCAGTAACAAATCGACTAACTTGTCGTATGATTTGTTGACACCTGCCAGTTCCACCTATCTGTTAAAGGTACTGTGTATGTTCGCAATAAAACCTGTAAAGTCTTTATTAGAATCTGGTAGAATACTTTTAAAACGTAATCTGCAACCCTCTTCGTCGAAATGGAAACGACGTAAAAATAAGGCTTTAATGGCGTCATAGTCACCAGCTGTTGTTGGGTCAACATTCTGAACTGCACTTAATGGTTCCCTGTCCAATAATTCACTAAGTTTTAAAGCCCATGCATGTTTTGGTAAGTCATTTGTTGTGCATACCTGTTCAAAATATGCTAGGTACGATGAAAGGTCGTCGAGGTTTAATTTAAATGGTGGTAATTTAAAGTTGTAATAAGGTTTGTTTTGGTTGGATGAAGATCCATTTTGAGCATTTTCATTCTGGCTTGCAGCAGCACTTTGTGCCTGAAATCTTGCAGTGTCCAACTTAAGACGTTGCAATTCCATTTCTTGTTGCCTTATAAGTTCCTCTCGTTTCAATTTATTCTCTTCTTCTTGTCTAAGTTCTTCTTTTTCTCGTCTAGCAATTTCTTTTTGCTTTTCTAACTTAAGTTCACGTTCTTCTTCTTCTCGTCTAGTAATTGCTCTCTGTTCCTCCATTTTTGCTTCATATTTCGCAAGTTCAGTTGTCGCAAATTCCAGGAGTGCATCTCCCTTTTTATTACAATCTTTTCCAATTTTAATGAATTGATCCAAGGTAAGCATTCTTGACGTTAATTTTTTAAGTAATTACTAGTCTATCGTAATCACCAATAGAATTTATGTAGTTATTTGTACTTACTCAACGTATGAATACTCAATATAAATAATTATAATATTTTTGTACTGTTATTTGTAAGTTCCACAATATATATAATATTTTGTAATAATATTATATGTACCTACTAATATATATCATAAATAGTTACGCTATTTATTTATTTAAGATGCTGAATTTATATCGTGCACCTAATATCAATATTTAATAATTATGGGTATTATCCCTACATAATTAGGTTATTCAATCAGTGATATGTGCTAAGTCCACACTATAGTACTAGAACAGTGTACTAATTAACATCTAATATTTCTGTCATACTCAAGGCAGACCATAAATTTATAATAATTAATTAGTATATATTATGCCTTAGTCATAATATATAAAATGTATCACTAGTGTATTGGACCACTACTGCAACTTGATGCAATCCCCTAAGTCATCATCTAATTTAATAAAAATTAATTAAAATAATTTACCATATCATTGAAATCAATTTATAGTACTATCATTATGTTATTAATATAAAAGATAAATACAAACAATACAATTTATTAACTAAACGTTTACAACACAGAAGTACAAGATACAATTGACAATTTCACAAAAATAAATGATTTTACAAAACTAAGCATAGAAATCGGAAGTACTGAAAGGTCAAGGATTGAACTGAATGTAGGTCAGCATACGAAAAAAAAAATACGAATGCAAAAACTAATGACGTCACAGGACTCATCTGATGGTATTACAATACATATAAATAAACATAAAGATAGCAGGTCAGGATTAACGAGATAGATTACGAACAATAATACAAAACTCAATAAAATGAAACTGAATACAGTAGAATACACTAGTTATTCACAGAACTGGACACCCAACACGCAAGGTCAAATCATAGCAAATGCGAACAAACAGGCCCATCGGCATAATCCTCAATGAGGTTTTTCGCCAAATGCGATCATTTAACGGCCCTAAGGAACATTCAGAACTGCCCTTGAAGTTCGAAAAGCCATAAGTTCAGTTCTGATCCCCTCCTACCGCCCACGAAAGTTAACTACACGATATAAATACGTATAGGAACATAAAAACATACAACGGTTAACAGATGCATTTGAAAGGACGTGCCGGTGAATAACATGGACCGAACATTGTTTAAAGTACAAACAGGTACTTAGCTTTTAGACACGATAGGTTTTTTGCAGTGCCCGTTTCACCAATGGAATAAGGAACTCGTATGAATAGTTCATGACAGTTGAAATTAGCTTCCATTGTTCGAAGACGTGTTTTGACAGAATTATTTGACAGTCGATGTATGGCGCTACCATTCAGCTGAGTTCGTTATGTTGCTATGGTATGACGTCACCGGTGTACAAATAGAAAAATTGTCCATTTCGATTCTGCTTGAAAAGAATTCTGTTTTTCAATCTAGTGTGACTTAAAAGTCCACAGCCACAACAGGCCACCATTGTTGCGGGGGTTCGTTCGGTTGCTTGGGTTTTCTCATTCTATTATTATTAGTTGAATATGTATGTTTTTATTATTCATCATCATCTCAGTTGAAGTCAATACAAATGGTTTTCGTTAATTAATGAGGGTCCAAGAAAACATCGGTTCCGTACGAACCTGATTATCATTAGTATAAACTTCATATGAAGAAGAGTTCATCAGGTCAAACAACAATCAATATCTCAAGTCGAAGTAACCAACCGTAATCGAAGTAATGTGGGTAAGTCCTTAATTGAGTCCAAACGTTTATTTGACGAAACAACGGATGAAGACATCACAAGTATTATTCATTGATAGCATACATCTATAATAAAATACATTTGAATCCGTATCATAATCTCAGTCCGTGTCCAGTAAAACGAATTAACATAGCCAGACCATCATAGCTGTGTGCACGCACGGTTGGGGTTTCCAACGGCCGACAATGAGCGTATGCGTCTGATAAATATAATATTATGGACTGAAATAATCTTCCTTGAAGTAGGTTATCTACTAACCTATTATATTATTTGATTCATATAGCTTGGACTGACCATGAGTCCCTACTTCGAAGCACTTATATAAATATGTGGCAATACAATGCCTAACACTGGACGAATATAGGACGCATCTTCACAGCTTGACGGTCAACGTAAAAAAGGGTCTCGTATCTAAGTCACGATGCGTGACCTATCAACGCTAACACGTCGTAAATCGATCGTGCATATAGCGTTCAGTAGTCCGTGAATTCTTAACATCTAATTATATTAAACGCTGTGACCCTAGAAGTAGCACCCTGCCAACTATAGCAGACGACTTCAATAAAATACCGTAACAATAGGGTATGGACAAACTCGAATAGGTGTGTCGTCAGTCAAAAGAATGTCATGTTGTATAACTGACGTATGACCTGGGATATCATTGAGAATATCCTGATAAGACTCAATAAGTGAAGAGACTTGCTGACATTGATCAGCAGATAGTTTAGAAGAAATAGTCACATCCTTCCAACATTCAGTAGCATGAAGTGGTACCACTGGTATCAGTAATGGTACGTCAAGAAAAGAAGACTCTTCGTCTTGTATGACCGATAAATTGGTATAGTGTTGGATAGGAGGTGTAGGATCGTCAGTAGCCTGAAAAACTGACTGAAGATAGTCAGGACGTGAGTAATACTCCTTCAACATATTAATGTGGAAGGTTTTATGTTTACCATTGATATCAACAATATAGTCGACATCGGATATTCTAGAGATGATCTTGAAAGGACCATCTCCAGGTAATTAGAAGACGATTGTCATGAGAAGGTAATAAGACATACGCTTCGTCACCAGGAAGGAGCTGGCGAAGACGTCTATATTTATTTGCAAAAAGACGAGCTTTTTCTTTCACTTGTTCTGAAGATGTGGTAGCTAGCCTACACGCATCTAGAATCCTCTTCCTCAAAGAAATGACGTACTCATAAGAAGATTGAGTGTCATTATCGATATTCTCATCAGTGAGTAGGTCGTGTAATAAAGACATCGGACCGCGAGGTTGGATGCCAAAAACGAGCTGAAACGGAGAGAAGCTAGTAGCTTTGTTTTGCATCTTGCGATACACAAAGAGGGCAGCAGGTAGGACTCTATCCCAATCTTGAGGATGATCCTGAGTAATCTTACCCAACAATTGTTTGAGTGTCCTATTCTGACGCTCAATCAACCCATTCGACATTGCGTGGTAGATCGAACTAAGCGATCTATCAATATGCAACATCTTCATGACCTGTGAAATCGATTCAGAAATAAACTGAACCCCATGATCCGATAAGATCTTACGCGGAAAACCAATGCGCGAAAAGATCAACCATAATGCCTCTGCAACACTAGCAGATGATGTACAAGGGGATTGACATAAGTCTTGGGCCTGACCATGAAGGACATGTCACAGAGAGCTGAAATTTTGTATAGTGTTTATTCCTTTTCAATATAGCCACCGTCTGAATTGACACACTTCTGCCATCTCTGCTTGACCTTGAAAAGACCTTGGGAGTAGAACACCCTATTTTTCAAACTAAACCAGTCATCACATGCCAGTATAACCTCTTCATCGCTGTCAAAATGATTTCTCTTTAGCTGTTTTTTAAGATTTGGGAATAGAAAAAAGTCTGATGGAGCCAAATCTGGAGAATATGGTGGATGTGGAAGAATTTCAATATTCAAATCGTTGGCTGCTAGCTGCACAAGCCGTGCTTTGTGAGAGGGCGCGTTGTCTTGAAGCAAAGGAAGATTTTGAGTGCGCGTTATCCCTCGTTTCCTGGTCACAACCTTTCTTAGTTTGCTGAGAAGATCTGCATAGTACTGTCCATTAACTGTGTTGCCACGAGGCAGATAATCTTTCAAAAGGACACCTCTTTGCCGTCCCAAAAAACAGTCAGCATCACTTTTCCTGCAGATTTCTGCGCTCTCGACTTGACAGGTGTTGGGGAACATGGGGTTTCCATTGCATGCTGGCAATTTTGGATTCGGGGTCATAATGGTGTACCCAAGTCTCATCTACTGTCACCATGGTCTCCAAAAAAATTTTTGACTAACACTTTTTGAGCAACAGTTGACAGCAATTTACCCTCGTTTGCTTCTGTTCACGTGTCAACAGTCGTGGAACCCAGCGTGCACACATTTTTCTCATGTTCAGTCTGTTGTGTAAAATTCTATAAACTGTTCTTTCATTTAGTTTTACTCTGCTAGCTATCTCCACAATTGTCATTTTACGATCCTGGTCAATGATTTTCTCCACTCTTGTTGCATTTTCATCGTTGCACTCTGAGGCTGGTCTACGAGATCTTGGCAGATCAGCAACATTTGAGCGGCCGCACTTAAACTGTTGCACAATGGGCTGATCACCTGTTTGCCAGTCACTTTGATTACGGAAACAACAACAAATAAAGATTAATTTGTTGTTGCCCTAAAGACGCCACTAGGCATGGTGGGAAACAACGGCAAATAAAATCAATTTGTTGTTGCCCTTAAGACGCCACTAGGCGTGATTGGCCATTGTCTGCTTTGACGGTCGATGGCTAAGGATGGAAGAAGACTTAAACTGTTGACACCAGTTTTTTACCGAAGTATATGAAGGACAAGAATCACGAAACACTGGTTCCATCTCCCTGTGTATTTCTGTAGGTGTTTTTCCCTGAAACATCAGAAATTTTATCACAGCTCTGGCCTCCTTCTTTTCCATTGTTTTGTCAAATCTTTGGAGCAGCAGATCCGGTCAATAGGGTACATTGCGCCGTGCACCGTAGCGGGAAAACCCATTGAAAAAACAAACGCGTACTTCACACATTCTGTGCAAATATGATGAACTTTAAATGTGCTAAGTTTCATCTTCCTCCTGTGACTCCTTCATGGTCAGGCCCAAGACTTATGTCAATCCCCTTGTATTTTTCAGAGGTATGGCCTCAGGCCAACGAGTACACATATCAATACAAGTGAGAATATGTGTATGTCCTCTGGCAGAAGGTAGCATAGGACCAATAATGTCTATCGCCATTTTTTTCAAATGGTCGGATAGGGATGTCCGCAGCTTGAATAGGAGCTGCATGATATGGACCCCGAACTTTAACTTCCTGACATGTCACACAGGAACGACAATAGATATTCGCATCTCTATGCACTCCTGGCCAATAGAATGCAGATAGCACTTTAGATTTGGTTCGTGAAAAACCCATATGGCGTGCGCATTGAGTCGTGTGCATGACGCAATATACGAGCTCTCATAGAAGAAGGTACTAAAATCTGAGATCGTACGGATGAGTCAGTATTCCGTATCACTCTTACTAAAACACCATTCTTAAGTGTAAAATTATGTCTAGATTTAGAATATTTGTTATAGGTATTCTTATTATTAGCTAATTGAAAGAATTTTTTTAAAGAAGTGTCATTTTTTTGCAAAGTAACAAACGACTCCCGTGAAATAGGAGCATCATCATCATTATTGACACTGACCGTTTGTTCAGTAGCTGTATTTCGCAACATATTCGCTTGCGCTCTAGTTACAACTGCATTTGCAGTATGCATATGTCACTCTTCCCATTCAGCAATCTGCTGTGGGGTACACTCTTTAATACCATGTATGCGACCCAGTATAATATCACTTATTGATGCAGGAAGAAGGCATGCATGAATCTTTCCTGAAAAAAATGGTGTATGAATATTAATTATAGCTGTAGGAAAAGTCTCCACAGTCCCCCCAAAGGTTACGCATTTCACGGTTTTGCCAGTCGCACAGGATGGGTCTATCAGCGAGTTCCTGACGCCGACGGTGCTACATCCTGAATCAAAGAGAACAGATGCAGGTATATCATTAAAATATCCAGATTGACCCCAAGAAACATTATATGGAGAAGATTGACAAAATTGTTTCCCCTTATAAAAATTGAAATTCTCGTTATTTCCCTTTTTAAAGTTTCTGTTTTGGCTTAAAGAACGATGGCGCCTGTGATTATTCTGTTGCATAGCGAAAGCAACCGGTAATTCATCTTTAATAAGAGAATTGCTAATTTCCATCTGTGGATGTGCTGTGCAAAATTGTATACAGCTTTGCTGCATGTCCTTATTGTTTGAATGATTACGTTCATGTAAAAAAGCACCTCTGATTCATGCTATACAGAGCTTCTACAAGTCTTGCAGAAATTATGTGAGGACAGCAAACCATAAGTCGGAAGGGTTCAGGACCACCACTGGTGTAAGACAAGGTGATATCCTATCACCTTACCTCTTCATACTCCTTATGGACGATGTCATCAAGGCATGTAAGGAGAGAACAAGAAAGTATTCAGTGGGGTACTGGAACATGAGACAGGTCTATATTTCGGAGCTGGCATTTGCTGATGATGTTGCCCTGATTGCTAAATCAGAGGCACATCTCCAATCCAACCTGCAAGTCTGGAAGGAAGAGCTGGAGAAGAGAGGGATGGTCATAAGCAGCTCTAAAACAAAATCCATGGTGATATCACGAGAAGAAAGAAAACATCAGATTAAGCTGGGAGAACAGGTCCTGGAGCAGGTCGACCACTTTAAATACCTCGGAGCTATTATAGACCGAAAGGGAGGCATCAAAGAAGAGTTGGCCACTCGAAAAGCAGCAGCCGGGAGACTTTTTCAGGCCATAAATCGAGGATTCCTCAGCAAGAGAGAGGTTGGTAAGAAAACGAAGATGGCTGTATATCGCTCCACCTATGTCCCAGTCTTGACATACGGATGCGAGTCATGGGCAATGACTACAACCCATAAAAGCCAGATCCAAACCTCAGAAATGAGGTATCTGAGGAAGGTGGTTGAAGTAACAAGAAGAGACATGGTACGCAACCAGACGATACGTCAAGGCCTTAAATCCTACCCCCTGCAGACCCAAGTAGAACAGTCCCAATTAAGATGGTTTGGCCATGTCTGCAGAATGGGAGAAGATCGGATACCACGACAAGCATGGGAAACAAAGAGCCAAGGATCCAGACCCCGAGGATGACCCAGAGTCCACTGGGAGGACAACATTAAACAATCTTTGAAGGATCGAGGACTAGAATGGAACCAGGCCAGGAGGAAGACAGCCGATAGGATAGTCTGGCGCTCTCTCTTCCAAACCTCTACACCTCACGGTAGAAGGGGAACGACTAAGTAAGTAAGTAAAAAAGCAAGAAACGCCGGGTTTACCGAGGATAAGACTTTATCGCGTAGCAATAAATCTCTTAGTGCGTAATAAGTTTTCTCTGTTTTGGATAATTCGATCCATCTGTCCAATGTATTTGTGTAATAAATTCACCAAAATGCTTTCCGCTTTGTGGTAACATAGATTTAAAGCGTAAACGATATTTATTTTCGGTCATTTGATATTTAATAAGCAAAGCAGCTCTAAGAGCCTCATAATTATTTTTATCAGCAGCAGTCGCCATATGATAGACTGACACAGCTTCGCCCATAAGCAGCTCTGATAATTTTACACAATACTGTGCTTTATCGACGTTATAGGCTTCACACGTTGCTTCGAACCTATGTAGGTAATGAATCACATCGTCTGACGGAGGATTACATTTCAGTAATATTAAGTGAAAATTTTTTATATTTCCGTGTTTTGATGAAGTTTGACCATCATGTGCCTTTTGAGTGTTACTTTCATTTGCCAATCTAAATTGTTCCATTTCCATTTCCTTAAGTTTTTGTTCATGCTGAATCTGAAGCTTTCAATCTCCTTTTCCAAGAATTTTTGTTCTCATGCTGCAGATCTGAAATCGCTGAATTTTCTTCTTCATTTTCTGCAGATTCCAATCTCTTCTGTTCTGCCTCGAGCTTTAAATTTTCTTATCTTAGAGTTTCTAACTGCTGAGACTTTTCATATGCCGCAAGTGCGAATACTTTACCACAAAAACAACAATGAAATAACTGGACGTTACAACTAAACAGTCAGTTGTCATAGGCAACCAGACACAGTGGACCTAAAATCCATCGACACTCACGTGTCGGAACATTCCACTGCGGGAAGTCTGCAAATATGTCCCTAAAGAACAATTACGAAGGACCTGTGATGAAACTGGTATGTTTCCTTCGTAATTCGCCTTTCCCAACCTCCCGCTACATACATGGAACATACAAAAAGCAACATGAATAATAAAGAGGTGGACATATATATAAGATAAGGCTCAGCTCAATGTAAAACGGTGGAGTGAACACACAGCGTTTTTTTACTTATCTTTCACCGAGAAAAAATATTCCTCGCATCCGGAACTGTATGTATGAGCATCGTTATTCTAATTGAAGTAACACAATGTCAGTGTCCAATGTTGAAACTTGAAGTTGAGGTTGGTTCAACGTTGTCCTTGACCTTGTGATAACCGACATTTTGATTCCAAGTCTAAGTTGTCGAGGTATTTCTTTTCAACCGTTTCTTTTGACTGTGAGGTCGGTCCCTTTTTTTAATCTTGTAATATCCAAAGCACACTTGGCCGCCATTTGTAAGTTTCGTTCTTCTGGGTGGTTATTGATGACTACTAGTTTGTGCTGATAGACGCAAATTCAAATAAACTGTCGAAATAAGCACAACAGGTAATGGTGCATAAATTCAGGCATGTCAACAAAGGCCTATTGTGAACTGAAGTAAACTGCAAGGCATGTAGCACAGCTTAACGTATTTATTGACGGAGACTATCAACGGTACAGGACACTTGTTACTGACGTACGACATGGTTATTGACAGTTGACGAAACGAGATGCATGAATTACAGTTTCATTTCAATTATGCATTTTAAAATAGTTCCATATTAACATCCTTGCATAGTATAAGGCCCGATATTATAATTCAATACAAGAGTGTTCACACAATGAACAATCAGTTCAGATTGTCACTACTACGTTGACAGTTGACCTTGGTCTAAGGACAGATGCCATCGTGGTCACCTATCATATTCCTTGGTAATATATAGATAAAACTCTGTCCTCCTTAATCGACATCTTCCATAACATACTAGGACAGTTGAAAAAAGTTAGTCCAGATATTCTTTCAGCAAAACAATACAGGTTAGGAACTCTACTTGACTAACCTCTCGGTACATGCCGTGACATAGATGACGGCGATCCGCAATTACATATTATGAAATACATTTTTATAATCAATCACTTCTGCATGATACGAATACGCTTCTTCGGTGATTCGTTCAGCTCAGTTGATCCATTCATGGAACCCTAGAGTGTGGATTCCAGCTAGATTCCAACATGAGTGAAAACATCACGAAAACCATATATAAAAATCGCTTCTTAAAAAGCGGGAACAAGACTTACGTTTAATGAATCGACTATGGCTTCTGACAAGAAGTCAAGTCACCAACTTCAAATATATCCCTGATACATAGGACGGAAATTATAATAACCACAGACCATCAGTCTGGCTTGGCCCTTGAAGCACTCTGACGTCGACTAATGTTTGGCAACACGTGCGCACGGGATAACCCATACTCCCACTAGTGCACAATCGTGCGCGAAGAAAATAAAACTCACAATCAATAACTACTATCATCTAAGTTGGTGTGTAATCTTTTAACAGGGACAGGACCTGAGACTGCCATGTCTGTTAAAGCCTGTAATGGACCAAGAAATGCCGCTACAATATCCTAAAGTTTTATGCATAATATTTCTGTCTGCTTAATGAATATGAATTTCTACTGTCTGTTTTTATAACATCACTTGCAGAACGATACATGCATCCCTTCTGTGGCCTGTGTAAAATTGGAAAACAGCCTGGCATAGAAAGAGTTAAAGTAAGACACTTTATATACGAGGGGGAGTAAAAAAATAACCTTAATATGGCAATAAAAAGTCCAAATCACGTAGTAGACGGTTGTACTACACATATGTTATGCCCTAGTCACTGATGATGAATGCTGGGTCCACTACTTCCAGACAGAGACTAAGCGCGCCAGCATGGAATGACGACATTCATCATCGCCAAAAGCAAAGAAGTTCCGTACAACCCGGTCGGCCAGCAAATTGATGCTCACGCTCTCCTTGGACTGTAAAGGCCCAACCCTGGAACATTACATGCCCAGGGGACTCACTATCAACAGCAAATCATACTGTGATCTGCTCCAGAACCACTTGAAATGTATAATCAGGTCAAAACGTCACGGCTTGCTCAGTTCTGGTGTGTTGTTACAGCATGATAATGTGCGGCCGCACACAGCTCGTGCGACAGTAACGAAAATCCCTAATCTGCGTTTGGAGTGTCTTCCACATCCTGCATGGGGTCGGAGTGGCTCAGATGTATGGCATCAGCCTCGTATTCAAGAGGTACCGGGTTCGAATCAAAGTTGAGGGATTATAATTCATTGAAATATTTTTTTCAGAACCAGTGGTCCTAATTACGTCATACTCCCCCCTGATCTCATGGGTAGTGAGATCGGATGTCTAAGCCTTCTCGGATAAGGGCAAAAACATAGGTGGTCCCGTGTGCAAGTTGCGCACGTTTAAAATCCCACGGCAGTTGGAAATCGTAGAGTAGGCTTATCAAGCCGCTGCCCTGGCAAAATTTAAAAATTAGGAAACCTACTTACCACAAAAATATTTATAGAATGTATGATTCCTATACATTATATGCACACATTGGGATTCTCGCCGGTGCTATGGAGTTCGTGCACTGCGCTGAGATCCTACTTGTGTAATCTAAGGGAGGGGATTGAAGCACTGATGGCGTCCGTGTGCAATGAAGATAGTCCTTAAAAACCAAACCAAACCACATCCTGCATATTCACCAGACCTCGCACTGAGTGATTATCATGTGTTTGGAGCCCTCAAGGAGGCACTCGGTGGCAAGAAGTTCAGTACGGACGATGAGGTGAAAGAGGCACGTGGCTAAGCGGTTAGAATTGATCTCGCAGAATCCAGGCATTAGTGAAGCGCTGGCGCACCTGCATTGAACATGGTGAGAACTAAGTTGAAAAGTGATTAAGTGCTTTCATTCCTATTTGTGCATATTCTGTTAATAAAAAAAATATTACGGTTACTTTTTGACTCCTACTCGTACAAAGTACATATCAATGGCACAAATTCAACGTGTACTTTATGAATTGTAAAGGCTCCTTCTTGTACTGTTGTAAACTCTAGCTCAACATAAGGCTCACTCTGCAATTCTGGCAGCTTTGCTTTAGATAAATCAGCCATGATCAACTGTGCTGGAAGCAATGGAGGGAAAAGATTATCACAAACCACACAACCATGTACATGATTCTACACGTTTTGATCTGCCTATAAAAACAACTAACTCTATCTTTTTTTCACTATGCAAGGTGCATAGGATCGCCATTACAGTAGGCCTGCATGCAACAACCTGTATCAAAGTACTTCCTATGGTTATTTCCACAGCTGTTTCTTTTACATGGTGCGACTGTCAGCCCTATGCGTATCCTCGGCTTAGTCATTTCTTTGAACATGACTGGTAAGAGTGATGGACCTATTCATTTTTTGTATCTTCAGAGTAATGGAATCCAACTTGCCAACTTAACATTCTTGAACTCCATGCTGACAAAAGAGGACTAAAACTGGAATACTGCAAATGACTTGTAGAGTGGCTTTATCTTTTTTTTTTTAAATTACTATTAACATAAATGATCTATTTGCTAGTTCAGTGATTCCATAACATTCAGTTTATATAACTGCAACATACAGCATCTTTTTTCATAAGGATCTAAGAATCAGTCAAATTTGCTTTCAGTAGAACTGCCATTTCAAACACATCCCTACAGTTCAAAGCACATGTTGAAAAGTTGTTTATGGTGTTGTCGAACTGCTGACTATTAGCAGAGAAGCTACCCAAAAGAAAATGGGCAGAGTAAACAAAATAGCCAGAGCAGCAGGTCTGGGAGGAAATATAAACAAATTAACACAAACAAGGTAATGGGCATGAATAGCAGAATAGATAAAACACAAATTAAAGGTTATAGAAGAATTATTTATCCGTGACAGTTATTTAACAGCAGAAGGAAATGCATGGAAAGAATGAAATGTGAAAATAGTGACAGAAGTGGGATGCATGTTAGCTGGTAACATATCTTCTTCTTTGAACACTCTCAGATGTCTACTGAATGTTTTCAAAGAAAGCAGTAGTCAGCTTGAGGCTATTTGCATCTCTGTAAAACATTTCTATGAATGGTACTGGTGAGAGCCATATGAGCTTTCTCAGTTCCTCATATGTTAGGCCTCTTTGAAACAGATGTTCAGCAGTCATTTTGTCAGTGCCAGTTCCTATCTTTAGTTTGTTGAATAGATGGTATCCCAATCTGTTGTGGCCCATGCAGAATCTGAAGATAACCACTTGTTCTCTTCTGTTGAGCTGGTAGTATCATTTTGTGTGTGACCAGGATGCTCTGCATCCCATTTGTTTCTGTATCTGATTCTAATAAAATTCTTTGCCTCTTCGAAAGTTATGCTTACATCAGGCTGAGGTAGCTTTCCACCTTCCTTTGCCAATCTGTCAGCCTCTTCATTGCCGGGGATGTTTGTGACTTATAATGGAAATATAGCCTACAGTAATCCGACAGAATTGTAATCCCGTTAGCGTTCTATGATTTGCTAGAAAAAAACCATGCATTTTTCTGCCAGTCTTACTCACTCAAGCTTAATTTTCATCCATGCCTCTTTTCCCTGAACATAAACAAATGAAGTTGTTTACCAACTTTCGCGACCTGCCAGTCATAACAGGGAGCGAATCGGGTTTGTTTACCCAAGTTTCTCACGCGAGCTGATCTGTCAATCATCGGATAACTGACAGACCGCACGTGAAGGACAACGGACCTTTTTGAAGTGGACGATCGGGAAAAAATATTTCCCCGAGTACCCTTTGAAGTTCATACACAGAGGGGAGTTAACTCTTTGATCTTCAGATATGGGCAAAATCTCAGAGAAACCCCGTTACACGGTTTTAAGTCTCTGATGTCGATTAGCAACGCCCAACAGAGCAACCGTAGAAAACTTTCATCTGGGGAACTCTGTTCATGATTCTCTGCTATGCACAATAGTGTGAAAAGTAGCATCCTCTAGAGATCAGATAACCATGATGATATATAAACTGGGTCTTCCTAAACCAGCTATCAGTTGTCACTCAGGATTTTTTGGAATAGTCTAAGCACGCAGTAGCTAGAACCACTTTCGCTAAATGTGTAAATAGCATTTCGTGTGGATCTTTTCATGAGGATTTTCTGGTAATAGAAATTAGTGCTTAAGTGTTAAAGCTTTTTACCATTATAATTCCCTTAGAGTTCTAGCTGTTAAAAACCAGTGAAATAATAGCTATTTTATACCAGAGGTTCAGTTTAATGTTAATTTTACCACCCGCACAAGAAGAGACATTTTAGTTGACTGATATTATATGCTAGACGCGACTGATAGTGGCAAGATAGAATTCACGTTATGTATCATTTTGTGTAATTTTAGTAAGTGACTATTATTTAATACCATACGATGACCAACAGACGCGGACAATTAAATAATAACTGACACTGTACACTGATCGTTAACGCGCGTGTAACGGGCGGGGGAGGGTTGCGTGCCTTCATCCGACCTGAAATCACCGCGCTAGCATAAAGCTGACAGGATAGGTGTAAAGTAAGCCACTGTGTGCCTTTTAAATTTAATCAGGACTGACGGAGTGGATAAGAAATCGTCTTGTCCCCCTCCGTGTGTACATATTTGTAGCTATATAGAATAATAGCATGTTTCCATAATGTTTCTCTATTCTTAGCAGACCTGATCAAGAGCGGCCAGCGGCCTTTTGCTTCCTTTACTGATTGGTTAATGTTGTCTTTTTCTTGGCTTGCGCATCCCCAAGTTCATTTGTGAACAGGACTTGCCAAAGAAACATTGTAATTGATAAATTTAACTGGACTATAAGTGCCAGCAATATTTTTTTCCAATTTTTATCAGCCCACTGGGGTTGTACAGAACAATAACATTATCTGACGACTGACAGTCGTATTCAAGTGTATCATTCAGAATTACGCTGTTTCAGAATCGGCACTCACCATTAGAGCCAGCCGATAGGATTACCATCAGTTATAAATTGTAACAGTTTTTTTAGCAACCAGATGTTTCCCAATACTGGAAGTATTTTTTCCTCTGCTTACTGTGAACCCAAGATCTCAGTTTCTACACTAACTATTTGAAGTGACATTTGTCCATCCAGGAATAAACCACCAAATTAGGCGTCCACCTTATTAATCTTAGTTATTGGAGGATGGACTAGGGCCAATCTGGCAGATAAAACACTGGCAATTTTATATTCAGGATAATTGTATTTCCAAGTGATATCACCAAGAGTAGGCAAGGAGCGATTGAGTGGCCATGTATGACAGAGAGAGTGAATATTTTTCTTTGTTACAGAAACCGTACCATCCTTGATTTTGCTAAAATTTGTTTTCTTTACTGAGTAGCATTTAGTAGCAACTTTGTTTGCTTTACTGTCTATTCTGTAACATAGTGCTAACCTTTGACCTTTGGGGTTATTAACTTGTTGGGTTCTTTTTCTCAATAAGGGGAGGGCACAGTTATTCTGTTATTTCCTATGTATGTAGATCTGATTTTATTTGATTTGTCTTTAGATATTCGATGTTGTGAAGTTTAATGATAATAAACAACAAAAGAAACTTAACTTTGTGTGTTGGTTAGACCCATACCCAATTAACTGTAGTTTTTCACGTTTGTGTGTCTTGCTGTCACCTAGCTGTGTGTGTGTAGTTAAACTTATATTTACATATGTGAAGAGGGAAAGATTGTCTTGTACTAAATTATAGTCGTGTAGATAGGCTGGACTAGAGACTCTACTCATTCCAGAGACAGATCTTCTCCTTAAACTATTCACCAGTGAAATCTATTTCTCACACCTTTATTTCTCACGTGCGTATCACCCTCCACTCTACTCAGACGGGACCATAAATAACCTCCAAAACCCATATCTGGCACGACAGAATGGGTGCTCATGTCCAGGATTTGATCTAAGTCTGAGTCTAGATAAAGAACTAACATCTGTTATTGTACCTTAGTCTAACTCTAGATAGAGTGTGTTGTGCGTCCTGTGTTGTGAGTAAAGAAAAGTAATAATAATTATCCCCTAGACAACATTCTTATTTACTGAGTTCTGACCACACAAATTAGAAATTTGTTTCTTTCCACAGCATCTTAGTGTTTACATGCAGTTTGATTTTGATGGTGATCTTTGTTGGAGATATGATTATAATTATTTTTGTACAAAAAGACCGCTGGCATGAGTGATTGTTTAACAATCACAATTTTATTGGAGCAGTGGAGTGTGAGCATAGCAAAGGAAGTGCATTGGGCAGTCGTCAAGTTAATCACCTTCACTAACGCCTAACTGACTTCAGGTGTCGGCGAGTGTGGTGGATTAAATATAGGAACATTTATTTTTCCCCTATAATTTTAAATTCTTTCCCACAGTAGTAATAGTAGATTTTCAGTTTTTAGCCTGATCTACCATCTCTATGGTTTAAGTCGTCTGTGTTAGGAGACTCTTTTGCCAGTTAACAGCAGCGATAGATTAGACAACTGAGTGACAGGAAGGAGGAAACACTATTCTCTTAATTGGTTAGGGAGCAGTGAATCCTTTTCTTCTTTCTTTCTCAGGTAATTTACTTACTTATTTACTTAGTCGTTCCCCTTCTACCGTGAGGTGTAGAGGTTTGGAAGAGAGAGCGCCAGACTATCCTATCGGCTGTCTTCCTCCTGGCCTGGTTCCATTCTAGTCCTCGATCCTTCAAAGATTGTCTAATGTTGTCCTCCCGGTCGTCCTCTGGGTCTGGATCCTTGGCTCTTTGTTTCCCATGCCTGTCGTGGTATCCGATCTTCTCCCATTCTGCAGACATGGCCAAACCATCTTAATTGGGACTGTTCCACTTGGGTCTGCAGGGGGTAGGATTTTAGGCCTTGACGTATCGTCTGGTTGCGTACCATGTCTCTTCTTGTTACTTCAACCACCTTCCTCAGATACCTCATTTCTGAGGTTTGGATCTGGCTTTTATGGGTTGTAGTCATTGCCCATGACTCGCATCCGTATGTCAAGACTGGGACATAGGTGGAGCGGTATACAGCCATCTTCGTTTTCTTACCAACCTCTCTCTTGCTGAGGAATCCTCGATTTATGGCCTGAAAAAGTCTCCCAGCTGCTGCTTTTCGACTCAGGTAATTTGCAGTCGGTTATTTGCCATGGCTGAACGTGCAAAACGTAGAACAATGCTAAGAAAGGAAGCAAGGGAAATAGGATTACAAGGTGAAGAGTTGCTAGCTTTTGTGAACAAAGAACTAGACAGATATGAGGCAGAGAAGAAGGAAGCAGAAGCTAGAGAGAAAGAGAAGGAAGAGTGACAATTGGAAAGTAAGAAAATTGAGGCGGAAATGGAAACTCGCAGAGACATGGAACAAGAGAAAGCAAGACAACATGAGGATAGGGAGAAGGAGAGACAACATGAAGAAAGAGAGAGAGACAACATGAGGAAAGAGAGAATGAGCAACGACGTCAGCACGAAATGGCGCTTAAGACTCTAGAGGTCCAAAGTCATGGTGCAGCGTCTAGCTCCAGTAACGGAGAGTCTTCCTCATCTCAGTCACTCTCAATTGATCACTCCAGTAACCAGTCTCCCCAATTAGCGGCTATATCTTTTGCCTTAGAATCTTTCCCAAGCCCCAATGAGAAAATTGATACTTATCTAGAAAAATTTGAGAGAATGGCAACACTGTATGGTTTGGAAAGTTTGCGGTGGTGTTTGAAGCTTTCCCAGGCCTTAAAAGGCAATGCGTATAATGTGTATGTGAAACTGGGAAGCAGCAATCAAGACAATTACGACATACTTAAGAAAGCTTTACTTGAGCGCTTCTAAATGAACACTCGCAAATTTTTGCAACTTTTCCTAAACAGCAGGAAAGAGAGAGCCGAGATGTATGCAAAGTTCTCCTCTCGTCTGAAGGGATATTTGACTAAGTGTTTGGAGCTTTCAGAACTTCCTTGCACTTTTGAAGGGTTAGAAGAGCTTATTCTAACCGAACAGATCAAAAGCACTTTGTCAAACGAAGATTTCTTGCTCAACAGGGAGCTGTAAAGCTGGAAGACATCTTAAGTAAGTCTGAGCATTATGCCAATGCGCTAGCTGAGCTTCCAGGCTTAAAACGCAAACCTGCAGATGAGCCTTCATGAAAAAATAATCTAGAACAGTCTTCCCAATCATTTTCCCACCAAAACCCAAGAGAAACTGTACCCCAGACCCCTCTTCAAGGAAAATCGAAATTCTACAAAACCCGATACCCCACCGACACCCGTGATCAGCCCCAGCATCTCCCATGGCAACCAGGCCAGAAAGGATACGACAAAGGGAAAACCCCTGCGGCTGGGATATCTGATCAGGGAAAACACACCGGGCCAAATCGGATCGGTTGTTTACAAACAGCCTTGCAACGGAGTAGTAATGCCAGTGATTCTCAACCTGAGGGTGACAGGCCTTCTACGCGAGGAACTGTTATATTCAACGGGACTTCAACTTATTGTTTGTTTGATACAGGTTTGAGCTTTTATTGTATTGTCGCGAGGCATTTGGTCAAACCAGGTCAAGAAACAGAAGAAACCGCCAAATTATGTGGAGTTTTTAAAGGAGATGCACCCATAACGCTTCCAGTCGCACTGGTGGAGATACACTCGGATTTTGTCCGAGGTGTTATTAAAGCGGCTATAATGAATGATCTGATCTACCTAGTCATACTTGGTTGTAGATATGTGTTTATAGGGAGACCGAAAGAGCCGATTGTGGCAGCAGTAACTACACGAGGGCAAACCAAAAATGAATGGGAGCCTGCACCTAACATGTTACCTAAGGAACTGAAAGAGGCACAACAAAAGGACCCTACCTTGGAGCCCTGCTTTAAGAAACTGCCCATGGCCAAGGACCCCAGACACAACGGAGACATATTTTCTAAGGATGGCGTGCTGTATCAAAGAACAGGTGACCCTGAACAGGGACATAATCAGCTCCTAGTACCGACGCAGTACAGAGAACAAATCTTAGAAATGGGGCACTCTCTTCCCTTTAGTGGACATATGGGACAAAATACCACTATACAGCGAATATCTACTCACTATTGGTGGCCAGGAATGAACACTGATATCATCAGATACGTTAAATTCTGCGCCAAGTGCCAACGTGTGGCACCCAAGCATTGGACACCCCCAGTTCCTATGGGAGAAATGCCAATAGTGGGGACCCCATTTAAATGGGTAGCAGTCAACATTAAAGGACCCCTTGAAAGGACTAAAAGAAGGAACAGGTTTATCCTGACCTTAGTCGACACATGCACTATGTGGGCCGAAGTTATACCGCTAACATGCACGGATTCCAAGCATGTCGCAGAAGCCTTAGTGCAGATCTTTACACGGTTGGGATTCCCTGAACAAGTTTTGATGGATAACGGATCCTAGTACCGTTGCCTGTTAATGGAGGTGATCTTTAAGATCTTGAGGGACCAGCACATCTATATCAGCCCATACAATCCGGCCGGAAGTGGGTTAGTAGATCGTGTCAACGGAACCCTCACCATGATGTTACGCAAGCTGGGTCAAGAGAAACCTGAAGATTGGGACCTTTTTCATTCTTGCAGCATTATTCGCCTACAGGGAAGTCCCCCAGGCCTTTGCAGGATTACCACCAGCTACACTTTTATTCGGCAGACCAATTAAGGGCCCGCTAGAAGCCTTACTACGGTCACTGTCCGACCAGAAGGCTGATGAGACAGTCGTCTCAGCATTTAAGTATGTATCAGAGTTAAAGGAATGGTTACAACTAGGATGGGACCTAGCAACAACCAACCTTAAGCAAGCACGCATGAAGCATGCTAAACGATACAACAGAGCAGCGAAAGAGAGAGAATTGCTACCAGTAGTGAATGCTTTGTTACTTCCTACCGGAAACAACAAACTATAAATTGGATGGCAAGGGCCGTTTACCGTCCTTAAAAAGATCTCGAGAACAAACTACAAGATCTCAATAAAAGGTAAGGAAAAAGTCTATCACATAAATCTGTTAAAGAAATATTTGGAATCATAATATCTTCTTTAATCCTGGGGCGATTTCCTTCATCTTAGGCTTAAAGTACGCCCTGGATTATTCTTTATCTTGCTAGATAATTGTCTTTTATTTTCCTACGTCCATCTTTTCATAGGCGCAGCCTAAACAGCAAAATTTTCGACCTGCCTGATGTCTCGATGCATTCCACTCGAAATTTCTCCATTAAAATACCACATCCCGAGGAAATCTTTGCACATACTTATAAAGGAACATTCCCATTAGTGAATTATTTACCTCTTCCATGCGGTACTTCGCTCATAGTTCTATAATTTAATTCTATATCCAACTGGGTTACACAGATTTGAAGTCCGGCCATGTTTAGATGCCTAATACTATTGTAAACAACGTGAATAAGGATGCCGTTTCATTGGTCCGTCTAGCATACACTGTTATATAGTATGGCGTGCTGTTTTGGTATGAATGACGTGTTGTGAATCAGAATTCACGACAACATATGCAGAAAACACAGGGCATTTCGGGATTTACCCTTCGTCAGCTACAATCACAAACAGGCGACACAGATAAATGCAGTTCAAGCCAGTTCAGGTACAAAAAGTAGCACTAAATAATAAGGATATATAGTCAGTGGCATACTTGGGGGGGTGTTGTGCGTTGGGGGGGGGGGGGGGCTGACTTCCCGGTTAAAGCCAAGAGAGGGGTGCCATCAGACACTTATGATAGTACTTACAGTTAAAAATATTCTTGCAAGTGTGATTCTTTATGGGAGGGGGTGCCAAAAGTAAGGTCCTCCCCGGGAGCCATATACTTTTAAGTATGTACTCTGTAGATATGTATCTGGCTAGTTTTAGATAATAATTTGGATTTTTGATATTTAAATATGGCATCAATTCACCCCTCCAAACTGCCAAAATAGAGTAAATGTTTTGCGATAAAAATGGTGATCGTAAAATAAAGTGTGGAATAGAAATGAAGAATAGCCGACTCTGTGTTCGATACGGCCTCAACTATTACTCAAGCCAAACCGTAATCCTAACCATAATGACACTTATTTGTATGACTTCAAAGAACACAACCCACTGTTCTTCATTTTAACAAAAGTACGATAGGGGCAACAAAATAGGAGGTCCCGTGTGCAAGTTGCACGTGTTAAAAATCCCTCAGAAGTTGGAAATCGTAGAGTTCCGTACATCATATGGCCGCTGCCCCGGCAAAATTTAAAATTAGCAAACTTACCCACCACAAAAAATATTTATAGAATATGTGATTAATGTATACACACACTGTTATCCTCACGGTGCTTAAGTATGTGCACTGAGCACAAGATCCTCCTTGTGTGATTGAAAGGAGGAAGGCCGAGGGGAAGGATGGTGAACTGGACGCTGCCATATTGTGACTCTGTGTGGTGTGTTTGCATATAGTGCAGTGTGTTTGCACGTTAACATACATTTCGTGAGCATGATTTATTATGGAATTAGAAATTTGAGGCGTTATATATCATAATTGTAACCTATAACAAGCTGAAATTTATATTTTTCGTTCGTTTCAGTTGGATTTTGTTTAGTTTAATAATGCAATGTGTCGAAGTGATATGGTAACTTATCCGTACCGGTATAGATAACGTTCGGGCAAAATGGCAGACGCTCTCCTATCCTTCCCCTTTACCAGGAGGAAATCGGGGCACTTATGGAGCTGTCCGTGTGCAATGAAGATGGTCCTTAAAACTTAAACCAAAACGAAGTGTGGTTCAACCCCTATATTTTCGACAGGTTTACATTATACCCAAATTTGGCTGAAATGAAGCACAGTGGGAAGTCTTCTTTGATGTCAACCCAGTAAGTCGCCAACGTCGTTAGGGTGAAGATACCTAGCCTAAACCTAGCCCTTTTTACTGCGTCTCTGAATTCTTTTTTAAGGTCCTATCGAACAGATTCATTTCAATCCAAAATTATGTTGTGAAAGAGGGCCCAATTTATGTAGGGGCCTAACGGCAATTATCTGACAATATATGAACGAGTCGGAAATTCCCGTGATTTTGTTACCCACCATTTTGGAAATCTTTACTGTGTTGTGCGTTTCAAATATCTGGCAAACAAGCAATGCGTCTGCAGTTTTTGTTCTATGTTCTGAATGTCTGGTGCATACTTTAGACTGTAGAAGTAAGAACTCGCTAACAGTAGACCGATGTATACACGTCGCCCATGTGCCTATCGGTACGTCTCCGTGCCTCGTCGACGCCTTAACAGGGTTGCCAAATGAAAACTGAAGGAAAAAAAAGCCAAACACCTTCACACACCTCAAAAAAATATAAAAAAAATTCACACAAAAAGCCTTTCATTGTATTGGTGAAAGGACGGCTCCACATGTAACCAGTGGTGTATTACATGAGGTGTCGGGTGTAGTTAGATTGCCAGCTCATAATGGCTTCACACAGATGTGTCAGTGAAGTGCTGCGGAACAACCGCAATAATTTGTCTTCACTTCGTTACTTTCACACTTGCCTCCGGCTGGCGGAATTGTGGATTTTAAAGATGCAACCAGTGGAATGGGTTCATTTGCTACACAAAACAGGAGGCTGAGACACTTGGGAGTCATGACTCAGGTGGGCACGCCCCCTAGAGTGTAAAGGACAATAAAGGGCCGAAACACTTGATCGATGGGGGGACTACTTCTGATGATCAGATTGCCTCCTGTTGTATCACTCTGTATGGAGTTTCCTATCATAGTAAATTCAAAATAAATCATGTTTTCCGATATCTAAATATAGTGCCTTCTCCCCCTCAACTCAGTCCAAACACAGTAAAAATAAATTGTAAAATTGTGTGAATGTATGTTTGTTTGCCCTCCCCTTTCAAAAATAAAATAAAACAAACAAACAAACCTCCCCGTTCACAACATGATATAAACAGTGCTAATAATCAGTTGATCATATTGAAACGATGATTGAAACGCACTGGGGCAACTACTACAGTAGTTTTTGCCAGGAATAGTCTATGAGATATAGATATAAGGTCTCTAGAAATTGGCTCGTTAGGAAAGAATAAAGACCAATTCGAAATAGGGACAAGAAGACAGGAATGCGAATGCTTTCCACTAGACAGTGTTTTCTAATTATTTATGGAAAGAGTTCTATTTCCCCACGACCTTAGCTTCTGCCCTTAGATCCCGTAAAGAAAAAGCCCCCAACCTCATCTGAGTAGAGAAAGGTTCCTATAGGTGAATATGTAACACCGACAGCACGAGTGATACATTAACAAACTCTTGATAATGATCAACCGATCGTTGGGTTTATTAATGAAATATCCACACATATAGGGTTAGTAATGGTTAGAACGTGATGATGGTGAAAGACGATTCACACAAAACACACAGAAGAGATAATAAAATTACCGTTAATTAAGTAATAGTTAATTAAGAATGAACTGGTGTAAAGTGAAATGATGATGTGATATGATACGTGTTACCAAAATGGTGAGTACTCTACACAGTCCATGTGTCTCTAAATGCTTCTCCTAGATATGAGGATTCACATGTATGCATAAAATGTCCCAAGTTGTTATACGTTATGTCGAGTGGGGTATCTCTAAGCTGAGGACGTTCTGATGAATACTGTTGTCGTACGGAGAACGCTGACGAGATATCTATATATATTCCTTCACTGTTTGAGTATATCTCTGTAGTGTTGATCAACAGTTAATAGCTGTCATATGAACAAAATGTCTGTTGTCTAATCTCCCGACGGTACTGGTCAGACTGGATATCTTCACGAAATGTTAGTGATATGTAGACTCATAATCTTGCGTATGTAGTCGTGATCCATATACTTTCGAGTCTGCTTCATAAAATGCGCTTAAGAGTGTGTTGCACGTGGTATAAATATGCGATTCCTCTTTTGAGCTCTTTTGCTTGACTTCAGATAATAATGATCTTTCGAGTGATTTGAATTTATGATGACTCTGTATTGAACTTGTGATAACGATGTATTGAACTTGTGAGCAAGCAGTATATGGTGACGAAAAATGCTGCGTCCACCTTATGACTTGTGGGTGAGACAATATTCCTTTTTAATTGAGGAATGAATCTTCTGATTTTATTAATCAGTTATGCCAAGAATTATTTGAAACTTTATCTTTCGCACATTTTAGCTGTGAGGTTAAAATAAACAAAAATAAGAAAATGTATTAATAAGTATAAGATCTACTAACCTTCTTTTCCCTTCGCAAAATCCTTTAAGAACACAATTAATCACAGAACTGAATTATCATCCACTCTGAATAAACATGTGTATTAGGCTATGCGTTTTTGGGTTTAATCTCTCCCTCACAAGGTAAAAAAAACTGGACTTCTCCACTCTAGTAGATTATGCGGTATTATATATTTCTGGAAGTCACCTGGCCAAGCTGGGCGTCAAATGTGGTAAACCAACGCTTGTCTGAACCGCGGTGAGACGTTTTCCCCTGGCCAATCTGGGCGTCCAATGTGGTGTCACAGAAATTACCGCATGCCCATGTTTGATTCGGATGACCATATGCGTTTTTACCAGATTTATCACGATGCAATGTGGGCTTCAAACGATAATGTCGGGCATGTGGACTCAATCAAAGGATTTTTATTTCCCCCGATGAAAGAACAAATGTGGTTCTCTAGATACCGGTTGCGAGTAATCACAACGATGAAATAGCAAATATGGATCGCAAATGTTGCATGAAAGAGCAAATGTCGGAGAAAATACAATACGAAAGATGTAGGAAAAGATAGAGCAATAAGGCCTTTGCGCTCGTTTATCACAGCGCTGCTTATCTGAAGTAGACACGATTTCGGCTGTCGATTTGGATCCGGGAGTGGCGGCGATATGGCTCTCATGTCAGCTTTTGCTTCCCCGATCCGTCTGAGCGACCTCATGATTTTTTTATTTTTTGCAATGTCTTCAATCGATGGCATCTCTTCTATCTGATCATAACTGTCTTCCGTCACCTCCTTTGCAGTAGCATCTAGATTAGAGCAGCCAGTCTGTTCTGGGTTGCTGTTACCGGGTTTTGACGATGATAGTCTGTTGCAAGGAGGTGGCGGTCTTGTGATTACAGTTCGGCTTCTCTAGCAGTACATTTCCTGGGTTTGAGGACTGTTGCTAAGAGCTGGCGGGCTTGTGTTGCCGACTTTCCTTCTATTAGCTTGCGGCTTCGGTCAAATCATTTGTATGTAGTGCTTTCTAGTAGGAGCAATGAATGAGTAATGGAAACAGAAACGAATGACGTTTGTGTTTCTTGGTGGCCTCCCGTTAAAGGGAACTTTCCTTGTGCTCGTCAGCATTGCCACTCCTAGGTTGATTCACCTAGATCAGTGGTCGGCAACCTGTGGCTCTTTGAGCCATCTCGTGCGGCTCTTGGCCTTCGGCCACTTAACCCTTAGTGTCAGTGCGCTAAAACCACCTTTTGACACACTTTTCGTGGACTAAACTTTTGGGTGTGGGTCGTGTTGGACTTGATTTCTCTTGTTCTCCATGTTTCCCAATGCAATGAAGGCTCCTCTTGCTTTTTTGTATTCTTATTTTGATATCACTGTCTGTCCCTCCTACTGTCTATATTACTGCCAAGATATGTGTACGATTCTACATCCTTTAGTGGTGTTTCTTCAAGTTCAACCTTGTTATCATTCCTTGAATTTATTCTCATAATCTTTGTCTTTTCAGGTGTATTTTCAGGCCCACTTGTTGTGACCTCTCATCGAGAACTCATTTTCTCTTGCATCTGATTATAGTTATGGGACAGAATAGCCAAGTCATCAGCAAAATCCAGATCATCAAGCTGTTTAGTCAGATTCCACTGGAAATTTATATAAGTGAAAATCAAATGCTAACAAAATAAATTAACAATAATAAATAATTACTGATAGTTTGTAAACTTTTGAATTACGACAAAAAAATTATTAATTATTATTATTATTTACCAAAATTTAACTCAGCCTACACCAGCAACTTCAAATAAATTCACGTTGATTAAAAAATACAATTTATGGGACAAACTGTTGTTCAAAAATTTGTTTTAATACCGTAGTTTAAATCTGTTTTGAAACATTATTTAAAAACTTTATTCAAAAACTTTATCCAAACAGGAAAATGCCAAGACCACAAGCAAAAAAAGAGAAAAGTTGAAGATGAAAAGAGAGAATTTAAAACAGAGTGGACTGCAAATTACCTGTTTATATCAAATAATAATGGACTCCCACGACGCCTTATTAGCAATGACAAACTTACTCAAAATATGAAATCCAATGTGGCAAGACATTTTTATAAAATGCACAGTGAAATTTTAAAAAACCAAAACAAGTAACATTCGGAGGTACCATTAATAATGTATTGATAAATTGATGAAAATACTGTACAGTCATAAAATAAACCATTGACTTTATTAGAGACAATTACATGAAATAAATGTAGTTACATTACTTACATAAGGGATGCTCTTCTCATGTGGAACGATGAACTGTTGAGTCACAAACACTTAACTATAGGGCATCAATGTCTCTATTTTCTTGATGTGTTAAAACGACTTCTAGGTTTTTACATTTGTTTAAGAGCTCATTTGTCGTCTCAGATTTCAATTTAGGGATGTTATATAAAAAGGAAAAATGTGAACTGTGATGTTCCAATTGCTCGAACCTTTCTTCAATAGAATTAGTTGCAACATCAATAATAAAAAAGAAAAATTCAAGTCTGAATTAAGTTTTTGGATCCAAAATAGGTTCATCTCTTGCTTCATAGTTGTGTTGCTTTTTCAACAGACGCACTTTAGTACATTCAAACGTTGGTATCAAATCAGGATCAGCTTCAGCTTTCTCAGCTAATGTTGTAGCATCAACAAGAAAATTTTGAAATGATTCATCATTTCTGAGATTCTTAAGGCTTTGGAGTACATTTCTCAAAGTTGTTACGGCACTAGTCAATTCCATTTTTATGCTTTGCAACAGTTTACTAGCAACATTAATTTCATTTAAAACAGTGCCATATAACCAGACAACATAAAAATTTAAAATCTCTGAGTTTTAGGGCAAGGGTTTCAGCTTCATGTCTCGCCATTTTGTCTACTGACTCGTCATCAGCAATTTCTATCAATGCATCATAAAATTCCTCAATATAATATCTTAAAGGATGAATGGCCTAGATTCTAGATTCCCAGCGAGTTGTACTTAGTGGCTTGGGCGTTAGAGTTGTAATATGTTTCTTAAGGATTCCCCAACGCAATGTTGACGCTGAGAAGAACACATACAATTTCCGAACCGTTTCAAAAAATAAAACCCCTTCTCTAGATGACATCGCGGCATCATTGACCACCAAGTTGAGAGAATGACAACAGCAAGGGATATAAAAAGCTCTCGGGTTCAAGTCCCTAATAAGTTGTTGAACTCCTGAATGTTTTCCTTTCATATTTGATCCATTGTCATACTCCTGGCCACGCATGTTTGCGATTGGAATATCCATGTCTGACAATTTTCTTAGAATGCATTCAGTTAGCGCTGAGCCTGTAGTGGCTTCTACAGCAATGAAACCAAGAAAATGCTCATGAAAGTTGATACCCTCTGGATTCGTATTAACAAATCTTACAATTAGTGTTAATTGTTCAATGTGACTTACATCGGGAGTACAGTCTGCAACTATGCTATAATATTTAGCTTTCTCCACCATAGAAATTATTTATTTTTTTTTTTTATGGTTCCAGAGAGAAGAGCAATCAATTCATTTTGAATGTTTTTCCCAAGGTAATGTTGGATCGATCCACGAGCTACTCTCATTAAATATTCACACATAGCACTATCAGATCTGGCAATCAGTTCAACAAGCTTTAAAAAGTTTCCATTGTTAGGGTCACATAATTTATCAGATGTTCCACGAAATGGCAAGCATTGTTGGCTCAAGAACTGGACAATAGCATTTAGGTGTTCTATTATGCTCCTCCAGTGTCGAACTTCTGAATTTAATAACTTTTGTTGCATTGAATCAATTGTCTGTACTGATTTAAGCCTGGACGATAATTCAATCCACTTTGTATGGGACTACAAGTGGTTTTTAGATTTTTCGTGTTCATTAAGATACATATACAAATGACCCCAATCATTATAGCCATCAGTAGTGAGTGACATTTTATTACAGGAAAACAACTTACAGCAGAAACAAAATACAGAATCTTTTTCTTTTGAATACACTAACCATGGTCGATTAATATACCTGTCACAAAAAGTAGGGGGTATTTTAAGATGGTGTGTATTATTTTACAAAAGAGTGGATTTCGTAATTTAATGGTTGTATGGACATATCGAGCACGCTCTTCTCCACTCTCACGTGCAATATCATGTTGACCTGGTGACTCGTGATAAGTAAGCCAATCCCAAGAACAGAGGTGGAGGCCCATCCGTAAAGTTCACACATTATTCTTTTTCACAAAAATGCGTGTATCTCGGGTTTGATGAACACTACTCACCATGGACAAGTATAAAAAGACTCTGCAACAGATAAAATTTCTTTTATTCATCATGGAACGTTTGACAGAACAGCAGAGATGGATAGGCATAGGCATGTTGCAAACCGGAAGTCGGCAAGTGGATGTTGCTCTGAACCTCAATGCTTCACAGTCAGTTGTCAGCAGACTGTGGAACAGGTATCAAAATTTCCGCACAGTGGCTGATCTGCCTCAGACTGGCCACCCAAGAGTCACTACACGCCGCCAAGATCAACTTCTTGTTACTCAGGCCCTCAGAACTCGGACTCTAAATGCTACTCAACTTCAGCAACACCTTCAACAGACCACTGGGATCCGGGTCTCAACTCAGACAATACGAAACCGTTTGCACCAAGTGCAACTGGCCTCACGCAGACCATTTGTAGCTTTGCCCATGTCACCACAACACAGGCGAGCAAGAATGGATTGGTGCCAACGTCATCATCGGTGGACCAATCAACAGTGGGCATCAGTGATGTTTTCTGATGAGTCCCGTTTCGTTTTGGATTTTCATGATCGTCGAATACGTGTTTGGCGACGGCGAGGTGAGCGTTACCAGCCTCCTGCAACTGTTGCACACAACCGTTATGGAGGTGGCAGTGTAATGGTGTGGGCAGGCATCTGTATGAATGACAGGACCAACCTTCACATATGCCAGGTCAATATCACAGGGCTCTACTACCGTGACAACATCATCGAGCCTATCGTTGTGCCATTTGCTCAACGGCACATTCCCGATTTCATCTTCCAGGATGACAATGCACGTCCTCACCGTGCTCGCGTCGTCCAAGATCACCTTCAGATGCAGCATATCCGAACGTTACCATGGCCACCGATGTTCCCCCAACCTGTCTCCTATTGAACATTTGTGGGACCTCCTGAATAGACGCGTCCAACAACGTCCAGCCGCTCCACAGACTCTTCAGCAGTTAGCCCAGGCCCTTCAGCAGGAGTGGCAGAGAATTCCTCAAGACAACATCAGAAGGCTTATTTGCAGTATGAGACGTCGTTGCAATGCACGGTTAGCGGCAAACGGGAGCCCTTCACGTTTTTAGAAATATTGGAATATTTTTGTGAAAATGAAGTACCTACCCCGCCTTGGTTGCCAGTGCGACTAAAATCATGTGAGTAAAGTTTAAGCCATAACACTTCTTATACCGTAAATGTCTTGTTATGATGCTCAAGTTTACTTGTACGAAGAAAAAAATGAACTAATTTTAAATATATTGTCTTTGGATAACTTTTAAATTCAATATCCCCTACATTTTGTGACAGGTATATGTTCTCCATTGCTTAGCTCCTTAGTGTAAAAATTTAGTGACAATTTCCTACCATTAGAGCTGCGCGGAAAAACAAACTCATTTTTTGGTCTCTCTGGCAGGCCTTTTTTTTACTATTTCCAGTCTTTCGGTATCGCTTAAAGAAGGATTCCATCTTGCCGGATCAGTCTACCTCTAAAGTTCATCACTTAAATCTCTGGAATTGGAAACGGTCAAATCAGTCTCATTTTCGACATTGTTAGTAATATACGTTGCTGGGGTCCGAGTTAGAAGTACTTGCCATGAGCTCAGAATCATTTGTTTCGGTACATTTGCTTATTTTCTTCTGTCCTACATCAGCTGTTTCAGTTTTTAGATAATTATGTAAGGCCCCGCTATGTTTTTTAATATCGCGTTCTTTTTCCAGTTTCCGTTTCCGATATTCAGCACCTGATAGTTAGTTTTCTTTTATCGGACATTATATCTATTTGAATATTAAAATTGTTTTAATAAATAAAATGTATTATTTAGTAATGAATGGAGGCTGAACCACTGTACTAATTTCCATAAAACGTTTAAAAAACTTATTTATCACTGTAACACATAGCACACTAACACTGAGCAAAATCAACTTCCTTGAATGCACACTCGAAAACAACTGAAACATTCAAGCCGCCAACATAGAACAGTCGATAAAAAAATAAATTCCTGATTCCCACGCCAAGTTAATTAATTCCCGTCTCTCGTTCAGCCATGCCGAAAGATTTATCGTGGCGGTCTTCAGTTGACCACTGAACACGGAAATATAATCCTCTCGGAACCACTGTGGTTTCGACCAAGCGAATAAATTGTACTGACGTCTGTCACGGCGCTATTTCGCAGTGCATCTTTTTTACGAAAAATCAAACTGGCAACGCTGACAATTGGCAACACTGGCGAGTAGGTTACTATCCGGAAGCCGGGAAAAAAATCAGGCGCGAAGGAAGTGAGAGTGTGTTTCTAGCCAGCGTCCGGATCGGACGCAGATATTTTTCCCTTGCCAGCAAGTTTGCTGCGTAGTTCAGGATATGGACTAATTGTTATAAGTGCTTGCCATATTCCGGGTCTGATGGATTATTAAGTTTTATATTCTAGTACAGTGTAGTGTCTAGACTGTATTTGTTACAGACCGGAGATTTATAAATGGTCAATGAGTTGAGTGTATCATTGTCACAGTTTGCCGCCCATGGTGAGCGATAGTCATTGTAGTGTCTTATCAGCATAAGTCGTACTGTTGTATATGAGACGGTTATACTGAGTTATTGAGGCAAGTTAAATTGGCATTTCATTATTGTATTTGATGCGTTATTGGCCGTGTGTGGCCGTATTATGTGTGCATAGTTATTAAAGGGAAGTACCTGTAGAAGGTGTTGATTTTCTTATGTCAGCCATTGTGGTGTGGTCGTATCTCTATTAGAACGAGCCTTATTGATTATTCTAAATCCACATTGCAGTGGTGCTACACAGCGGAGTGTTATCCACGATAAGTGTCGTCTGACGTCCCTAAAGAAATATCTTTTAGTGCATTTGTAGGAGAAGATAGCATTAGGATCGTATGGCAGAACTATTAGTGAAGACTTGAAAAACAGCTAAAGTACAGACAGCAGGTGCAAATATTTCGTAGAGAAAACAGAAAAAATGTGAAGGAATAGAAAAGTAAGGAATTTTAAAATAATCTAGACGAAACCTTCGAACACTCCGTGACACCATCCACAAAGGGTTTATTTCAGGAGCCGTTCAGGTTATTCAGTCAAAATCCCGGTCGATGACACTCTTACAAATGTCCGCGCCCAGGCTTGAACCTTAAACACCTGATCGCTAGCGCAGTGTGGTAACCATTACACCAGCGCGGCTCTCAGGCGGAACATTTTGGCGGGATTGTAAAAATAAGTAAAAAGATTTTTTGCCGCCCCCCAAAGCTTGCCGCCCCGTGCAAATGCACGTGTTGCACCGTCGGTAGAGCCGGCCCTGCCTTGAGCTACAGTGCAAAGCAGCTACAACTCAGAATATATTTGCCTCATGGATAAAATCATCAAGTAATGTTATGGCTGCTACTTTTGTGGCTGCCCAAGAAATTGCACGTCGCGGAAAACCATTTTCAGATGGAGAATACTTGAAAGAATGTTTTATTAAAATATCTTAGCATCTTTTTAAAGATTTTCAAAACAAAAGTGAAATTGTGAAAAAAATGAAAGACTTGCCATTGTCTGCAAAGACTGCAAATAAACAGAACAGTAAGGATGGCCACTGATATAACTAGCCAGCAAATTGAAGACATTAAATCAGCATCAGGAAATTCTCTGGCATGTGATGAGTCTTGTGATGTGGATGACATTGAACAAGTTGTTCTCATTTGCAGATATGTAAACTCTAATGGACCACAAGAGGAGTTGATTGAACTACTGCCACTCATGGGAAAGACTCGGGGAGAAGAAATTGCAACTGCAGTACTTGAATGCTTGCAAAAGAAAGAAATAGATATCAACAAAATCATATCCGTTGCTACAGATGGAGCTCCGAGCATGACAGGGAGAGAAAAGGGTTTCATTACTTTATTAACGAAAAGTATTAACCATCATGTGATTTCTTTTCCTTGCATTATTCACCATGAAGTCCTCTGTGCACAAACCTTCCCAGAAGAAGTGTTGAAGGTAATAGAATTAGTAGTTAAGATTGTAAACCAAATAATGGCAAGTAGTCTGAATCACCAACAGTTTTGTGAGTTTCTCCAAGAAGTCAATTGTGAATACTCTGATCTTCTTTTGCAAAACAACGTACGGTGGTTATCTAGAGGCAAGGTTCTGATGAGGTTTGCTGCTTGTCTTAATGAAGTAAAGATATGGCTGAAAGAGAATAAACTTGAATATCCTGAGTTATCAAATCCTGATTGGTTACATAAATTCTACTACATGACTTCTCACTAGAACATTTTAAATAAAAAAACTCAAAGGAAAGGCAATTCAGCAATTTTGCTCTTGGAAGAAGTGCTTTCATTTGAGCACAAGCTGTCTTTGTTTGCTAGAGACATTGAAACTGGCAAATTATTACACTTCCCAGCATTAAAAGAACATATGCAAACTGCTGAAAGTAGCATTGACCTCAAGTTCCTCAAAAAAGTTATTGAGAAAATGACAGTTTCATTTGCTGGTCGTTTTCAAGAGTTTAGAAAAGAAAAGGCAACCTTGTCATTTTTTAAAACACCTATTGAAACAGAAATCACCAAACTGAAATTTTCAACCTTTCCTGAAATTGACCAAGCTGATTTTGAACTTGAATTGATAGATTTAGAGAACAAAGCATTGTGGTGTTCAAGATTTACACATCTGGTCCATAACTTGAAAATCCTGAAAGGCAAAAATCAGCCATGTCACTACAACACAAGTGGTCTGAAATAAGTGAGCTCAAAAAACAAGATCAGATCATAATTGATGTTTGGAACTGTTTATCCGACAGCTATGTTCAGCTGAAGAAATTTGCATTTGGGCTTCTTTCAATTTTTGGATCAACATATTTTTGTGAACAATTATTTTCCAACATGAATTATATCAAAAGCAAATTAAGAAGCCAATTGAATGATGTGAGTCTCCAGTCATGCTTGAAAATGAAAACAACAGATTTTTCACCAAATATTGACCAACTTTGCAAGGAAATCCAACAGCAAAAGTCTCATTAAATTTCCTTACTTTTGATATGTGTATTTTATTATTATGTTACATCTTATCTGAATATTTGTTACTTAAAAAATTGTATTAGGCCTACTGTTACCGTTATTTTTGTCGGTTCCAGAAGATGTAAATCTATTTAATACTTTTGATAATCGAAGGTACAGAACTGTATGTTAACTCCTTGACACAGGTTGATTAGGGGTTACCTTCCCTGTGTTTATTCTTTCTTAAGACGGGATAGTTAACTGTTCTCAAATCTGTTCTGTCTACGCATGCGCTAGCTTTTAGCGCGAACCGAGCAAACTTCCGTCTGTAAGTGATGAGCTGGTTTCTGCCGGACGAAGATGTCCGTTGTTTCTTCTCTGCATTATCTGGAGAAAAGATAGTCTTCTGATATTAGTGATTTTCCCCAGAGAGTTATTCTGTTCGTCTGGAATGACGACAGGTGTTATTTGTGTATTTCTCGGAATTCTGTCCAAGGTAAAATTACTTAATTATTCCGCAAGGTTTGCAGAACATTTTCTATGAACCTGTGAGTAGCGCTCACAGTTCTTGTGATCCAGAGTCCATTATGTGTGCTTGACGTAGCCAGTTAGGTCTATTCGTTGAAGTACTTTACAGAAGCACAATAAAAGTATATTGAAATGAAACCCGCAGGATGGTGGTATGTTTCAGCATGAAAGATAATACATGCCTATGGGAAAATGTACAGTTGTTTATCAACCATTATAAGGCCCGTCATTACGGCCTATAACTTTGAGCAGAAGAAGAAGTGCCTAGCAGGTGAAGCCAGATGAAGTCGTGACTTTATTTACAAGTTCACCGACTTCTATATTAAGCAACTATATTTGTTAAAGGACTACCTGACGCGTTCAGTCAGGGGCCCTGAGCTACAGTAGGAAAAGAATATGTTGTCAAGCCAGCGTTATTAGCATCATACCTACGAGCTATACAAAACTGATGATGTTCGATGTTCCTATTTATTACCACCTATGAACAGTTGTTAAAGGACAGACCATTGTCGATAACGTCCTTATAAATGAGTGGTTCAAGCTTTATAATGCCAGATGTTTTGCCAGTCATTTCCAATATATATGATGTTCTTGATTCCCGTCCATTTGACTGTAACTGTTGATGTCACTGTGTCTCGTAAATAAATGGTTGAAAGTTCCAGCAGTTTCTACAATTACTGACTACTGCATGTGAGTGAGTGGGTGCCTTGTTTACCTATCAAAGAGCCTAAACGCATTCGTGTCTCTACACACCCACATCACTTGTCAACCACACAAACTTCGAGTACCTCACATACAAGAAATGTCTGATGTTTGTAAGTCAACATGACACCCTGTTAGCGCCTCAACGCCTGGTGAGCTATTCATGCATAACAAAGCTGTTTGGTCCAGGTCGGACTGACTACAACAGTACACAGAAAGGATGTTGTTACGTTCCTACATAACATATGTAAATTCCCACCTTAACATTTGTGGTGGCCGTAAATTTACGGTAACACCTACTTATTGTGTAGTAAAATGGCATTTGAAAAATTGTTAATTATATATATATATATATATATATATATATATATATATATATATATATATATATATATATATATATATATATATATAATATATTATATATAAAATGGATAAATATATATATATATAGGTTTTTTTGTTGTGTATATCGTCATATATATATATATATATTGAGAGTGGCAACGCTGGTGCTCGTCTTGTGTCTCGAGGATATATATATATATAACTGAATGAGATACCATGTTATCTTTTTTTTCATGCGGCTCTTCTGATTTTAAAATGGAAACAAAATTAAATATTTGGCTCTTTGTCATGGAAAGGTTGCCGACCCCTGACCTAGATCTAGGTTTTTTTGTGTGTCCCGTCTAGGTGCCATTTTCCTCCGTTAGTTGAAGAACGCCACCTAGATGTCGTCAAAAATCGGCCAAATAGCACAAAAATCGCCCAAAGTAGCCCAAGTCGCCGACATCTAGGGTTGTTTTTTTCAAAATTGAGAGTGGCAACGCTGGTGCTCGTCTTGTGTCTCGAGGATATTGTAACAAGAAGCAAGTAGACTGTTACGCACAGATTCTTTTGTAGGCAATGAATATAGAGATATATATATATAAAGATATTTATTTATCTGTTAACACTTTTTGTTGAGAGTCAACGGTACATAACCTTTGATTATGTGGATGCCACATTTTATTATGTCTGTTACTTTCTCTTGGGTCTTATATGAATACTTAGATTTACGTTGGCCCATCTTGAGTTGAACTCTGGGGGTCACGCGTTTTCTTCGCATGTGTCTAATTGGGGTTGTCGAGAGAGACTTCCGTGATGATGGGCGGATCCTGAGCGCTGTCCGGACAGAAGTCCGTAGATTTGTTCTTTGCTGTGAAATGTTGGGGAAAGGAGACATCGTCTGTGTGACTATTATGTCTATATTCCTCCCCAGAATATATTCTTAGCGCCAAAGGAAGGCGTGTGCTATTTTTCTAGTGTTTTTTTAGGATGATAAGGTAAAGAGAGACAGTTACTGTACCTTTTCAAATGCCTAGATCTGCAGCCAGGTTATGGTCTGCACATGTATATGATTGACTATTTTCGAGACATTTTGCTAGCAGCACCATTATTCGTATGATATACATTGCATTATTATGCATATGATCTACACAGCATTATTGATGATGGACAGCGCCCTTTACTTATGCTTTATTATGCAACTTCGGAGTGAGCGAAGCTTATCGAAGTTCGGAGCCATTTTTGGGATCTCGCCTTTGCCTAAGCGGATCATCGTTCGGAGAACAGGGATACCTTACTATCTGATGATGATACAGAGATGTCTACTATTGTAAGCCACTACTGGTGGTTTTAAGATTATCGTCATAAAAGCCTACTAATTTACGGCTTGTAATTCTTCGTCAGAAGAGGTTCTGTCAGGGAGCCATTGATGATAAACATTTGCTAACATTAACTGACGCGATTAGTCAGTTAGGCTTGAAAGTAAATACAACTAGAACCCAGAGGGACTAGCTACTAACGTTCTATTATATTCACATTCTTTACGAATGTACATTTGATGTCGTAAACCATTTTTCAAGCATGTGATGTTGTTGCCAACCTGTTCCAGTGACTGTAGCTGTGTTGTCAGAGTGTGCGTCCCATTAAACTGTATGAAACTGTTAACAGTAGTTCCAGCCGTCATTGACTTCTAGATACGAGTGTATGAGTGCATTGTTACCTATCAACTCTACAGAACAGTACACCCATTCGCGTAACTCACATCTGTACTCTCACTCAATATAAACACTGTCCCCTTGCCAGGGCCTCAATACTTTGTGGACAAGGTGACCTGAATATCTAACACTGTGTCGGTTCGAGTTGACCATCAACCTTCATCAAGATGACTAGTACACACAAACTACATGCACCACAGTCACCCTTATCAATGTAGTGTACCAGTGTGACGCCTTTACATTTACAGTTACATTCTATATTTATCAGTGTGATGGCTTCATGTATACAGCATTCTTCAATGATAAGAAAATATACACTTATCATAGACCCTACTGATTTATTTGTAGCCAAGTTTTGAAATTTTATAACTCAACCCACTGTAGCCTTTTTTTAAAAATTTTTTACGAACATATAGGGATAGGCAGAATAATGCCCAACAGCTTAACCAAAAGAAGTGTCGCTATTGTTGCACTATTCTGAGGTATTCAAGAGATCCAGAAGCTATGAGCTGGTTGTTGATAGCACATCCTGGGGCAGGGCAATCCTGATGAAGTTATATTTAGGCCTAGAGGGATTACTGTGCACCATGATGTCCCTCACCAAAACGCGTAAACATAGAATCGGTAGCTATGACTAAGGGGAGTATCTAGGGATGACGTAGGAGAGATTGTGTCACGCCTAGCGTACAGACATGTCAGAAAATGTGGCTAAGTCCACTTATCAAAGTGTAGCATAGTCTTCTATGTGTATTTCATGAGTCTGGATTTGATTCGAAAGTAAGTGTATTACTCGTTGTGTTAATTGTGCCGAAATAGCTATGAATATAAAGAGATGATTTCTCAAGAAATTCAAAATGTTTCCAAGGTTAGTGGCACCTATATGAATATATGCAGAATATTATGAAGTGATGGAACAGTGTAATAGGTCGATAATGACCAAAACGAGAAGAAATTAATGCACACAGACATACCTTGTATATGTGCAAGAAAGACACATGATATAAATTATTACGTGTATCGTAGAAGAAAAGTGTGATGGGTCGAGAATGACCATAACGAGAAGAGATTAGTGGACACAGAAAATTATGTACAAGAAATGTAAAGGAACAATGTTATTTTAAGTATTGTAAAAAGTTATCAAAGCAGGAAATTTGTGCAGAAAGGATATATAAAATTTAAGAAGTCGATTTGTATCACTGAGAACCTATTAGTAAGTTCATTGGAGCATGTTGTGATTCCTGACAGTTGTATGTGTGGAATAAAGGTAACTCGTTACAAGCAATATCGATGAAGAATCTATCTAAGATTTCAGATTCATCATTTGTATTCGTTATATCAAGTTGAGAGTTCCTTACAGTAATAGACACAAATACATATCAAAATACAAACGATTATATTGGAATGGCTAAGCCAGATTTAAACCAAAAAAAGTTGGAAAGAAACACCGAATAGCAATTCAAAGACAATATTTATTCATTGAGCCAACATGGCCGAATGCCATCGCCAACCAGGTCTGCTTGCACGGAGCAAGCAAGAGGACATGCGCACCGTCGTGGCTGGCGGGCGCTGGGGTTGGGTTGGCCGTGTCCTCGAGCCAACATTTGATCAGAACAAAAGAAGAGAATAATCCTAGACATTAAAAGAAAATTATAAATTTGGTGAACTGTGAGGGTCCATGAGGTGCGTCATGATTGTCTCCCCTCAATTTTATGAAATAAAGTGTAACATAAGCTTAAATGTAGTGTACAAAATAAAGATGGTCCTTATCTTGAGCCTTCCTAAATTTTAGCTAGAATGCAGTGTGATTATAAATAATGCGGAAAAAACATAAGAAGAGAAATTCACATTCTTCAGTTCAATATTTAACGTACGGAAAACTCGTCACAGAGTTATCTCTGTAGCAGAATTGTACAGGCAAAATCAGCATTCGCCCTTGTCACCTGAGCCCAAAATGGGAGCAAAGAATCATAACACTGTAACCTATCAGAAGGCGAATAAGGAGAGCTGCCTAATGTTGTTCGTCGGGGTCTCTAAAGAGACGACGAAAAAATAACAGTAGCAGCAATTCACAGTGAAAAATCCTAGTCAACAGACTGTAAAATATATATTTTACACATTTAACAGTTTTACAGTAAAATGTCAGTTAATAGACAGGTGTTGTCGTGAAGCGAGTGTGTAAACCCACTTCTTAGTTAATCACTATGTCAAGATACAAATTTGCCCCAGCCAATCAACGAGCGACGTTCACCAGTCTCTGAGCCGGAATAAATTACACGAAGTATACGCCAGGAAAAACTTAAGCCTAAAATTTCAGGTCACAGTCAGCGGCCATCTTGTCACCCAATATGGCGGAAAAACAGAATAAATTAGGCATAAGCCCTGTTTTTTCGGGACTTGTCTCGGTCACGGATGGTACGACGGATTGTACTAAACTGCATATAACCAATCAGCTTGCCACGCCGAGAACCAACCAAAAGCTTTCCTTAAGCAGTAAAAGCTTTCCATCTACCTATTTATACGGGAGAGTTTATTCATAAACTCACACACACTCAAACACGAGGCCAGCACGACCTACTGGGACAAGAGAAAGCTGTCAACCTTTGATTTATTGCTTAACTGTGTGATCGGGAACTCTTGCTTCACTAAAGTCACTGGCCTGTTTAAATCTTGGAGGGTAAATATATTTATTATAAACTTGTAGGAAAATAGGCCTACAGCAGATATATAATGTTTGTATTTGTTGTGTGTCATTTATACTACCTACACCTGTATATATTTAATATGAATTGTTTCACTATGAATGTATCAGGTTACTGATTGTATCTTGGGGAATTAGGTATATAATAATGATTGTATTTCCTGATATGATTGATGAAGACGAAAACTAATAGGACTCATACTCCAATCTATTGTCTCATATACCTCCAATCTATTGTCTTGTATAAAACCAACTGAAATATAACCAAAACAGTCCTTGTTAGGACTCATATAACTTCAATCTATTGTCTCATATAACTCCAATCTATTGTCTCAAATAACTCCAACCTGAAATATAACCAAAACAGTCCTTGTTAGGACTCAATCTATTGTCTCAAATAACTCCAATCTATTGTCTCAGATAACTCCAACCTGAAATATAACCAAAACAGTCCTTGTTAGGACTCATATAACTTCAACCTGATATATATATATATATAACCAAACAGTCCTCGTCTCATATACTCCTATCATCAGAACACAACAATACTGTTAGGATATGTGTTACCAGCCAGTATAGCACTTGTCAGAGAGGGCCTGGTATATTATAGGGGGAAGGAAATGGTTGTATCACACCTAGGTGTACATATTATTGGATGTACCATATTCATGTATTGAATTTATATTATTGGATGTATTCATGTATTGAATTTATATTATTGGATGTATCCATGTGTTAAATTTATCAGAAAAAAATGTTTTGCAAGTAGACACCTGTCTTGTCTCGCTATTGCTAACTCATAATGAGCCATGTTGTCATTCATCCTACAAGCAGACACCTGAGACACACGCACATCTCATATACACTAGAAATATGTGGGCTTGATGACCGAAATTAGCCCCTATTTTTACTTGTTACAGGTTTTATTCGTGTCATCAAACCTGAGGTCGTATGTCCAGTCAATCCAGCTGCCTGGAACTTCGCAGGAGCACAGTGATTGCACAGGAGCTACATCTTTAGTCCCCCTCAGTCTTGGGTGGGCTAACGAAACGATCATCAGCGGGTGTTGTGTGCAAGAAATTAGGGACAGAACTGTTTCAAGAGATGAGTACACATTAGTACCATTTCTGTCAGCAATTGTGAGCATTTAAAGGTCAAGGACGAAAAACTGAGTAGCATAGCAAGAGACAAGAATAATAGCATAGCTGATAAATTTTATATATTTAATTAACAGTACAGTTGAAACATTTACTATAATTAAGTAACAGCACAGCTGATATAATTTTTGTTCCTATAATTGGAAAACGTGTTGTAATATATATATATATATATATATATATATATATATATATATATATATATATATATATATATATATATATATATATATATATATATATATATATATATATATATATATACATACATATATATACATACATAATGTATATGTATATATATATATATATATATATATATATATATATATATATATATATATATATATATATATATATATATATATATATATATATATATATATATATATATAATGTATATATACATATATAAAAATATATATATATATATATATATATATATATATATATATATATATATATATATATATATATATATATATATATATATATATATATATATATATATATATATATATAATATATATATATATATATATATATATATATATATATATATATATATATATATATATATATATATATATATTATATATATATATATATATATATATATATATATATATATATATCTTACAATTCAGGTAACCACGAGAAGTTAATGACCAGGTGCACACCGTCGATAGGTTGACTGATGTCCATTCAGCGAATATCTTTTATAAAAGTAACACCAAAAATGTTGCGTTTCTTTTTTTGAACAGTATATAAACATTTGTAAATCATATGTAAAGTTACAAATCCATTGCATTCCATTTTTCAACATCCACCCTTCAGCACAAGAGTAGATATTGTATATACCAAATAAATAATAAGGAAATTGTATTTGAACGACTTGTTAATTTTTATCATTGTTAAGTAAAATCTGTTTCCTTGTTTTAATATCACAGTTAGTTACTCCGCGGGAGTGGCAATTTATGACTGTCTCCTCTCTACTAATTTTTCGAGATCAGATCATTCACAGCCGTAACTAAATTGTGATACCAGTAGTTCTCTCAAGACACTGGGTCTTCACCATTTTCTGCAGAAATTATATTTCTGTAATTGTCAGTACTATACTGATCCTAGAGCCAATAAAAACCTCACGCTACACTAGGGGCTCTTTCCGGGGATATTTCTATATACCTTGAGCCATACTTAGTCTATTCATCTATCTACTAACTCTATCTTGTGCCACCTATAGTTAACAACAGAAATAAATTTTTGAAAAAAAAAAATCATAAATAGGATTTTTTTTTTGTTTTCTTAGGAGGAGTACCATTTAGTACTCAGTAAATAGTTGATGCTCACAAAGTTGCACGGAAATTATTTGTTCAATTAAATTAATTGTTTAATTACAATAATTTGGATATAGTAAATTTACATACCCTCTCTAAGTAACGTGTTACGACATGTTAACTATGTCGTCTGCTATAGTTGGCAGTGCACATTTTTAATGTTGGAGAGATTTTTAATATAGAAGGATTTTATACTTCATGGATTAGTGAACACAAGTCGCACGGTCCGATTGTGACTTCTGAGCGTTGATATGGTCACGCTTAGTGACGAATGTAATTGACCCCTATTATTCTGACCGTCAAGCCATGAAGTCGTGTTTATAACCCTTCCAGTGTTAGGCTTGTTAACTGCCGTATTTATAGATATTGAATTAAGGACTTAGGGTCAGTCCAGATTATATTGATGAAGTGATGGAATTATAAGGTTAGTGTATAACCGAATCATGGAAGGATCGTTGATCATCTTATGATCTATATATATTCGTCAAACTAGTGGGTCTCATTTCTGGTGGTCTACCTAGTTAGCCACGCATGTATACAGCCCATAATGTTCTGACGACATTTAAGAAATTGGACACTGACGGTCATATATATTTTGAATGCAATACTATGTACTTTGTATGAATCAATTATTATGAATGTCTTCGTCATTTCGTTAAATAAACTGTATCCATGTGGACTCAAAACCAAACCCAGGACTTATCAATAATCAAATCACGTTAAAGTTGGGTTTTGGCTGTTACGCCTTTTATTGACATTTATTCAAGCACGATGAATCTTTTCTGTATGAAAATTACTATTGACATTAGTAAATCGAAATCATAAGGAACTCAGGACATTGGTCAACAAAACATGCTAACCGAGCTAGGACAATATAATTATTGAACCTTCACTAATAATGATTAAGCCAGAAACCAGCTTTATCAACTGGTGGCCAGTTTAAATTCGTTCATACAGGGAACACAGATGAAATGTATTAACGTTCTCCTCCAATGGAAATCATCGTAAATTCACATAGGGATATAACGACGGTTCGATCTTCATCTCCAACATTATTAAGTTACATATTTATTGAATTAATTAAGAAAATAAAGATAAAATGTGAGAAAAAGATGAAATACATAAAAGAAAGAAATATGAAAACAAAATAATCTCACATAATTGAATAATCTAATTAGATGTATTTATGAATGTAATAATTGTTATATAAAGTTAGCAAATATGTTTATATAATATATTATGCACTATTATTATTTTGTTAGTTAATTAAGTTAATTAGTTAGTAGTTAATCTACACACATAATTAATTTTAGACACACCTCACTAATTAATTTTATACTTTATCCTTTTCTTTACTTTACTTGTCTTTATTTTTCACTTTGTTCTTTACTATGTCACGATAATTAGTTTATTTTATAATATTTTAATTAGATTTATACCCTACACACATACAATCAATAGTTAGTTTATTTTAATTATTTAGGATAATTTTCATTACACAACACATTATTATTTAGTCAAGACAGACTCTGAGTTAATTAGATAATTATTTAATGACGATTGACATTTCTTTTGGTTAATATAATAATTCATATACTAAATGACTGATATTATATCGACATGACCACGACACTGTTCTAGACAGAACATCGTAGGCCGTATGTCGGGTTTTTGTTAAATTTTTGAGATGACTGATTAAGATATTTCAAAAAAAATCTATCTAATAGATTTTTTTCCGCGCATTTTTAATGTTGGAGAGATTTTTAATATAGAAAGATTTTATACTTCATGGTTTAGTGAACACAAGTCGCACGGTCCAAATGTGACGTGTGAGCGTTGATATGGTCACGCTTAGTGACGAATGTAATTGACCCCTATTATTCTGACTAGCTGCCATCACCGGTGTCAATACCTTGTCGAGGTATGGCGGCTTGCAAACCCTGATTACCCCCAGAGCTATGCCAGCGGGAGTTTTACTCCTGGAAGGTTCTACCAAGCTGGACAGGTTTGCGCAGGCAGGGGTCAGACGAAAGCAGACACCCTGGTCCTCCAGGTTGGGGGTTTTAGCATAGGGCTGACACACCTGTCTATGTAAAAAAAATTGAAGTTACGGAAACCACAACGAATAAACAAACTTTGCTGCGGGATGGACATCCGGAGTCTGAGGCTCGTATGACTGTCAGTGGTGAAAGCCGAAAGGAAGCCACTGATATGAGAATGGACATCCTGACCGCAAAACACGATACAAGAAGAGGATTTTGGAATGTCAGGACAATGAATGAGATGAGCAAAGTAAAACAGGTCACGGCAGAAATGAGAAACTATAGGCTACATATTCTAGGGATAAGCGAGAGCAGATGGACAGGGGCAGGAAAAGTTAAAACAGCAACAGGAGAAACAGTACTTTACTCTGGAAGAGAGGATGGACAGCACAATGAAGGCGTAGCCATTATTTTACAGAAAGGAATAGAAAGGACATTACTGGAATGGAAACCCATCAACAACAGACTGATAAGATTAAGACTGAGAGGTAGATTCACCAATACTACAATAATACAATGCTACGCACCAAAGAATGACAGCGATGAAGAGGTCAAGGATGAATTCTATCAACAACTGCAGAAAGAAATGGAAGACACACCTAGATATGATCTTATTGTAGTAATGGGAGACCTCAATGCGAAAGTTGGTACACACAATACATATAATGAAAGAGTAATGGGGAAATGCGGCAGTGGAACAGCAAACGAAAATGGGGATAAATTAATAAGTTTCTGTAGTATTAACAACCTGGTCAGTGGAGGAACACTTTTCCCACATAAAGAAATTCACAAATTAACATGGGAATCACCAAATGGTCGGGACAGAAACCAGATAGACCACATTATGATTAACGGTAGATGGAGACATGCATTACAAGATGTGAAGGTAAGAAGAGGTGCAGATGTGGGAAGTGATCACCATTTAGTAGTAGCAAAACTGAAAGTGAAACTAAGAAGGGCTGGACCAACTGTAACTACACAGAAAAGGTTTGACATCAGCAAATTGAAGGACCCCCTTACCAGAAAAGCTTTTGCGGCTGACATAAAGAAACGATATCAATTTGCCAAAAGTCAGGAAAAGACACTGACTGATGATATAGACCAGCAATTCAACACCATTTCAACAATATATAAGCAAAGCAGCAAATCATGCTTGGGATTCCAGGAAAGGAAGAAGCGAGACTGGATAAAACCAGAAACACTAAACACCATAACACTGAGAAAGGAAATGAAAAGAAAGAAAATAGAAGCGAAGTCCCCCAGGTTAAAGCAACTATATAGCGAACAGTACAGTCAGCTGGACAAGGAAGTTAAACGCCAAACCCGAGCCAACAAAATGAATTTCCTAGACGATCTTGCAAGACAGGCAGAAGAGGCAGCACTGAGAAATGAACAAAGCACAGTATACAAAATAAGTAAATTCATCAGTGGAAGACGAGGTGCAAACAATATTACATTAGTAAGAGATAAGCAAGGAAATCTCATCACGACAGCAGAGGGACAGGAAACAAGATGGGCAGAGCACTTCAGAGAAACTCTGAACAAGGAACCACCAGAGACACAACTGAATGTTCCTGAGGCTGAAAACGATCTAGATGTAAATATAGACATTCCACGAAAAGAAGAAATCATCACAGCAATCAAAGGGTTGAAGAACGGAAAAGCTCCTGGCCATGATAACTGAAATGCAGAGCTATTTAAGACAGACCCTGAGCTAGCAGCAGAACTATTAGAACCACTATTTGCACAAGTCTGGAAAACGGGGACAACACCATCAGAGTGGAACAAAGGAATAATTGTCAAATTGCCCAAGAAGGGAGATCTTGCAGACTGCAATAATTGGAGAGGAATCACTCTTCTCTCAGTTCCCAGCAAAATACTAGGCAGGATAATTATACAGAGAATTTCAAAAGCAGTAGACCACAAACTGAGGAAAGAACAAGCAGGATTTAGAAAGAACAGAAGATGAGTAGATCATATATTTACCCTCAGGAACATTATAGAGCAGTGCTCAGAATGGCAAAGACAGCTGTACATTAATTTCGTTGATTTTGAAAAGGCTTTTGACAGCATACATAGGGACAGTTTATGGAAAATACTGAGGGCTTATGGAATTCCAAGCTGCATAGTGTCAATCATAAAAAGCCTTTATGCCAACTTTACGTGTAGTGTTGGGCAGAGCAACCTAACCTTTGAGGTGAAGTCAGGAGTACGACAGGGATGCCCCTTATCAACCACTCTATTTTTAACAGTCATAGACTGGGTGATGCGACAGACAACAGTCCAAGAGGAATAAGATGGACTACATTTTCTACATTAGAAGATCTGGAATATGCAGATGACATTGCACTACTAGCACATTCACATCAACATATCCAGGAAAAAACGGATAGACTTAATAAGTTTAGCCAGCAGGTGGGCTTGAACATCAATTTAAGGAAGTCAGAGGTCATGACGCTCAATTTGAGCAACCCTGAGCCCATATCAGTAAGGGATCAGCAACTGGTACAGACAGACACCTTCACATATCTAGGATGCATAGTAACACCAGACGGCGGGTCAGGCAAAGATATCAACATCAGAATGAATAAGGCAAGAACAGCCTTTTTTAGCCTAAACAACATCTGGAAGTCCTCTCAATACAGCACAAGCACAAAATTAAGATTATATCAGAGCTGTGTGCTTTCTGTGCTTCTCTATGGTGCAGAATGCTGGAGAGTTACAGAGAAGGAAATGTCGAAATTGTCCTCTTTTCACACAACATGCCTAAGAAAAATTCACCGAATCTTTTGGCCGAATACCATCACCAACCAAGATCTGCTTGCTCGGAGCAAGCAAGAGGACATGCACTCCATCATAGCTGGCAGACGCTGGAGCTGGATTGGCCATGTCCTCAGAAGAGACCCCGATGCCATCACAAGAACAGCTATGCTTTGGACCCCTGAAGGAAAACGAAAGAGAGGCCGACCAAAAACAACCTGGTGGAGGACTGTGGAGGCTGAGATGCAAAGAATGAACCAGAGTTGGGGCACTGTACGAAGAATGGCCGCCGACCGAGCAAAGTGGAATCAATTTATTGTTGCCCTACAAAACGCCACTAGGCGTGATGGCCACTGACTGCTTTGACGGTCGGCGGCTAAGGATCAAAGAAGAAGAATTCTGACCGTCAAGCCATGAAGTCGTGTTTATAACCCTTCCAGTGTTAGGCTTGTTAATTGCCGTATTTATAGATATTGAATTAAGGACTTAGGGTCAGTCCAGATTATATTGATGAAGTGATGGAATTATAAGGTTAGTGTATAACTGAATTATGGAAGGATCGTTGATCAGCTTATGATCTATATATATTCGTCAAACTAGTGGGTCTCATTTCTGGTGGTCTACCTAGTTAGCCACGCATGTATACAGCCCATAATGTTCTGACGACATTTAAGGAATTGGACACTGACGGTAATATATATTTTGAATGCAATACTATGTACTTTGTATGAATCAATTATTATGGATGTCTTCGTCATTTCGTTAAATAAACTGTATCCATGTGGACTCAAAACCAAACCCAGGACTTATCAAGAATCAAATCACGTTAAAGTTGGGTTGTGGCTGCTACGCCTTTTATTGACATTTATTCAAGCATGATGAATCTTTTCTGTATGAAAATTACTATTGACATTAGTAAATGGAAATCATAAGGAACTCAGGACATTGGTCAACAAAACATGCTAACCGAGCTAGGACAATATAATTATTGAACCTTCACTAATAATGATTAAGCCAGAAACCAGCTTTATCATAACGCCATGGTTGATTTGGTGAAGTTCAGGACTGCGGTCATGCAGATGGGTGAGGAATTAAATATGACAGGTGATGCTCTTATTCAGTATGTCACAACAGAAGTGGACAAACACATGGATAGAGAGGAAAGGAAATTGCAAGTGGAAGCGGAAAGAGAAGCCAGAAGACTGGAAGCTGAGAGAGAAGACAAAAGACTGGAAGCTGAGAGAGAAGGCAAAAGACTGGAAGCTGAGAGAGAAGGCAAAAGACTGGATGCTGAGAGAGAAACTAAAAGATTAGAAGTTGAAGAAAGGAAATTAGCAGCTGAAGCCAAGAAATTGGAGGCTGAAAATGAGGCAAAGAAAAATGACGCTGAGGAAAGGAAATTACAAGCAGAGAGAGACCATCAGTTGAGATTAAAAGAGCTTGAAATTCAAGCAACTAAGGGCAATAATGGTGGTAGCTCACCTCACTCTGAGAGTAGCTCCAGCCAGAGCACCTCAAGTGGGGCCATGAATTTTTATCTGGACCCATTTGTTGAGAAAGAAGACGCCATTGAGTCGTACCTGGATAGATACGAAAGACTTGCCACTACCTATGGCTTAGTGAAAGAAAAGTGGAGTCTTAAACTATCTCAGGGATTGAGAGGTGTGGCCTACGATGTGTATTTAAATCTCTCAAGAGATGACCAGGAAGATTATGAAATCCTGAAGCAGGCACTGCTTGTGAGATATGAAAAGAACTCAGAATCATATAGAAAGAAATTCCGAACAGCTAAACTTCTTCCAGGAGAAAACTATCACCAATTCTCTGCTAGATTGGAAACCTATTTGGAAAAATGGAGTAGTTTATGAAAGTGTCAGAATCTGAAAGAAATAATAATGATGGAGCAAGTGAAAGAGTCCATGCCTCAAGAAATGAGGAAGTTTATCATGGAACAAGGAGCAGAGAGATTGGAAGATATTGTAACTGTTGCTGAGAGATATCAAGCAGCTCAGGCAGAATTATTAGGAAATAGGAAGAAGCAGGGTGAAAACTTCAAATCATCACAAAACTGTACCAAATATGAACAAAAGGACCATACCACAAGAAACAAACAAAGATTTGACCAAAAGGACAAAAACCCTCTAAGATTGGATAAGACACCTTACCGGAAGGAAGGAAAGTGGTGTAAAACTTGTCTAATGAGTAACCACAATACTGCAGACTGCAGAAGAAAGAATCCTCCTCATCATGCTGCATCATGCATGTCTTACAACAGGGAAGCCGGGAAGGAAGGAACTGGCAGTAAGTCAGAAGGACTTCCATCATCCCCCTGTCTGTGAGGAAGTGACCGTGAATGGCACTCAAGTACTGTGTTTATATGACACAGGATACCAGGGAAAGCTCCAGGAAAATGGAGGAAAATCCTATCAATACTCATCCAGAAGAGATGAAAAAGGCTCAAGCAGTAGACAGCACCTTGAAGCCTTGTTCTGGCAAATTACCTAAAGCACATAACCCTCCAGAGACAGGAGACTTTTATATAAAGAATGGCCTAATCTACAGAAAAGCTGGAACAGGACCTAAAGGGCATGGACAGCTAGTAGTGCCAAAATCTTACAGAGAGAAGGTCATGACGCTAGGACATGCTATACCCTTCAGTGGACATATGGGAATAGAGGCCACTGGACAAAGGATAGCCTGTCACTACTTTTGGACAGGAATCACAGAGGACATAAAGAGATATGTAAGATCCTGTCCAGAATGCCAAAGAGTAGCTCCTAAGCATAGGACTGCACCAGCAACACTGGGAGAAATGCCCATTATGGGAACCCCTTTTGAACATGTTGCAGTGGATATTGTTGGACCCCTCACTAGGACCAAGAAGATAAATGCTTACATCTTAACCTTGGTTGATACTTGCTCTATGTGGGGAGAAGCAGTGGCCATGTCAGCTCCAGATTCAAAGCATGTGGCAGAGGCCCTGTTGACAATATTCACCCGATTAGGTTTCCCGCATCAGATATTGATGGACAATGGTTCTCAGTTTAAGGGAAAGCTAACACAAGAAGTATTCAGGATATTTCAAGCCAGGCACTATCATTGTAGTCCCTACCATGCCCAAGGGAACGGTCAAGTAGAGCGGTTCAATGGGATGCTCATTTCAATCCTTAGAAAGCTGGCAAGTGAAAAACCTGATACTTGGGATACATACTTACCCGCTGCACTATTTGCATATAGGGAAGTACCCCACAATTCAACAGGATTGGCTCCAGCTACATTGTTGTTTGGAAGACCAATAAAAGGTCCACTGGAAGCATTGCTGCGGACATGGACTGATGAAAAAGCAGAGGAAACAGTGACTTCCTCATACCAGTACGTCAAAGAGTTGACATCTCGATTGAAAGCAGGTTGGAAACTGGCCAATGATAACTTAAGACAGGCCAGGAGGAAGCATGCTGCGTGCTACAACAGAAAAGCAAAAGATAGGGAACTGGAGGTGGGTGAAAAGGTGTTATTACTGTTGCCAAGTAGCAATAATAAATTGCAGATTGGATGGCAGGGACCCTATGTCATACTGGAAAAACTTTCCAGGACCAATTATAAGATTGACAAGAAAGGAAAGGAGAAGGTATATCATGTCAATCTTCTTAAAAAATACTATGACAAGGAATCATCAGAAGTTGCACATATCATGACCCTAGCCATTGCAACAGAAATGCACTGTGAATCTTCACTCTATGGAATATCCACTCACAACTACAGAGGATTATGTTCAAGTAAACATTAGTGGACATTTAACTCCAGAGCAGAAGAAGATGGTTCAAAAAGTGTTGGAAACCCATGCTGATGTGCTCACTGATAAGCCAGGTCGTACGAATCTGTTAGAGTACAACATGAAGGTGTCACCGTTGGGTTTCACAGCATTATTTGCGCTGTACATAAGGTTCACACCCGTGTGTTGCCGGGGCCCGAAAGGGGAGCAAAGAATAGTAACACTGCACCCTACCACGCATGTCGTAAAAAGCGACTAAGGAGGGTTGGGCATGGGGCTGTTTACCCCATCCTGTAAAAACTCCGCACAGTGGGCTGATCACCTGCTTGCCAACCAATCTGATTACGGAAACAGCGATAGATTGTTTGGTCTGTTTCTGTTCCACAAAGACGCCACTAGGCGTGGTGGAGACAGCGATAGATTGATCAATTTGTTGTTGCCCTAAGACGCCACTAGGCGTACTGGCCACATACTGCTTTGCCGGTTGGTGGCTAAGGATGGAAGAAGAAGAAGAAGAAGAACATAAGGTTCAGATGAACAGTAATTTGGTGTGGATGAAATAAAAGAGTAATGGAAAATGGTTAAGTGAGCAGAGAGAAAACTAACGCACGAGAAAAATGAGCAAGGCGTAAACAGTATGGAACAAAAGCTCACTAAGTTGTTTACGTAGGAGGGCAGCGTGAGTTTTGTGATCGGTGAGTTGGAAGCCATGGACCAATCGTATTGACTGGAAAACAAAAACGGATGACGGGATGATGATTTGAAGGACAAAAGAAATTAGTCCTGGCCGAGAAGTTAACGAGGCAAGTCGTGTGTTGCCAGGCTCTCAAGAAGTGAAACCTGTGGGTGACAGGAGTTTTCACAGATGAAGTAGCTAGATTTAGCATGATTAGCGGTAGCAATTCTGGAGACTAGCATAAGTTGTGTTCATTAAATTGTGTTAAACGTAGGATTAGCACATAGGGGTGATTTAGTAGGAAATGTGATAGGTACTTGGATTCATTTTCACACGGTAAGAAAGACTCTTGCTATTTTTTATAGACTTTCAGTCAACTTATAACCAGAGGTTAATGATGCTCATGTTTAAAGGGGTGTACCACAAGAACTAACATTGAAACAAGCACGACTGAAGAAAATATAAAGTGGATAACATAGCTTTTTATTAGCTGATAGCCAGGATGGGCTGTTATATAAAGAAAAATGAGTACGACTATATATAAAGTGGATAACATAACTTTTTATTAGCTAATAGCCAAGATGGGCTGTTGTATAAAGAGGATGAGGTATTGTCAGTAGACAAGAATAAATGAACAAGGGTTCTGCAACGCGGACATCCTTGAGATAAGACGTGCTCTCTCTCATTGAACAGTAAATCAGAGGAAAGAAGAGATAATGGTGAATTTGATAACTATGAGACAATTCAGGTGCTCTCTCATTTGACAGTAAGTATGAGGATGCCACAACAGCTGTACCTGCCATGATTTTATTTTATATATGAACCATGTATAGATATTGATGTATTTTTATGAGTTAGGCCTGACAGGGCTGATACAAGAGATAAGGTGGAGAAATAAAGAAAAGAGAATAAATTGTGGGCAGATCACCTACGCATAAGTAAGAGTCTGCAGAAGAGGCAATAAATATACCTTTTGGAACAAGTTGAATTAAGGGATGGATAAATGAACATGAATTGGAGTTTTGAACCATACACCTTATTGGAAAATGTCGGAACTTTAACTTTGTAAATAAATTTGTTATAAAATTGAAACTACCACCCAAGTTGACTTGATTTATAGAAGGTTATGGAGTGGGTGTGAGAAATAAGGAGTAATAGCACAACAAAAATTAATATCATGGTACGCCACAATACGATCTAGTCACTACACAACAACAAGGAGGGAAGAACGTGACCTGGGTTGATAAAGGAACCAAACCATAACTCATCCAAGAATCATCACCTCTGGCGGTAAGGGCCAGTAAAGAGATAATCTTACTTGGAAGATAAAGTCAAAGACATAGTCTGCCAGTTCGAGTACACTACGACTAGGCCTGCCTCAGTCACCTAGTAGTTAATACTTAAAGAAGAAGACCCGGTCACATAGAACTCTAATTGGCGCTGTGACCACTCCTCCTACAGCGACAACATGGCTACATCACAAGGAGAAATGCAATATAACAACAACAGCAACAACAACAACAGCCCATATTTGTTTCACCACCTCTAGACCAAGAACAATAGAGAACAGAAAGAATTTTTTTTTTCAAGAGGGAACATATATGAAATAATTGTAAAAGAGACTTCTATGCGATAGAGATAGCAGCATAAATAGTTGCGTTGAAGAGACATTGAAACATGGAGAGGTGTTCTAAAACCATAGAGAACAGAAAGAAGAGAATAGCAATGAGAGACTTCGCTTCAGAGTTAAAACGTTGTAGAAGTTACGCAGTCGATTTCCCTTGGATAAGGATAGTAGATGGAAATGTTGCAAAAGTCTATAAGATTGAAATAAAGGATATTGTTGAAATTAAACTACAACCATTGAAAGTGAAAGAAGGGAGACCAAAATTAAATTTGAAAAAACGAATTGAACCTACAGTTACTAGAAGGGAACCTCAAACAAAGAATGTCGCAGTACAAACAGATGACAGGTGTAAGAAGAGTCTAATCCCAGTCAGGGTAGGGTCAAGACAAGTTATAGATAACTTACCTGATTTGTGGGGTGTTGAAATGGTCGATAAGATAGAAAAGCTGACATCTGATGAAAGAGATGTGAAAAATGACAGTGAAACCATGAAGCCATGTACATTCTTGTCGATGCTATGTAGTCAAGCACAGAAATGTAAGAGATATAAACAGTGCGGAAAAGTCCATCAAACAATTGCTAATATTTCAGAGCTAGAGACTGTTGATGGTATGCTGAACAGTCTAGTGTCAAAAGGAATAGGTGTTCTAGAAGACATAAAGGCATTACTTATGACCCAGATGGGAAAGTCAAGTCAAAGTAACAAGAATATTATTGATAACGTACAACAAAGTAACATTCAAGATAAATTACAAGATGAGAAACAAGAAGCTGACACATGCAGAAATCCAGAAAGAACTGACCTGAATGCGCAAAGTCATGTATCGGCTCCAGAGTTGAGCGACGTTCCCTTAGATAGTGGATATTCAAGAAATAACAGCCCTAATCCACAAAAGAATCAAGAGCAGTTGAAGCAAGTTACAGCATCAGCACAGATAGATTCAGCAACATAAACAGACAATAGAGTTGCAGTTTCAGCGACACAAACAGAGATGTATATTGAAGCGTCACACTTGGAGCCACCACAAAATAATAAATACATTATGAGAGAAAAAGAGAACACTGACACATCATGCAGGCGTATAAGAACAGCAGTAAGAAGGAATTCTATCAAAACTAGTCATAGAGAAGTACAAAAGGAACAAGGTAGAAGTACCAAGGGAACGGGTCAACAGAGAATAGACAGTGTAGACCATGGAAGGTCAGGGAAGAACAAAGATGAAGAAAGAAATAGTGATATAACAGAAGTAGAAGAAATAACTGCACTTTGCGCAGATTTAGAGAGGAAGTTTGAAGAGTTAGAAAAGAAGAACAACAAAGAAGAAGAAATGAAGAGACACGAAGCGAATAGAAGTACAGATCGAAGAGAATACCGATCCAAGAGCCGAGAGGCCAATAATAGGAGAGAAAGAAGGAGGGATACAGATCGAGGGGATTTCCGATCTAAGAGCTGAGATAGGCTGAGACATAGAAGTGATAATAGAAGAAGAGATACGGATCGAAGGGATTACCGATCCAAGAGCCGAGAAGCTTATAGAAACAGTAGTAGAAGTAGAGAAACTACTAAGGATCGAAGGAGATACCGATCTAGTAGTAGAAAGGAGGAGAGAAATGGGAGCAGTAGTAGGAAGAGAAATTCAGGAGATGCAGAGGTAGAGAGGAAGCAAAAAGTTAACGAAGTCAGAGGAGTGGGGGAGACTCAAGATATGGATAAACTGATAGCATTAGAGGTGCTTAAAAGTAAAGAGACAATGGTGTTGAAGTTGATGGAGCTTATGAGCAAATAGAGGAATAAGTAGGAGGCTATGGAAGAAGACATAGCATATTAGGAAGTGTAGACAAGATGGCGGCGGTAGCTGAGCCTTGAGAAGGCTAAGTATAATTGGTCTGTACCGCACACAAGAGAGAACTGAGAACACCTGACCAATAGGGTGCTGCAGTAGAGGAGATGAGTGAAGGAGATGTAAGAGGTAGATTAGAGGCCATGGTAGTATATCGGAAATTATGTGAAAAGCCGTGGTGACGACGGCAGAAATAGTGGAGACTGAGATTTTTGGTGAAGCCGCAGAGGAAGACAGCTTCTGATCGATGTGATGTAAGAAGAGTATGGGGAAGACAGTCAAGAAGACACAGAGAGCCTTACAGAAGAAATAAAGAAGCAAGAATCACATCTAGCCGCACTACACAAAGACAACACATCAGTGTTCGCAATGTTATTCACATGGTCACAACCATTACTCCCTACCCCTTCGTCAGTCCCAACATACTCCCTGCGACCCCTGTCGCAACCCCAGTGATCATGTGAAGCGAACATGTGATGACAGAAGATAATCTCTTACAGCCTCAGAAGAAGCAACATAATTCAGCAGAATCGGAGCATTATAGAAGAAAACTTGAAGTGACAACTACAACTACCAGCCACAACTACAACCACCAGTCTATACACTACAGTTAGGACGATTGAAGATGAGATACCTTTACGAGCACTAAGGAATAATAAAACTTATCAGAATCAAAGCCCTACAGCACAGCATACAAACATTCACAAGAATATTGTTGACGAATCGGTAGCACCGGTATAATCAGAACTTGACAACAGAAAGCGAAGAAAATGACACCGAATGTATGGACGACTCTCATCATCTCAGCCCGTAACCCGTCATGGGTCGTAGGGGTGCCATGGTGGAAGCATCAGCAGACAGGGTCCTCCACTGCTCTCTATCCTCAGCAATGCGTACAAGTGTGGAAAAACCGTGTCCTGCCCATTCTTTGATGTTATCAGCCCAGGATTTTCTCTGCCTTCCTCTTCTCCGTTTACCTTCGACTGTTCCCTGAAGGATCGTTTTCGAAAGGGAGTCATGACGAGTTACATGCCCAAACCAGGCAAGCTTTCGACGTTTCACTATTGACAAAAGTGGTTCTTGGTGGCCTGCATATGTGTTTATCTTCTCTCTAACATAGACATTTGTTTTGTGCTCTTTATAGCAAATGCGCAAAATTCTTCTATAACATTTATGCTCGAAAGCCTGAATCCTTCGCTCCGTATCTGCAGTGAGTGTCCAGCCCTCACACCCATACAAGAGAATAGATAATACAAGTGATTTGTATAATTTGATCTTCACAGGAAAACTGGTGTTACTTTTCCAGATCACATTCAACCTTGTCATGGCAGCTGAGGCCATCTCAAGTCTTGTCTTGATTTCTTTACTTGATCTTCCATCACTACATATAGTGGACCCGAGATATTTAAAGGTGTTAACTTCTTCTAACGTTTGCCCATTTAACGTAATGTTGGTCGGAACATCTTTCTTATGGCTATTCACCAATATCTTGCTTTTTTCTATATTAATTTCCATCCCATACGTTCTTGTTACTTTCTCCAGTCTAGAGGTAAGGTCTTGAAGTTCTGATTCTGATCCAGCTATCAGATCAATATCATCAGCAAAAACGTAGGTTGCACAGAGGTCGGCCTCCAATCGATATGGTTGATTTATAATCGTAGAGAGCCTCCTGCATAATATGTTCTAGATATATATTAAAGAGCACTGGTGACAGGATACATCCCTGGCGAACTCCTACAATGTTTTGAAAAAATTCTCCAATGTCGTTGCTTGCAAAAACAGCACTGCTTGCGTCCTTGTATAGTGCTTCAATGATATCTATGATGTTGGTATCAAAATTGAATTTTCTCATTACTTGCCATAAGCCTTCATGCCAGACTCGATCGAAGGCTTTTGTGAAATCGATGAAGTTATGGTATAAATCGTGTTGATGTTGGAGATGTTTTTTCGATAAGTAATCTAATACTGAAGATTTGTTCTGAGGTACTTCTTTTTGGTCTAAAGCCAGCCTGTTCCTCTGACAAGATTTCTTCTGATTTCTGTTTTATTCTGTTCAAAAGTATCCTTAACATCACCTTACTTGGATGACTAATAAGGCTAATGGTTCTGTAGTTCTTGCACATTTTTAGATTTCCTTTCTTTGGAAGCGGTATTACTAATGACTGCGTCCATTCTTTTGGCCATTTTTTTGTACTCCATATCTTCTGGCAAATTGTTGTCATGATTTTTACTATATCTGGTCCTCCATATTTCAAGAGCTCTGCTGGGATATTATCCACACCCGGTGACTTCCCTCCTTTCATCGAACATATAGCCTCTTCCACTTCTTCCCGTAATATTGCTGCATTTCCGAGTTCCCTGTTTTCACACTTAATGTTGTTTAATATGCTATAGTCAGTGTCAAGTTTACAGTTATATAATTCTTTACAATATTCTGTCCACCTTCTCATTACAGCTGTTTTTTCATTGAGCAGGGCCCCATTGCTATCTTCTATGACAGTTACCCTGGGCTGTTGGGGTTTTTGATAGTCTTCTTAATGTGTCAAAAGCTGCCTTGCTGTTACCTTTTATTAGCCCTGTATTAATGGACTCACATTGATCAGCTACCCATTTTTCTTTGGCCTGTTTCATTTTCTTCCTAATATTTTTATTCACCATACTGTATTGCCATGCTGCTTCAGGAACCTCTTTCTTAACCTTTTTCATTTCCCGCCGTGTATCACATAACTTCAGAATGTCATCTGTAACCCATGGTTTGTTTATTTTCTTTCTTTTACCAAGTATTTCTGTTGCTGATTCAATAAGCACGTCTTTCATGTTCTCTGTGATTGAGTTGATATCATCCTCCAAAAAGTTGAGAGCTGCGAATTTTCCTCCAACAGTTGCCTCAAAGATTCCCGCGATTTCTGGATCTTTCAGTTTGTCTAAATTGAATCTTAACTGAGAACATCTGTTTTGATTATAGTTCTTTTAAAGTTTAAGCTTGAGCGTCATCAATACCATGTCGTGATCACTACCAATGTCGGCGCCAGGAAAAGTCCTAGTCTTGGCTTTATTAATACTGGACTTGAATCTTTTGGATACAAGAATAAAATCAATTTGGCCATGTATCTCAGTTTTTTGGGGCATGCCACGTTGTTCTTCTTGATAACTTATGAGGAAATAGTGTATGGACGACTCTACCAACACCAAATTCTAAAGAAAACATCATCAGGAATACAAACCATTGTCTGGTTGATAACAACATACAAATATTCGTTCGTCCTCTTCCTCCTGCCGAGCGACTATAAACACACCACAACTGATACCAACTTTGTCACAGTACGACAGTCGTCTCTCCAGTAGAGAAATTTACACTGTTAGAGCTTGTAAAAGAGATCTCCAAATTCGTACAAGCAGTGTAATCGCCGTAAAGTACTCACCCAGCAATAGTACTAATTCGCAGCACTCACCCAGCTATAGTGCTTAAATAAGGTACCCCAATCAACGGTATCCAACGGTTAGTTAGATAATTAGATCTCTCAGTGGTTAACATAGTGGTTATTGATATTTCGGAGCACACTTAGACATTTACACTATACATTAATCTGGTGAACAGACAGGGTAGAACTTCGCAAAGAAACTTAAATGTGTAGAACATTATCACTAGTTCTTCTTCTTCTTCTTCTTGTGATCGCATCTTTGATGATTACACCGTCAGACGAGTTCTCATGATGAATTCGACTGTTGTTTGAAGTTCCTCTTTAACTCCATATAGCTTTGAGTTTAGTGTTGAGTCATTGGGCCAGTATATCTTTCTTAACTGGTCATACAGAGGACAGTCCTGTAGAACATGCTCAGCAGTTTGTTCGTTTAATCCACATGTGCACAGTGGTGAAGCAGACAATCGTAGCATGTGCATGTGTTTATTCAGTTTCTTATGCCCTGTCCTGAGTCGAATAATAGTTATCTGTCCCTGCCGGTCGAGAGTGTGATAGTCGTCTTTGGGTTGGTTCTGTTCTCTTCTGATAGTCTGGATAGCTCTCTTTTTCTCAAAGTATGTGACTTCATTATCTTCTTGTTCACATTCTCCTCCCTTTTTTGCAAGTTTATCTGCCTTTTCATTTCCGGGTACACCACAATGAGATGGTACCCACTGAAGTATGGTTCTCTTTTTGGCAGCTACCTTGTTTAGCTCATTTCTCAGATGCGGGAGTTTACCACCCTTGAGAGCTTGCAGGACAGGCAGTGCATCTGTGAGGATGACTACCTGGTGGCAGTCAGAGTTGGTGTTATAAATCATATTTGCAGCTTGCTCTAGAGCTTGAACCTCAGCTGTATAGTTGGAACAGAATTTACCAGTGGGAATGTGCCTTGTCTCATAGTGGTTGTCAGGATATGAGATAAAGATACCGGCACCTCCATTCCTAACAGCATTAGTTGCTGATCCATCTGTATAGGCATGTATCCATGATTGATCGGGATAGCTTTCTTGGATCATACTCAATGTAGCAGTTCGTTTTTGCAGATCATTATACTCACATCCACTTGTGAGACCACTGACTGATGTATTAATTTGGAGGGCACTGCTGGCCTGCTCCCATGGTACAGGGTATAGGGTGGGCTTCAGTGGTGTTGTCTTCATGGATAGGTCTTCTTGATGCTGTCTTATAAGTCTTTTTTCCCCGATGCACAAAGCTGCTACGCTTTAGACGTCCCAATGCCAGATCATCTAGTCTTGCCTTCATTGGGTGCATTGGCATACTGTTGTACGTTTCCATCTGGATCATGGTTTTTGTGTCTCTTCTATGGGACAATGTCTGTAATCCAGCAACCTTCTGCATCTCTGTTATTGGTGTAGTTTTCATGGCTCCTGTAATGAGCCTGAGAGCTTGATTTTGCACCTTGTCCAAAGACTGCAGATGTGAGTTAGCAGCTGATGACCATGCTGCTGAGCTAAACTCTAAGTGTGGTCTTATTACTCCATTATAAATCTTCTTTAGATTTCGTTCATTTGCTCCCCAGTTGGTACCTGCTAATTTTCTGAGTATGCCTAGTCGTCTTCGGGCCTTTCCTTCTGCATTTTCAATATGCTTATTCCATGTTAAGCCTTTGGTCAAATGTCACCCCAAGATAGGTGGGGTAGCTTTCTTCCTTGATCACAGTTGTCCCTAGGTGTATGTTAGCTGATTTGTCCTTGGGGGCGAGGGAGAACAGTGTTGTGGAGGTTTTGTCTGTGTTTATTGTGATAAGCCATTTCTCTTCCCATGACACTAGCATGTCTGCTGCCCGCTGCATTCTATAATTTGCTGTGGTGACATTTTCATCAGCGCACCAGAGTACTAGGTCATCTGCATATAAGGCAGCTTTCACTCCTGCAGGGAGATCTTTCACCAGGTCATTGATGTAAACAAGGAAGAGTGTTGGGGAAATTACTCCTCCTTGAGGTACCCCCTGATGGAGCAACACTTTTCTGCTCTGCAGACCGTCAAGAGTGACTCTAGTTCTCCTGTTATGCAAGTGTGACTGGATCCATTTCATCATGTTGCCTTGGATTCCACTTCTCCTAAGTTTTGCAATGAGGCCATCTTTCCACACCTTGTCAAAGGCCTGCTTGAAGTCGACCCAGATCGTTAGGACCTTTTTCTTCTCCTGGAAGGCATCTTCTATTGCTTGATACAAGTAAGTAACTTGGTCTTCTATACTGTAGCATTCTCTAAATCCAGCTTGTTCCGGCACCAGGATCTGCTCAGACTCTAAATACCATTTCAATCTGTGGTTGACTATTCGCTCCATAGTCTTCCCAACACAGCTTGTGAGACTGATTGGCCGGTAACTTGCAGCCTCGGTCTTACATTTCCCTTTCTTTAGTATGGGTATTGTGATGGCTTCTCTCCATACTTGGGGTACCGTTCCTTTCAACCAGCTGTGGTTGAATATCTCAAGCAGTTTTGTCTTTGCTGCTGAACTCAGATTTACTAGCATTTCGTTGCTGATTTTGTCTGGGCCAGGTGACTTTTGAAACTTAAGCTTGGAAATAGCCTTCTGTAGTTCTCCTAGTGTGATGGGTTCCCTCATTGGGGCAGGAGTATCTGTCTGTCCCATGGTTGCCAGTATTTCTTTTCTTATCTCTCTCTGATGGTCTATGTTAATGGGTAAGTTGCTTTCTGAACTGTATCTTCTAGCAAACAAGTCTGCAGCTTGTTTTCCTCTGAAAAGTTTGCCACCTTCATCCAATGTGATAGTCTGCCTTGGTGAGGAACACTCTTCATTTAGAGACTTGACTAATCTCCAAAGTTTCCTGCCATCTTTCTCAAGGTTCAGCACCCTCCCGGGAAAAAAAAATGAAACTTTTTTTTTTTTTTAAATCCTGGAGCCGGAAAAATCTAGGCTCCTAACGCACGTATGATGCGCGGATATATACCTAACAAATTAGCTCAACGCATGGGGCGACACTGAGATCATATCTCAGATCCTTAGAGAAAAAAATTTATCTAAGTATACGCTTATATATTCCAGGAAGGTGCCACCAACACACGCCACAATGATGGCAACATCATAATGAAAATCAAATTATTCTCATACCAATATATGAAATTAAATATATTATTATGATATCATACAATGTGTTGTGCAAACAGCGGTGTAATATATTAATATACCGCACTATTTTATTACATTATATAAAGCAACAGTAATTAATAAGTAATACATGTGTTGATCTTCGTTGACATAAAACATTCAATAGAAGAAGATGTGGACATCATCCGCTCCCAATCTAGGACAGGACTTGATATCCTCAAAGTTCCACAATGGACACAATCTCGCATCTTCAATGATGTGCTGCGAAAATATCAATAACACAAATCTTAAAGACAACTGGTAAATCTCTTAATACAATTATGCAAATATATTATTTAAATGTGGCCGAGTGATCTTTTGGCCCGTATATCACTAACTAAGCCTTCTTAGATAATTACATGGTACAATGTTATAAATTCCCCTCAAAAAAGTGAGAAAAAAAATCTACTAACATGTCATTATAACATTGGACTGTATATCAGGAAATATATATATATGACAGAAGAATCATGTGGAATCGTGTGGGCATCTGGACAGAATGTCTGCCATTACATTATCCGAACCACGGATAGCTCGAACCGAGAAATGAAATGGTTGAAGAGCTATGGCATAACGAGTGGACCTCGAGCTCTTCAAGTTTTTGCTCTGAATAGCAGTAAGCGCTTTCTGATCGGTTTCCACAATGAAATGTGCGCCTAGAAGAAATCTTTGTAACTTCAGAATAGACCATACCATAGCCAATAACTCACGGTCTAAAACCGAGTAATTCTTTTCTGCAGCATTTAATTTCCTAGAGATATACATCACCGGATGCAGAGTATCAGAATACTCCTGCATTAGTGCCGCCCCAATCCCAGTTGACGAGGCGTCACTTCGAAGAACAAAAGTCTTCTCAATAGTAGGTAACCTAAGAATAGGTGGAGATGAAAATAGGGCTTTAACCTGGTCCAATGAGGATTGACATTCTTTAGACCAGCGGATCAGATTAGGCGACCCTTTCTTCAATAAAGTAGAAAGCGGTGCCATAATGGAGGACAGATTCGGAATGAATCGTCCGTAGAATTGGATCAAACCTAATAGACTCCTTACTTGTTTCTTCGTCTTAGGGACCGAAATGTTAAGTATTTTTGAAACATTGTGGTCCTCTGTCTTTAAAAGACCACGACCAACACGATGACCTAGGAAAGAAATCTCACTAAATCCTATAAAGGCTTTAGAGGGTTTTGCAGTCAAGTTATACTCGCGAAGAGTGGACAGTAATTCGTATAAACCCAAATAGTGATCTTCCCAGGAATCACTGAATAGACAGATATCATCTAGGTATGCTATGACATCTGTACGATATGCGAGAATTCGCCGCATCATGCGTACGAATGTAGCAGGGGCGTTCATAAGACCAAAAGGCATGAAATTCCATTGGAATAAACCCCTGGGTGTAGAAAAAGCTGTAAAAGGTTTGGCACGTTCGGTTAGAGGAACTTGCCAATAACCTTTAGACAAATCTAGTTTGGTAAAGAATCTAGAATTAGAAAGTTTATTGAGTAGCTCTTCTAATGAAGGCATAGGTTCAGCATCGAACTTCGTAACTTGGTTCAATTTGCGATAATCTACGCAAATGCGAATGTTATTATCCTTCTTTCGAACAATAACCATAGACGAAGAGTATGCTGAAGTGGATGGTTCAATGATTTCCAAACGTATCATTTCATCCAATTCTTTTTCGACTTGAGACTGGAAATGGATAGGTATTGGATAGGGTCTGACTCTGATAGGATTATGATCAGTTAGCACAATGTCATGTTCAATGACATGTGTGTGTCCCGGGATGTCTGTAAGAACATCCTGAAATGTTTGCAACATCGAAGAAACTTGTCGATGTTCCTCAGCGGAAAGATTTGGAGAAACGGTCACGTTTTTCCAAGATTCCGTAGAATAAAGTGGGACCATAGAAAGAGGAAGATTGACATCAGAAAAAGTAGTTTCCTCATCCTGTATAACTGACAGCGATGAGTACTGACCATGAGGTACTTGAGAATTGTCCGTTGCCTGGAAAATAGGCTGCAAATAGTCAGGTCTTTCATAAAATTCCGTGAGCATATTTATGTGGAAAGTTTTATGCTTTCCATCAATATCGACAACATAGTCGACATCAGAAATTTTGGAGACTATTGCATATGGACCTTTCCATGCAATTAGAAGTCTGTTCTCCCTTGAAGGAAGTAGAACGAGAGCTTTGTCACCTGGACAAAGTTGTCGTAGACATCTATTCTTATTTGCAAACTGCCTTGCCTTTTCTTTAGCAAATTCGGAAGACGAAGTTGCTAGTTTGCATGCCTCGATGATCTTTTGCCTAAGAGCAATGACGTACTCATAAGAAGATTGAGTTTCATCGCTAATATTATCGGCAGTGATTAGATCGTGAAGTAAAGACATAGGGCCGCGCGGTTGCGCGCCAAAGACAAGTTCAAAAGGGGAAAACCCCGTATGTTCATTGGGGACCTCTCTATACGCAAAGAGAGCCGCGGGTAAGACCCTGTCCCAATCCTGAGGATGATCCTCAGTTATCTTACCAAGTAAAGTTTTCAGAGTCCTATTTAAACGTTCGACCAACCCATTAGACATTGGGTGATAGATACTGCTGAGAGACCTTTTAATGTGTAGCATAGACATTACCTGTGACATAGTGTCTGATATAAGTTGAGTGCCATGGTCTGACAATATTTCTCCGGGAAAACCCAAGCGAGAAAATATCAGCCAAAGAGCGTCTGCGATGTCAGCAGTTGAGATGCTCTTGAGAGGTATTGCCTCTGGCCAACGTGTGCACATATCGACACATGTAAGGATAAATTGATGTCCTCTAGCCGACTTAATTCTAAAAGGACCGATAATATCTATTGCCATTTTTTGAAAAGGGCGAATAGGAATGTCAGCAGCCTGGATAGGCGCAGCATGTCGTGGTCCTTTAGATTTGACCTCCTGACATACTTTGCAAGAGCGACAGTACATTCGTATGTCCTTGCTCACAAATGGCCAAAAGAAAGCCGCAAGAACTCTCGACTTTGTACGGGAAAAACCCATATGTCCAGCACATTGCGAGTCATGAGCATGTTGCAATATTTGCAATCTCATGCTCTTGGGCACAAGAATTTGTGAATGAGTGGACGTAGTCGAGTCTTGTACCATACGTACAAGTACGCCGTTCTTCATAGAAATCCAAGATTTTCTATTAGTATTTTGATTAGGATCACCTTTTTTTGCTAGAATGAAGAATTTTTGTAAAGAAGGATCTTCTTCTTGCAATTTGATAAATGAGTCACGTGTAATAGTCAAGTGACTATCTTGGTCATTTACTTCATCATTATTAGTTAATGAAGTTTGAGGTGGATCCAGAGCATGTGCTCTTGTGACCACCGCATTGGTAGCTTCAATGTTTTGCTCTTCCCAAACAGCAATCTGCTGTGGGGTACATTCCCTAACTCCGTGAATACGACCAATAATAAGGTCCGCAATAGGGTTTGGAAGTAGACACGCGTGGACCTCTCCCGTGAAGAAAGGAGTAGCAATGTGTATTATAGCAGTAGGATACTTTTCCAACGTGCCACCAAATGTAACACATCTGATGACCTTTCCTGTAGCACAGGATGGATCTACAAGAGATTGCCTAACCCTGACAGTAGTACATCCAGAGTCAAACAACACTGAGACTGGATTACTATTTACAAGCCCCTTATGTAATATAAGAGAACCTCTCCCATCATGAGCAACATTAGCAGGAAGAGCGGGCAAAGGATGACCACAGCTTAAAGTACTAACGGTCTTTGGGTCAAATAAAGTACTGCATTGGATACATTTATTTGCTCTACCAAAATCAAAAGATGAGCATCCGATAGCATTATGGTCTTTATTATCATTAACCTGTTTATCTACTCCCTGAGATTCTTGTTGAACAGAGTTTGTCTGTTGATATTTTTTTTTCTCTTATGTTGCGATCTACCGCGACCATTATTGCCTCTGCAATTATCATTAAAGTCCCTACTGTAATTTTTATCCTGGTTTGAGTTCCAGTTTCCATAACTGTCATTACCATCTCTATACTGTTGAGAACCTCTATTATCCTGGTATTGAGGTCTCTGAGAAAAATATTTTCCTCTATACCGATTACCTTTGTGAAAATTTCTAAAGTTAAATGAGTAGAATAACGTGTAGTATTAGGATGTCTCCAGTTCTGGGAAGAAGAATCACCCTGGAATTGATTACTATGATTCTGGGCATAATTACGGTTACTCTTTTTATTGAAATTTTGCTGGCTACCCTGAAATTTACGCATAAAATTTGGGCCATAAGGTGCTGCCGAAGCAACTGGCAGACCTTCTTTTACTTTAGAGTTGCTAATGGTTATGTGAGGATGCGCAGTAACATACTGGCTACAGTATTCTTCCATTTCTGATGCTAGCTTTTATGTTTTTAGGCTTACGCTCATGAAGAAAAGAAAGAAAAGCTTCATTAACAGAAGACATAACCTTGTCTCTAAGTAGTAAGTCCATAAGAGCTTCAAATGTACTCTCTGTTTTAGACAACTCAACCCATCGTAAAAAAGTAAGACGGATGCCTGAGATGAATTCAGAGAATTCAACTCCAGTTTCTGGTAACATGTTTTTAAATTTAAGACGATATCCGTCCTCGTTAAGTTGGTACTTCTTTAAAAATGCCGCCCTGACAACCTCATAGTTGTTCTTGTCAGGCACATCTACCATACCCAACAAAGTCAAAGCATCACCTCTAAGTATCTTGGACAGATGATAAACATATAATGTTTTATCTATATTATGCACCTTACATGCACTTTCAAATCTATCTAGATAAAATGTTATATCATCAATTGAAGCATTCAATGCTGGTAAATTAAGCTTGAAATCAACAGTACAGTATAACGAATGCAGCATTCAAAATCATATTAACTGATAGTCATGTAGGATTCAATACTCCATAGTTGTATGGTAAACAGATATAATAAAGTTTCTGTTCGTGAAGCTTTATAAATAATACATATAACTTCTGCAACAGTGTCAGCTGCAGATCTTCAATGATCATAGACAATAATAATTATTCCCTTCCTGATGCTAGCAGATCAGATGTATACAATAAGTTCGTTTACTGTCTGCACGTGAATAGCATACATGGATTACAGGTCAGCTCGACCTTTATAACCTTCCTAAGTCTAACCATCTGACTTGGACGTGATCTCTGATATAACGAATCCTGGAACACAGACAATAGTCTTGTTGGTCTAGAGCGACCCATATATATATAACTAGTTCAGGTATAAAGATACCGGTGACTTAATCCTAGTCAAAGTACCTCTCCATTTTGAATCACACAGGCGAGCAAAAAGGCGACAAAATGACGAACCTCTAGATGATAGCATAAAGTTCGATACAAGAGGAATTACCTTATTTCGGAAAATCAACCATGAACATATGCCTCCAGGCAGGCTTGAATAATACTGGGAAATAGTCTAGTTAGCTAACTAACTCACAAAGACAATGTATTTCCCTCAGAAAATCACAAGACGCAGGTCGCGTCTGCTCGCTACTTAGACCATTTCTAAACTCCCCGAGCTGGGCGGAACAACAAACGAAAACCAAGTAGAGACATGCGCAGAGCGACAATCTCTGAGTCGCCGTTCACAATAAGACGATTCTAAGAACATTCAAGATAAAAGTCTTACACAGTCGCGCCTTTTATGGTCATGAACAGAAGCGTTAAGAAAGGTTTCAGGCATCTACAACAGTTGACTGATACTACCAAATAAGGAGATATGGTCACGCTTCGTTCAAGAAATTATAGACCGAACGTGTCTCTATACAAGAGAAGGCAAACTCCTAAAAAATTGTAGTCTCGATAACTCGGATTATGTCCCTTTGACTGTAAAAAACATAATACACACTTCAGTCAAAAAATGATCATACATACGAAAAATGATCATACAAAGGCTTTGAAAAAAGTAATTATTTGTGCGTAACAGATGCCGTTTTAGTTCTCCAGCTTTTCCGTTTTTCTTCTAGCTTTGTTCTCTGAAACTCTGCTACAGCCTTTTTCCATTTGTTGTGAGTTTCAAGTGAAGGCTGAGACTCTGCGTCCTTTCTAGCCCTGTCCATAGCTTCCTGACGTTCTTGGAGTGTGCTGGACCAGTATGGTATGTAGTTACGCCAGCATCCTTTGGGAATGGTTTCTTTTGCAGCTTGTAGTATGCATCTGTTGAAGTCTTTTACCACTTCATTAATGTCTCTGTTCTGTACCTTGAGGGTAGACAGCAGCGTGTTCACTTGATGCCTGAATAAACCCCAGTTGGCTTTTTTGTAGTTCCATCTTGTAATGGCTGGGCCTGTACTGAGAGTTGCACTCTGGACAGTAAGAAAGATTGGGCGATGGTCGCTTCCCCCTAGTTGGTCTCCTACTTCTCTACTAATAGATAATAATACTATATCTGGTGTGGAGAAGGCAAGATCTGGTGTTGAAGTTGTGTGCCATCCTCTGGAGTAGAAGGTAGGAGTATCTGTGGCATTGTTGACTAGAATTAGGGAGTGGTCATCTTGCCAAGTTTCAACCTCTTCACCTCTGTGATCCAGATGGTTATAGCCCCAGCTCTGGGAGTGGCTATTAAAGTCTCCAACTGCTATAAAGTTGGTGGCTGGTACCTGTATAGAGCTGAGACTCAGGGGTTTGTTGTTCGGACAGTAATAGTTCAGGAGTTCTATTTCCATCTTGTCTACCTTTAGCTGCAACAGCTGATATTCTGCTCCATCCATGAAGGTTTTCCTTTCGTGTGCAGGAATGTTATTCCTTACAAGAGTAAGTACTCCTCCTTTTCGTCTATCTTTTCTGTCGGATCTGAAGCATTGATATCCCCTTATTTTAAAGGTTTGATCTGCTTTCAAGTGAGTCTCTTGGATACAGCAAACACTGACTTGCTTCTCATACAAGATGTTTTCCAGCTCTGTCTTTTTGCTGTATCCAGCCTGCTTGCTGTTCACTCCCTCTGCATTCCAGTGCATCATGACAAGTGGCACTCTGGGTTTCTCTTTTTCTGTTTTGTTTTGGTCAGTAGTTCTCCTCCGCCGTCTGCTGACTCCACAAGACGGTCTAGAGGGTCCTCCAGTAGCTGAGGGTGGGCTCTGTCTAGGCTCAGAGCCCGGCACTGCACCTGCCTGGTGGAGCTCCACAGGGCGAGCACCAGTACGAGATTTATTTGACGGTGTACTCTCCATAGAAAAAAAAGCGAGTTGCGTGATACTGTGGTTTCCGGTGCGCCTTCTGGCCCAGTATATACGACTTTAGCACCTGTTCAACGGGAGAGTGGGCTCATCCCTAATCTGTTTATGTTCCCAGTAGTAGACTATTCGCAAGCAGCCTGGGGGTGTCACTGCTCTGTGCGGACCTTGTTTACCGAGGCGGTGTCCGAGCTCGTATGGCGAAAGTATGGTTGCGTTATCTTCAAAAAAGCCCTGTCTTTCCCGTGGCTTTTCTGCCATCCTGCAACTTTGAGTTAGGGAGTTCTGAGCTCCAGTCTCTTTCCCAGGCATTTTATCCTGGCCTGGCATGCATACAGAGGACCCCACTTCTGGTTCTAAGTTAGCAGTTGGGGATAGGTGGGGTAGCACACTGTGCATTACCCGTCATCCAGGGGGCTCTCCAACTATGCAGAGCTTGCACAATGCTGTGCTCTGGTTCTGGGCTCTCCCAAGGAATCCTCACGTCCTGCACAGAGCCACTTCCAGATACCCACCACCTGCCATCCCTCCATTGTAGAAATCTCCTGCATGCGGCCATCCAGTCAAGAGCCAGTATTAAGTCTGGTGCCCAAGTGATCCCCCAAGCTCAGTGTGCAATGCTGGGTACTCATCATGCTGCAACACAGGGGGGATTGTGATGCTCAGCCATCTCTCTCAACTCTGCACCGATATGTGACATTGGGGACTTAACTGTGCCTCAGTACTGGGAGGCCCCGTTTCCGGGTACACCACACACAGCCAATTGAGGCAACGGTCGCCGTGGGCGTATTATCACTAGTGATAAAGTACATTGATCACATAGACATGAGTGATAAGTTCATTAGTCTCGGGACATATTTAGAGTGATAATAAAATAATTTAGACACAGAGACCATTGTAACTGAAAAACTAGATTAAAACAATGAACTATTTCAGACTAGAATAAAGATACAGCATTTCAGAAAGCTTAAACAAGATTCTTCACAAGATAAGACTTACCATACTAGAGGATCAAGACTGTTAATTAGTTCATATATATAGAACAATTTGCATGTTAACTTATAATGTGTATGTATTTCAGATATGTATTTGGTACAAGTTCAGAAAAAAAAAAAAAAGATGGAACAAGAGACAGAAGGGATGTTACAGACCAAGCCAGACTACAATAGAGCACGAAAACCTAATCCCTCAGATAGAAGTGCACACATTGCAGTGATGAGAAAAGTCATCACTTATTGTGCTAATGATCACATAGCGACATGATTACAGTGTTGGTACTATAGCTACTACTTACTTGAAATGGGATGTTAAAAACAATTACAAGGCTAACTCCACAGCAACTTCATACATGATGGTCTTGAAAAGGTAGTTTGGTCCGACAAACAGGGGTACATTGTATATGGTTCAGACTAAGTTAACGATTCGACGGGTGCATCCAAGGCTAGCATCAGCCGAGCACATCATGTTCTGACTTAGTGACATAGGTCTTTTACTATCGCCCCAGGACAGATGTTTGGATTTGCGTAGTTAGTTGCATTACACGACTGATAATTCGACTGGTGCATCCAAGGCTAGCATCAGCAGAGCACATCACCTTCTAACTTAGCAACACACATCTTTTACTATCACTTTGGGGATAATTAGTTAATGCATGGTGACGTTACTTATTATAGATCTACTACATATTCTGCCTATCTGACCGCTACAATGTAATACTGACGTTGACGGCAGATATTATAGACATTTAACAGACTGACAAATCTCTGCTTTCAGAGGCAGTCCCATGTCGCCCTTTGTATATATATAAATAGAATATTTAATTATAGATGTTTCGATAATCTATGAGATACGACGTTCCATATTTGAGTAATAATTAATGAAATAAGTATTATTATTTAGGCTACAGCATAGTCTTACTTTTATAATTTAATTTTCTTCATTACTTTTAATAATTGTCTTTGATGTCTTGCGAGTAGTTTGTGGGTAGGATAATAGAGATGATGATAGGATAGATAGAGTTTGCTTACTTGTCAATAGAGTGCAAATGTCTCCCTACGGGATACATTTGTACGGCCCCGGGATGTATGTCACCATTGGGTTTCACAGCGTTATTTGCGCTGTACATAAGGTTCAGATGAACAGTAATTTGGTGTGGATGAAATAAAAGAGTAATGGAAAATGGGTTAGAAAATATAAATAATCTAGGAAACAGGTTATTTATCTTAAAGATGGGAGATAAAAGATTGTACACCCGTGCTTGGACAGAAAGGGAGAGAACCCTTTAATTCCAAGCCTCTGAAAACAAGGTTGGTTTAGGAGCCACGCTAGCGTAGTGGTTACCACACCGCTCTGGCGACCGGGTGCTCCAGGATCAAACCCAGGCGACGGCATTTGAGGATTTTTCGTCGACCGGGATTTGGACTGGATTAACTCGAGACCTGGCGAGGACATTTGAAGGAGTGTCATCGACCAGGGATTGGGGGCTCCTGAGCCGACCCAGCTGTAATGGGTACCTCCGAAATCGGCGAGTATCTGCCTGAATGGCGAGGGACACCTGTCTCTGTACAAGAAAAAAGGGATACTCACGTAAAATAAATGTCAGGTTAGACATTAATAATAACCTGAGATTTCGCCTCGAGTATTAGCGGGCGTACGAAAACACAAAAAAGAACACAAAAAAAAAAAGGCTGGTTTACACTTAGTTAGTTTTAGGAATATACAGTTATGGTGTACGAAATTTGCATAATGAGTGTTCTAATAAGCCTTAAGTAAGGGAATGTAACATTAAAGCAAAAACCTCAAAGGGAAACTACAATTAATTAGCGCCCCTTGCAGATTAAGTGAGCAGAGAGAAAACTAACGCACGAGAAAAATGAGCAAGGCGTAAACAGCACGGAACAAAAGCTCACTAAGTTGTTTACGTAGGAGAGGAGCGTGAGTTTTGTGATCGGTGAGTTGGAAGCCATGGACCAATCGTATTGACTGGAAAACAAAAACAGATGACGGGATGATGATTTGAAGGACAAAAGAAATTAGTCCTGGCCGAGAAGTTAACGAGGCAAGTCGTGTGTTGCCTGGCTCTCAAGAAGTGAAACCTGTAGGTGACAGGAGTTTTCACAGATGAAGTAGCTAGATTTAGAATGATTAGCGGTAGCAATTCTGGAGACTAGCATAAGTTGTGTTCATTGAATTGTGTTAAACGTAGGATTAGCACATAGGGGTGATTTAGTAGGAAATGTGATAGGTACTTGGAATTATTTTGACACGGTAAGAAAGACTCTTGCTATGTTTTATAGACTTTCAGTCAACTTATAACCAGAGGTTAATGATGCTCATGTTTAAAGGGGTGTACCACAAGAACTAACATTGAAACAAGCACGACTGAAGAAAATATAAAGTGGATAACATAGCTTTTTATTAGCTGATAGCCAGGATGGGCTGTTATATAAAGAAAAATGAGTACGACTATATATAAAGTGGATAACATAACTTTTTATTAGCTAATAGCCAAGATGGGCTGTTGTATAAAGAGGATGAGGTATTGTCAGTAGACAAGAATAAATGAACAAGGGTTCTGCAATGCGGACATCCTTGAGATAAGACGTGCTCTCTCTCACTGAACAGTAAATCAGAGGAAAGAAGAGATAATGGTGAATTTGATAACTATGAGACAACTCAGGTGCTCTCTCATTTGACAGTAAGTATGAGGACGCCACAACAGCTGTACCTGACATGACTTTATTTTATATATGAACCATGTATAGATATTGATGTATTTTTTATGAGTTAGGCCTGACAGGGCCGATACAAGAGATAAGGTGGAGAAATAAAGAAAAGAGAATAAATTGTGGGCAGATCACCTACGCATAAGTAAGAGTCTGCAGAAGAGGCAATAAATATACCTTTTGGAACAAGTTGAATTAAGGGATGGATAAATGAACATGAATTGGAGTTTTGAACCATACACCTTATTGGAAAATGTCGGAACTTTAACTTTGTAAATAAATTTGTTATAAAATTGAAACTACCACCCAAGTTGACTTGATTTATAGAAGGTTATGGAGTGGGTGTGAGAAATAAGGAGTAATAGCACAACAAAAATTAATATCATGGTACGCCACAATACGAGCTAGTCGCTACACACCAACAAGGAGGGAAGAACGTGACCTCGGTTGATAAAGGAACCAAACCATAACTCATCCAAGAATCATCACCTCTGGCGGTAAAGGCCAGTAAAGAGATAATCTTACTTGGAAGATAAAGTCAAAGACATAGTCTGCCAGTTCGAGTACACTACAACTAAGCCTGCCTCAGTCACCTAGTAGTTAATACTTAAAGAAGAAGACCCGGTCACAAAGGTTACTGACCCTACACCAGCATGCATAAGAACATACCCTATACCCTATGCGAAAGCCCAAGCACTAAGGGAGGAAGTTGATTATCTGTTGAAGGAGAAAATTATCTCGAAGTCAGACTCTCCCTATAGCTCAAGTGTGGTACTATTAAGAAAACCGAGTGGTGAACACAGGTTATGTATTGACTATAAGAAGCTAAATGCGATCACAGAATCTCGGGTGGACCCATTACCTCTCACCAACCAGCGGTTCTCTACACTGAGTAAGGCTAGGTATTTATCGAAGGTTGATCTAACCAAGGGATACTACCAAAGACCAGTGAAACCAGAAGTTAGGAAAATGCTGGCATTTAGTACATCAGACGGACACTACAAGTTTAACGTACTACCCTTTGGATTGAAAAATGCTCCAAGTATCTTTTTCAAGAATGATGAGGAAATTGTTGGAACCTCTACAAAATCCCCATATCACTAACTTTATGGATGACATTCTTGTTGCTACAAACACATTTGAAGAGCATATAGTAGCGCTCTCCATGTTGTTTGACAGACTGAGAGAAACTGGATTGACTGCACGTCCAACCAAGTGCTATATCGGTTGTAAGGAGTTGGAATTCCTAGGTCACACTATTTCTACAGGTCATATGTCTCCTGACCCAAAGAATATAGAGAAGTTAAAGAAGGCACCCAGACCTCAAACGAAGAAAGATGTGAGATCATTCGTGTCATTATGTGGGTTCTATCAGAAGTACATACCCCACTTTAACTCTCTGTGTGCACCATTAATTAACTTAACGAAGAAAGGACAGCCTGACAAAATCCAATGGAATGCTGATTGTGAAAAAGGTTACACAGAGCTAAAAGCAAAACTCACCAGCAAACCCATCCTTACGCTACCCGATATCACACAGGAATTTGTATTAAGGAAGATGCTAGCAGTATAGGTATTGGTGCAACTCTCTTGCAGCAATCAAAAGTCCAGCAGGATGAACTTTTACCCGTCGCCTACGCCAGTAGGAAGCTGAATGCAGCTGAGTTAAATTACTCGACCATAGAGAAAGAATGTTTGGCTCTAATCTGGTCCATCGACAAATTTTCACCTTACCTGTATGGGAAACACTTCATTGTCCAAAGTGATCACCAGCCTTTAACATTCTTGGCTGCATCTAAAAAGTTAAATTCGAGATTGTTAAGGTGGAGTCTGCTTCTGGCGCTTTATTCCTTTACCGTGAAATACATTCCGGGAAGAGACAATGTAGGAGCTGATTTTTTAAGTCGAAACCCTATTACTCTGGAAGGACAGACGCAAAATGATTAACTACAGCAGGTGTTTATGTCAGCTATGACAGGTCACAGCTAGGAAAGGGTGGGGCTATGTCGTGAAGAGAGTGTGTAAACCCACTTCTTAGTTAATCACTATGTCGAGATACAAATTTGCCCCAGCCAATCAACGAGCGACGTTCACCAGTCTCTGAGCCGGAATAAATTACACGAAGTATACGCCAGGAAAAACTTAAGCCTAAAATTTCGGGTCTCGGTCAGCGGCCATCTTGTCACCCAATATGGCGGAAAAACAGAATAAAATTAGGCATAAGCCCTGTTTTTTCGGGACTCGTCTCCGTCACGGATGGTACGACGGATTGTACTAAACTGCATATAACCAATCAGCTTGCCACGCCGAGAACCAACCAAAAGCTTTCCTTAAGCAGTAAAAGCTTTCCATCTACCTATTTATACGGGAGAGTTTATTCATAAACTCACACACACTCAAACACGAGGCCAGCACGACCTACTGGGACAAGAGAAAGCTGTCAATCTTTGATTTATTGCTTAACTGCGTGATCGGGAACTCTTGCTTCACTAAAGTCACTGGCCTGTTTAAATCTTGGAGGGTAAATATATTTACTATAAACTTGTAGGAAAATAGGCCTACAGCAGATTTATAATGTTTGTATTTGTTGTGTGTCATTTATACTACCTACACCTGTATATATTTAATATGAATTGTTTCACTATGAATGTATCAGGTTACTGATTGTATCTTGGGGAATTAGGTATAATGATTGTTTTTTTTTTTTTTTTTTTGTTTTTTTTTTTTCGTACGCCCGCTAATACTCGAGGCGAAATCTCAGGTTATCATTAATGTCTAACCTGACATTGATTTTACGTGAGTATCCCTTTTTTCTTGTACAGAGACAGGTGTCCCTCGCCATTCAGGCAAATACTCTCCGATTTCGGAGGTACCCATTACAGCTGGGTCGGCTCAGGAGCCGCCAATCCCTGGTCGACGACACTCCTTCAAATGTCCTCACCAGGTCTCGAGTTAATCCAGTTCAAATCCCGGTCGACGAAAAATCCTCAAATGCCGTCACCCGGGCTTGATCCTGGATCACCCGGTCGCCAGAGCGATGTGGTAACTACTACGCTAGCGCGGCTCCCATATAACACATAAGGAAGGGAAACCCGAGGCCTGTAAACAGTAAATTAATATTAGACAAACATAAAGGTATGTTTTCAGGCACTCGTAAGAAGGGGATGCCTAGCTGGCCGTGGGGTCAGTGTGATTCGCTTGATAGCTAGGCGGAGTTGTCGTACGGAAGGTATGGGGTTCGAACCCTGGGTAAGCCACTCACGTCTGTTGTTTTTTCTGTTGTCCAAGTGTTCTACTTCTTTATTTCTTACGAGTGCCTGAAAACATACCTTTATGTTTGTCTAATATTAATTTAGCGCGGCTCCCATAATGATTGTATTTCCTGATATAATTGATGAAGACGAAAACTAATAGGACTCATACTCCAATCTATTGTCTCATATAACTCCAATCTATTGTCTCGTATAAAACCAACTGAAATATAACCAAAACAGTCCTTGTTAGGACTCATATACCGTAAAATCTCGCGTATAATACGCACTCGTGTATAATACGCATGCTTGATTTAGCCCAAAATTTTCTGCTAAAATGGAAATTCGTGTATAATACGCACCATAATTTTTCAAGATTTTATTTTATGAAACATTTGTTAAAAAAACTGAAAGAAGATAGAAGATGCTGCATGATAGTAGTTCTTCGACGAACTGAAAGACCATATCGCTTCATAAAACGAACTGCCCATCCATATGACGCTTTAAATGCTGTTGTGCCTGTACGAGATTTTGTAAGTTCCAGAGCTTTAAGTCGGATTTTAATGCATGAAACACCAATGCCTTGTTGCCTTCTATCCACTACCCACTCCAATCATGTTTTTTTTTCTAGGGCTGGAAGATCTTGTGGTGACCCACGATTCGCCTTTTTCTTACTAGGCAACACTTGCAGCGCCTCTTTGTTTTTTCGCCATAATCGAATGTTGCACTTGTTAATGGAAAAATGTCGACTTGCTGCCCGATTGCCGTTATATTCTGCATATTTTACCACTAAGAGCTTTTCTACTGCAGTTAATTTTCTCGAATTCATTTTTAGAGCTCAAAATAATCAAGTGACAAACTTCACAACCAAGCTTAATATCAAAACAGATTGAAGACCAAGAGTGCGAAATGCGTTTTGCAACAATGTCTGACACATAAGAAAACACATGGCACATTCAATTTTGCGCCATTTTCACTGTCAAATTGTGACAAAAACTTGACAGACCTTCCAATGTAGGTTACTTTCGATATCGAAAAATTACGTATTTTTTAATAACTCGCGTATAAATACGTACCCAGAGTTTTTTTAGAGCGGGCAAAAATGAGTAAAAATTGTGCGTATTATACGCGAGATTTTTATGGTAAAATTCAATCTATTGTCTCATATAACTCCAATCTATTGTCTCAGATAACTCCAACCTGAAATATAACCAAAACATACGTCCTTGTTAGGACTCATATAACTTCAACCTATTGTCTCATAATAACTTCAACCTGATAAATATATATATATATATATATATATATATATATAATATATATATATATATATATATATATATATATATATATATATATATATAACCAAACAGTCCTCGTCTCATATACTCCTATCATCAGAACACAACAATATTGTTAGGATATGTGTTACCAGCCAGTATAGCCCTTGTCAGAGAGGGCCTGGTATATTATAGGGGGAAGGAAATGGTTGTATTACACCTAGATGTACATATTATTGGATGTATTCATGTATTGAATTTATATTATTGGATGTATCCATGTGTTAATTTATCAGAAAGAAAGCTTTGCAAGTAGACACCTGTCTTGTCTCGCTATTGCTAACTCATACTGAGCCATGTTGTCATTCATCCTACATGCAGACACCTGAGACACGCTCATCTCATATACACTAGAAATAGGTGGGCTTGATGACAGAAATTAGCCCCTACTTTTACTTGTTACAGGTTTTATTCGTGTCATCAACCCTGAGGTCGTATGTCCAGTCAATCCAGCTGCCTGGAACTTCGCAGGAGCACAGTGATTGCACAGGAGCTACATCTTTAGTCCCCCTCAGTCTTGGGTGGGCTAACGAAACGATCATCAGCAGGTGTTGTGTGCAAGAAATTAAGGACAAAACTGTTTCAAGAGATGAGTACACATTAGTACCATTTCTGTCAGCAATTGTGAGCATTTAAAGGTCAAGGACGAAAAACTGAGTAGCATAGCAAGAGACAAGAATAATAGCATAGCTGATAAATTTTATATATTTAATTAACAGCAAACATCAAAGATGCGATCGCAAGAAGAAGAAACAGCACAGCTGATACATTTACTATAATTAAGTAACAGCACAGCTGATATAAGTTTTGTTCCTATAATTGGAAAACTTGTTGTAAGATATATAAATATATATATCTATATAAACATTTGTAAATCATATGTAAACTTGCAAATCCATTGCATTCCATTTTTCAACATCCACCCTTCAGCACAAGAGTAGATAGTGTATATACTAAATAAATAATAAGGAAATTGTATTATTGAATGACTTGTTCAATTTTTATCATTGTTAAGTAAAAATCTGTTTTCCTTGTTTTTAATATCACAGTTAGTTTTACACAGCGGGGGTGGCCAATTCTATGACTGATCTCCTCTCTACTAATTTTTCGAGATCAATCATTCACAGCTGTAACTAAATTGTGATACCCAGTAGTTCTTTCAGGAGAACACTGGGACTTCACCCATTTTCTGCAGAAATTCTATTTCTGAATCAGTAATTGTCACGTACTAATACTTGATCCTAGAGCCAATAAAAACCTCTACGCTACAGGTGTCAAAAAACTCTATGTTATATAAAGTAAGTGTGTGGGCAACTGATGATGATATCACAAATCTGTTAAATTATAGGCACATGTTGACAGTCATGTTCTTTCAAAGAAACTGCTTGAAATAAAATCATTATGATGGCTAATGCTCAATGGCACTGTAGTTTACAGGTCCAGTTCTTTCAAAGAATCTGCATGTTAATAAATCAATATAAGTCTCAGGCACTTTGTTCATTCAGTTCTTGGCCAAAGAAACTGCTTGTAATAAATCATTATGATGGTAATGCTCATGGCACTTGTTGACAGTCAGTTTTTCTTTCCCAAAGAAACTGCTTGTAATAAATCATTAAGATGGTAATGCGCATGGCACTTGTTTGACAGTCAGTTCTTTCAAAGAATCTGCTTGTAATAAATCATTATGATGGAAATGCTCATGGGCACTTGTAGACATGCACCCCCCTTGTTTTTCAAAGAAACAGTCAGTTCTTGCTCAAAGAAATCTGCTTTCAAAAACTTCTTGTAATAAAGTCATTTATGATGGTAATGCTCATGGAACTTGTTTGACAGGCAGTATACTTTCAAAGAAACAGCATGTAATAAATCACTTAATGAAGGGTAATGCTCATAGGCACTTGTTTGACAGTCAAGTTTCTTTTCCAAAGAAACACTGCTATGTAAATTAAATCAATTATTATGTAATGCTCATGTCTCTTGTTGACAGTCCAGTTATCTTTCAAAGAATACGAGCTTGTTTAATAAAATCATTATGATGAGCAATGCTCCATGGCACTTTGTTTAGACAGTCAGTTTCTTTTATCAAAGAAACTGCTTGTAATAAATCATCTATGATGGTAATGGCTCAGGCACTTGTTGACAGTCAGTTCTGTCAAAAAACTGCTTGTAATAAATCATTATGATGTAATGCTCCCTGGCACTTGTTTGACAGTTCAGTTCTTTCAAAGAAACTGCTTTAATAAACATGTATGATGGTAAATCTCATGGCACTGTTGACCGTCAGTTTCTTTCAAAAAGAAACTGCTTGTAATAAATCATTATGATGGTAAAGCCATGGCACTTGTTTGACCAGTACAGTTCTTTTCAAAGAAACTGCTATTTGTAATAAATCATTAAGTATGGTAAAATGCCATTGGCACCTTTGTTGACAGCATTCTGTCAAAAAACAGCTTGTAATAAATCCGTATGCAGCATGGTAATGCTCATGGCAACTTGTTGACCAGTCAGTTCTTTCAAAGAAAGCTGTCCATGTAATAAATCATTATGAGATGTAAGCTCATCCACTTGTTGACAATCAGTTCTTTCAAGAAACTGCTTGTATTAAATCATATGATGGTAATGCTCATGGCACTTGTTGACAGTTCAGTTCTTTCAAGAAACTGCTTGTAATAAAATCATTATGATAACTAAGGCTCACAGCAACATGATGATGTGTTTAAGAAATATTTTTTGCAAAAATACTGAAAAAGTTAATAAAATAAACTTTTAATTGATACTTATCCACCAGAAAAGATTAATATTTCATCACTGTGGCCCTTAATGAATGTTTCCCTGTACATTTAGAATTTTTGCTGATCAAGAAAAATAATCCTCTTATATAATTGAAATACACCCAATAATAAAACATAATATTTTTTAGCATCAGAAGCATTTTATAATTATATTTTTTTCCTATTTGGTCATCAAGCTTATTGAAGTCTTTAAATTTAAAAACTCTCACATGATTCATTATCCAAAATACAATAAAAGACCTAGAGTAATTAATTCCATAAGCCTATATCAGCAAATGTGTTACTATCAAACATATGTAGATACTTTGGAGGTCCTAATTATAACTAGTTTAGGGGTTGAACGAGGATCATCCGACTTCACCAATTAAACAGATAACGGTAAAAACACTGTATCCTTCAAGCTGATATAATGATTGACCAAAACCTGGCTACAAGTCTACTTAATTTCAACTTGACATTTTTTATTGCTCCTTGTCCTGAAGATTGTTGGTGAAAGCTGAGAACATTGTGTTACTTCTAAATTATTGCTTAGTAATCCAAGTTCTTGTGGTCAGTTTATCTATTTTTTCATCAGGCTGTCCCTCATCCTCTGTTTTATGTTTTGAATTGAGATGCCAGAAGAAAAGAGTCCGGCAATGCCATAGAATGTGTGACACAGGACTGCCTGACTAATACAGGAAAATTCAAATTAAGCTAAGTGCCAGAGAAAAGCTAGACAGCAAGATGACTCTGATGTGGAAAGAAAACAACAAGTGAAACTAACAGAAATTACTTGCGGTTCACTTCCTAATACTGAAAACTGTTGTATCTTGTGACATTTGCTGATGGTGGCTGTTTTGAAAACCGACCATTTTGAGCATCTATTATTCATGCTAGAATCTGAGTCAAAAGGATTAACTACAAATATATAATATATCCATTTCCCCATAAATAACAAGTATAATTTTAACTAAAATAAAAATCAACCCTAAGAACTAGAAGAGAAATAAACGTTGGTTTTTGAGTAAGGTTCAGCGTTTTGACATTAGGCACGCTGAAATCATACACTCGGCAGTTAGTCATAAGAGAACAGCTTCTCAATTACGCTAAAATCACAGTGATATTTTCACCCGTGTGTTATCGGGGCCCGAAAGGGGAGCAAAGAATAGTAACACTGTCCCCTGCCAAGCATGTCGTAGAAGGCGACTAAGGAGGGTTGGGCATGGGGCCGGTTACCCCATCCTGAAAAAAAAAAATTTAAACCACAAAAAACTTCAACAAATATGGACAAGTCAAATAAAGAAAATAAAACACAGCCATCCAAGACAGGGGAAGGTCCTCTGGCGGGGAGGCGTATGATGCAACACAGAGAAAGCCGAAAGGAGTCTGTGTTGCTGACTAACCTTCTTTCTTCTAGGAGAACTTCCATATTTTGGCACTGGAATGTCTCGGACACATTAAACGAACAAAGGAAAAAGTGCGCAATAGTAGTACTCAGAAATGGAGGGAATAACAAAAATCGAGGTTCTGGGAATTGTGGGAAACAAAGTGGACAGTGGGAAGGTTGACAGAAGAAACTCAATCACAGGGTGAATTGTGGGCTGTCTTCAGGACATTAAGAACGAAAGTTCACACCAACAGTGAAGGGGTAGCTCTTATGTTATCTAAAGAAGCACAGAAAGCACTCATTGAATGGAAGCTTTTGGACCCAGGAAATAATAACAGCTACTTTCAAAACAGCTAAAAAGAAAATTCATGTAAATGTCATCCAATGTTATGCACCAACAAATGACAAAGAAGATGTCCTGTTGAAAGAAGCATTTTTATACACTAAACTCCAGGAAATTATGGATAAAGATAAAAAGAACAGACTCCACCAATTTTGATGGTGTGACATGAATGCAAAGATAGGGTACAGTCAACACCGGATTGAAGAAGTCATGGGGAAAACATGGGCTAGGAGTAAAAGAATGAAAAGGAGAACGTATTCGCAAACTTCTGTGCTTCAAATCAACTGGCTATAGGAGGAAGCATGTTTCCACATAAGAGAATACACAAGGCAACATGGATATCACCAGACCATAGAACAGAAAAGCAGATTGATCATATATGCATAAACAAGAAGTTTAGATCATCATTGCAGGATGTAAAGGTATATAGAGGAGCAGATGTGGCATCAGATCACCATCTTCTGATAGCCAAAGTAAAAATGAAACTCAAGAGATATGCAACAATGCAAAATTATAGACAACATTATAATGTAGGACAGCTTAAGAGTAATCAAAGAAACAAGAGACAATTTTTGCGGTACCACAGTATCCAAACAGATTCCAATTGCATTCCCACCGCTGTAAAGAGGTAAGGAATACAGAAAGACTTATTGGCAGCAGGTCAAAAACAGCAATGTAATGGAGAACATGTTGTAAGCAGTACAGGGAATAGGTAACGGACAACAAAAAGCATGGAGTAACAACAGAAACCAACCAAAAATGATAAAAGACAGAAAAAACAAACCAGAAAGCAAAGATTGTAAACACATATGCAAAATCAGAAAGTTTCGAAAGCCAATAGATGCAAGAAGATGAACAACAGAATCAAACAAAAGAAGAATTAAAAAGGAAGTATCGAAAAGGAGACAAGATGAAAGTATATTTGAGGAGATTGGCAAGAGTAAGCAGAAGGATGCAGCCGCCAAAGGATAAAATAATTGGGAAGAAACTCTAAATGCAAGGCCCCCAGAAAAGACAGCTTACAAGGAACTACAAGGCAAACACGTTTTGCCCCATGAAAAGATAAGAATGGGAAACTGCCTGCAAGGCAACATAAACAAGAGACAAATAGGTACGAATGTGGTGACAGAAAAATATTTGAGGATCTTCCCAATAAGAACAAGCTCCACAGTAACCCGCCTTACATTCAGGCTAGCAGGAAGACAAGTGCTATAAATATTAACTGTGAAAGACCAAACAACAGGAAGAGAATAAAAGCAAGCCAATACAAGCTTCAAAGCGATGTAAAAAAGCGTCTTGACCTGGATTAGGCATTTCAACAGATGCCAACAAAGCAGATATCGACACGGCTACAGATATGTTATATATAATTACATTTGGTAAGGTTCAGGTGTAAAAAGGAAGAGATACCATACAGAATGGAAGGAAGGTTAATCTTTTTTTAAGATTTGCCCTATGAAGGGAAATTCACAAGAGTGCCCAAAACTATAGATGAAATTAATTTTAACTAATCAGTGCCAGTAAAAGTATTTAAAACAAACAGGTAATATGCCCTGTTGAGAAATTACAAGGAGATCGCCATATGCCCAATAAACAGAGAGAGATGAACAGGCAATGATTTACGACAAAACAGATCATGTACAGAACCGTATAGAACACTTTTTGAGAATAAATAGTTTGAGAACAAAAGTCGTGGAATGGTAATTCACCCGACATACAATCGGAATTGTTGACTAACGAAAAAAGGTCAGTATGTGACATTGATGTTATAGGACAAGAGAATCACTTTCGAAATAGTTTGAGGCAATTATGGAGTTTCCCCCTGAAGAATCATTTAATTATTAATAAAGATAAACAAAATTGTGAGGACATAACCATGCATAGAGTTACTTCGACGAAAGTGACAGCTTACAGAACCCGTTTTGGGATAAAGAACAAGGGATTGCGACAGGGATGGCCTTCCTTGTCTCCATTTCTTTTCCTTAACTGGCAAATAGACTAGGGTTAATGAGGATCCAAACGTCAACACACAAACAGAAATGGAATCCAGTGTAATCTGACTAAGCAGATAATGTGATGATCTGGATTTGCTGATGACTAGGCTCTTCTGTCCCATAGCCGTAATCATATCAGGACAAATTGAAAACACTCGATGAGAGGTCACAGCAATTGGGTCTGAAAATACACATGGAAAAGACAAAAATAATGCGAATAAATGCAGGTAATGATAACAGGGTTGAACTTGAAGAAACACCAATACAAGATGTAGAATCATACACATATCTTTGCAGTAATATAGACAAAGTTGGAGGGACAGACAAGCGATCTCAAAAATAAGAAAATACAAAAGGCAAGAGGAGCTTTCATTGCATTGGGAAATATATGGAGATCAAGAGAAATCGGATCCAACACGAAAATAAGAATCTTCAACTCAAATGTGAAGTCAGTCCTATTGTATGCTCTGAGACATGGAGAACAACAAAGACAACAACCAAAAAGCTACAGACTTTCATAAATGGGTGCTTGCGTAGAATAGAGGGATTAAAATGGTATGACAAGGTTACCAACGTGGAACTGATGACAAGAACAGACAAGTGCCAGTGGAACAAGAGATGAGAAGAAGACGATGGCGATGGATAGGACACACACTGAGGAAACCTGTTGATAGCATTACAAGACAGTCCTTGTTCTGGAACCCCCAGGGCAAGAGAGGCAGAGGAAGACCAAGAAGTACATGGAGAAGAGAGTTGGAAACAGAGGTGAAAATGATGAGGAGAACATGGAAAGGAACTTGAGATGATGGGCACGTGACAGGGGGACTTGAACATGTGTTTTTGTTGAAGGGCCTATAGCCCCTTTTGGGTTAGTGGAGGGTTAAAGAAACTTATATATAACCATGGGTAAACACATCCATCTTCGCTCAGGTGTTTTGCCGGCAGGAAATATAAATAGAACAGAAGTCCCAGAAGTAAAGTCCATGTAAATCAGTGGTACCCAAAGAGGGCGGTACCGCCCCTCCCCCCCCCCCCCCCCGGGGGGCTTTGGGAGAGTCCAAGGGGGCGATACGGAAAAAAATATTGGGCCAGAGGGGTGCGTTTCAGTATAAACACATGGGCGTTTATACAAGTAAGAGGTGGTTCAGGATTTCACATGCTTATAAATTCACGTACGTGCGGGGGAGAAAGGAATATTTAGAGTGCTTATGATAGGGACAACATCAGTTGAAGCGGGGACGATGTGGTATAGTTGTGTTAAAATTAACAAGAATCATTATGCAGGGGCATAGTTTCGTCTATGCAATAGTCATATTCTGAGCTCAGGTAAACACCATGCTGACCACTAATCAGTTATCGGAACAATGCTTATGGAATAGGGGGTTTAGTCGGGTAACCACAATACACCTATTGTCCCATTCCGTTTCACCTCCCAGATAGTGAATAGAAAGATGTTCTGTTTGCCGAAGGCATGGACGACCGAAATTAGATACACAGCCGGTGTTTCCCCAGTAATAGTACACATCTTTGCGTTTGTTGAAGATTTAATGGTACCCTCTGTAATTTTCGGGGGATTGGGGTAATTTAGTCTACTATCGCAGAATTGGTAATAAATACGAGAAAATGGTTCAAATATAGGAGAAAGTTTTTCATAACGTTACTAGGAAGCTATAATCATGTTTTGAAACTCTGATCAGGCTTTCCTACCTTTTACATTCAGACTGGTCATAACATCGACTGTCGCGATAGTACGTTAGTAACGTCTATTGCAACATTGGCGCTGGGCTATGAGCCCCAAACACCAACAAAATTTCCTCAGCTTTTCTTGTGAACAGTGGTTTCTAAATAAGCGTTTGGGTGTAATGGGTATCAAACAATTTTACATCATGTCGATATAGGTTACGTTTCTCCATACTTATATTTTTTTGTTTGTTTTGCCACAGAGACTAGCATCGGTTCTGTATTAACATAACATTAATTAAGCAGATAAGATTTAATCTCTGATTTGCCGTATATTGAATATTTTCTATTCCATCTCAACGTTATATTTACAGTCCATTTACGTTTCATCTTAATTTGTTACCCGGGAATCTTCCACTCACTTTGTAGTTAGGCTACTGTTCTCCCAATTTTTAAATATGAAGACCTATTCAATATAGTGCGTGAGATTTTTTATATTTGATTCATATTTTATAATAACTATTATTATACTTTATGAACATGATTAATGGGTTACTTCAGTGTATGGGTGTGGCTGTTGCTAACTGTTATTTTATTCGGCCCCTATGATTGTTGTAATATTTGCTAATTTTTTTTATGGCTGGTGGTTAAGAAACTTTACATAAAATTGAAGAGTAATTTGGTGATGAAGGGAACATCTGAGACCGGTAAAACCCATTTTTGTAAAGCCACTTTTTTAAATTCAGCTTGTGTTCCCGTCTTACTCCTTGACGGTTATATTTTTCTATCTGCAATAATGTGTAAAAAACAATTTCTTTGGATCCAAATTCAAGAACAAATATTAGCAAAATCAGAACAAAACAAAAGGAAGTTGCAGACATTACAGCGTGGTATAATCTGAAATAAGGGATTAATTAAACAATCACTAGCAAATATTAACCACAACAGACAGCTAATCGTTGTCTATTAGATGTGAGAGGGGAGGGCCATTTCAAAAAGAGGCCGAAGGCAAACCATCAGACAACTTGAAACATGTGTGAAAAAAATTTTCACTCTCAACTGATAAATCCAGATAAAGTTTGGACTGAAATTTCAAGTCCACTTACACGTGAAAACATTTTTGAAAATCGCTGAAAAACTGTCCCGTGAACATGGTTTGTCAACACTTCACAACAAAGGCTGTGATGGTTTTGCGAGCTTCATACAAAATTTCATTGCTGAATAGCTAAAACATGGAAAGGTCTCACACACAATCGCAGAGAAATTTGGATTTTTTTTGCCGAGCCGTAAGGGAGAAGTTTGTCGTGATGTACAGTTATGCATTAGGTCTCACCTGAATAAATAATTAAAGCAATATTTACTCGCTCAGCAATACCTCTATTCAAAGAAGAATATTTGGATGAAAATGGCTGAGAATTTTGAAAAGATACATATGTGAAATCATACTTTAGGACAACAGAATTTTGCATTGTAGGTTGAGATGATGAGTCAAAACTTTGCTACGGGCAATCGGGAATCTTTGCCTTCTTGGTGTATGTATCGCTTCGTAAAAGATGAAAGCTTGGTTCAAGAGTTGTTGTAGTTAGTCAAAGCAACTTATAACAGAGTACAAAAGGGATTCAACATTTCGTGTAGTAGCAAGACATTTTTCAAAGAGTAAGGACATTTCCGCTTACTAACATTCCTTGCTGTGCAACAGATGGGGGGACTCTACCATCAATGTAGATAGGTTGTTACCCGCGGTTAATGACGCTTTTCTTAAAAGAAGCTGTACATCTGGTTTAGTATTTACTAATATCACTCGTGTAATAATTACAACGACAACATCTTGTCGCTAAAAATCTAAGTTGCATCGGCTTCACAAATCATTAATAATACTGTATTCACAGCGAATTAACAAAAATATAAGACCCATGCACTCTCAATTCACTACGATATTTCGAGAGCTTTCGTTAGTCTTAGAAGAATGATTAAACATAATTTTGAACGTTTGCTGATTCGCCTACAACACAGAAGTCAGGTGGAGCTACTCAAAAGGGAAATTGTCTGAGACGCCTCGATGATCTTTTTATAGAAACCTGTGGTAGAATTCTTCAAAGACTTCGCAAGCATCTTTACGCTCTCAGTACAAAATAACGAACTAATCATGACATAGACAGTACATTTAGCATATATATTTGTCCAGATTTATTCGCGACAAAGTTTATACGGAAATAAATCTTGCAACATACGCAAGGAAACTTATATTAATATACTTCTAAAAGTCAAATCTGTCGTCTCGCACGTTTTCTGGCCAAAATCTAACGCTATACGCAAACGTAAATATTGTCCGTGTCGCGAGTTAATTCCAATTTACCTCACAAAGGCTCTCTTAAAGTTGGAATGGAGTGAAAGACAAAATACCAGAGGATTAGGATAATCTTCAAGTATATTGTGCACACCTATGAGTAATGCTTGCCATAAATGAACATATAATCTCATCAGAGGTTTCAAAACCTTCCTGAAGAATCACGATGACCCAGTCCCTGGAATAATAAATTCCATTCCTAGACACTTGCAATAAGAAGAAACTTATGTAAGAGAGAGTAAAATAGGAACTGTAGTGATGATCTGCGTATCAAATAGAACGAGCTGTGATCATAAAAGCCTAACTGTTCCAATGTAAATACATAATCAACGTAACTTTAGGGTAGTGCAAGAAAGACATCATCATGAACTGCAATCCTGGCATTGTTGGTGAAAAGGTATTAAGATATTCCTAATAATTGCCTTTTCCTGAACAGCGTATTTAGTAAAGCGTGGTTTCAGCGCGGTTGTCCCAACATCTATCGAAGCCCATAGGGGAACAAGAAAAAACTAGACTGTAGGATGATTACGAGGAACGTGGGAATCTGAGACTCCTTCTAAGGTAACATTTTCATCCTGAAATTGCGAAAGCTGATAATCACAACAACCAAGGCACAATCCATCTCACTGAAGTTAAAAATAGAAAGTAAAGTTTAGTTACTAATTTTACTTTCGCTACTGCTGTATTGTTTTACAGCATTAAGTAAAATAAAGTTATTTCTTTTAATATATTAAGTTAATAAATAAGCGTATCCTGTAGCGTTATAATTAGAATGTGATAAATTGAGCAATAGATGTAATTGTTATTAACAGTTGCTCTTATTTTTCACTCTTTACATTTTTTATGTAGTGGTGGGGAAATGCCAGGTGGGCGCTGGGGATAAGCCGTGGGAGCCCAAGGGGGCGGAGACCAAAAAAGTTTTGGGAAACACTGATGTAGAAGGACGTAAGGAACAGACCTAGTCATTTTAATAGTATAGGCTATTTCAACGTGAACAATCCATGTTGAAATCAATTCTTTTATGTGATAAATATTATTACACAAGGAAATCCTTATGTAAAGAAGAAATGACTCCGAAAAACTACCCATTTAATATTAATTGTCAGCATCGCCCTATGTATATTTTTGCATATGGAAAAGAAATGTCATTTGGACCATAAATGGAATAGAATTTGGAATTAGTTGTTGAACTTGGGGTAAAATAAAGTGCAATTGAATTTACCCACTAAAGAAAAGACGATTAAAAAGAATATTTGACCTACCTAGAAGTGATATTTTTAAAAGATGACGAATCATATGATACAAACGCCTTTATGGCTGGAATAGACAGAACAATGAAGAGATATACACTTTGAATTGAATTGAAAAATATGACCTCATTGTGATTTTTGACATTTTGTAAAATTATGTAAGAACAAAGAATGTAAGACAAGAATTTCTTGGTTTATTTTGAAACCAGTTTTTTTGATTTTAATGTTACATGTTACCACAATAAAAACAACGTATTGGACACAGTTAATATTGGGCAAGTTTTGGAGGAATAGTTATTTTTTTGCATGTTGAAATAACCCTAATTTTAACTTTAATAAGGAAAATACTCACCTTGAAATGTATGACATGTGTTTCACTAAACAAAAAAACATAACCACTAAAGCCTCGTCCATAACCCCCAAAATCTATAGAAAGGAAAAAAGGTCCCCCCCCCCCCTGCGGCAAACGTAACCTTTTACTAGGGACACTAAGAAGAGACATTGTCACCGTATGGTTTGCCCAAGCATTGTTTATGCTTCTGGCAAGGTTATATGAACGCTTAAAGTGTGTCACTGTAAGGTTTGCCGAGGCATTATAAATACATTGCCAAGGTTGGGTGAACGATTAAAACAGTTCACGAGGAAGAAAATAGAGTGAGGATTAAAAATAACAGACAATGGTTCACTAACTTCTCTTGCGTTAGTAATACGTGAGTATTTTTCTGGTGAGTAGTAAATAAAGCTCGACCAATAGTTTGAGCTGGAAAACAGATTAGGGAACGAATCGGAGGTAGCGAAAGAAACTCACTAGGGAACAATAACTAGAGGTCAGTAAAATGTGCGGGTTTCTGTAGGGCAGTCGGGATTCAGAACTTGAAGAAGTAAGAAGTGCTTTTGGAGGTTGCCACCAGTTTTAACAGATTCTGTGGTTATACAGATAAGTTCAGAAGTTATACAGAAAATGCATAAGCTGTAGAGATAACTCAGAAGATTAAAGGATTCTGTGGTTAGACAAAAATAGCATAAGTTTTAGAAGGTTCAGAGGATGTGATAGCTCTAGTCAGTGACTATACAAGATAACTAAGAAGTTTCGTATAGACAGAGTAGAAGATGATTAAGAAAGCTCTTATAGTCACAGTAGAGAGTGTATTTCGGGAGAGATTCAGGGAATTGCCTGTAAGTATGGTTTTGAACTTATCATTCATATTGATGAAAAAATTGCAGGAGAAGTAAATCAGAAATCCCAAGTCGACATGTCAAATAAACAAATGTTGACTACTTTGTTGACTTAGCAACCTAGAGAAGAGAAGTATTTGAATGATACATTGATGGTCAAGCTTGGTACTGTTATATACGAATAGATGATAAGAATGAATTCCAAGAGGAAAACCATATTTTTATCAGAGTAAGTTCACACAGAGTGAACCAATGAGTCGTCTACAGAAATAGTTACGACAAGTAAGCGACTGGGAGAGTCGACTTCTTTGAGAACTACCTGCATGCTCTCGCATGTAAGTATGGAGTATAGAAGACTTGTTACATGTATGAGAATTATAGTATGCTTTTCAGGACCGGAATTAAAGGCAGGTCTGACCAAGTTTGGTCAGGAGGAATAAAAGCCCAAGACAATGAATTAGAAGTGCTGATCAGGTGTATTGAGGCATATTAAGCAAACTGAGGTAGATTTTGAAGAGGCTAAACAAGTAAATGGAGATGATAGAAGAATAAAGGGAGATTAAGCATATATACACGAGACAAAGAGTTTATGTATGAAGCAACTATGATACAACTGTATGTGAGCTCTATAAAGAATTACCTGCGTTATTGAAGAATATTACATGTAAATAAATGTTTTTGCAAGAGATAAAACATATGTTTGAGTCTATCCTTGAGGGTTGTTGTATGTAGGCCAGGTCAATAATCATTGTAAAATTCCACTATACGATCAGTCACTATAATAACAACAGAGAAGGAAGAGAACGAGTCGAGGGTTGAACAAAGGTGGAAAAAGTAGTTCATCCTGGAATCACCAACTCTGGCGTAGATGGCCAGTACTTATACACCATAGCATTAACTTGGAAGATAAAAGAGACTTGTGTGGGTAAAAACTTGAAATACTTCACTAAGCCTGCCATCTGTCACCTAGTTAACACACACACACACACACCTGTCACATGTGTTAAATTGATGCCGTAACCAGCTATGTTACAATATGCCTCTATGGTTTCCACATTGTCGATTGTCACCTTTTTTGAAAATTGGTGTTATGATGGCAATCTCCCAGTCCTTTGGTATGGTCTTGTTGCACCATGCTGCCTGTAGGACCCTTAAGAGTAATAGGTCGCCTGATGCTCCCATGTACGAGGTGTGTTCAAATGAAACCCGTCCCAGTGGCTTTATAACAAATATATGTAAGGTACATCAGAAGGAGTAGTAGAAATAAATACAGCAATTGTTATGAAGCAAGTACCCACTGGGGTTCTTTAGAAATAGTCACCATAGGCATTCAGACACGCATCCCACTGCTTGGGTAGACGGCGGATGCCGTCCGAGAAAAATGACTTTGGTTGCGTATTGAACCATTTGGTCACCAAGGCCCTGACGTCTGCATCGGAGTCGAATCGTTGTCCCTTTAGAGATTTGTTTAAGGGTCCGAACAAATGAAAGTCACATGGTGACAGATTGGGGCTGTAGGCTGGGTGTGGCAGAACTTCCAACCTATTCCTTGCTAACGCTTTCTGCACAATGTTCGCAACATGTGGACGAGCATTGTCATGCAACAGAATCACACCACGCGAAAGCATGCCGGGTCGTTTATTCTTGATGGCTGTGTGTCTAGTGTGTCTTTGTAGCGGATGGCATTGATGTTCACGCCAGGCTCTTTAAAGTCTAGCAATAGAAGCCCTTCATGGTAAAAAAATGCGGCTTTTCATGGTCAAAAAATGCGGTCAGCATAACCTTACCGGCGGAAATCTGTGACTTGATTGTTTTGGGTTTTGGTGATCCGGGATGTTTCCATTGCATGCTCGCTGATTTGCTGCACGGCTCAAAGTGGTTGCACTACGACTCATCGCCTGCCACTATGCGTAACAGAAATGCATCACCCTCCTCTTCGTAACGCAGCAGGTGGTTCAAACTCCACCCCATGCTTTCTTCCTTATGGTGATCGGTCAGCATCCGTGGGATCCATTGTGAACACACCTTTTGATACTTCAGTTTCTTCCTAACCACCATTTGAACTGTCCCAAGAGACACAGCGAATTCCTCTGCTAGCGAACGTAAGCTCCAACGACGGTCCACCCGTATTGCTGCATCAATCTCTGCGATGGCTTCTTCTGTCGCAACAATATGCACCTGACCTGGCCGCGGAAGATCTTTCGTTAACTTGAGTCCTTTATTGAAACATTCGTGCCCAGTATTTCACTGTAGTCTTAGACACGCTTTTGTCACCATACACTGCTTTCATTCGGCGATGAATGTCGACTGGTTGACATCCTTCGGCTGTTAGGAACTGAATCACCGCCCGCTGAGCGACCTTGGACGGATACCTTATCACACCGGCCATTATTTTAACGGTCTGCAGCACAACCAATGAATACTAGGAGAATGAACACTTACACACGTGTACAATCGTATGTGCTTATTACGTCAGATGTGACGTCATCTTGCTCCTCCTACGAATGTCCACTTGGCGCAGCACGGTCGGGTTTCATTTGAACACGTCTCGTACTTAACCATTTCTGATGTTATACCATCATGCCTTGCTGCTTTGCCCATCTTGATTTTCTCCAGTGCTGCTTTCAGTTCTTCCACCTTTATGTCATCTTAGTCACCATTTGTTTCCTCTTCTGTGCTAGTGGTTATCATTTCTGATGCTTGACCTTGCTCACCATCAAGGAGTTCTGAGAAATATTCTTTCCATCTTTCCATGTCTTCCTTCGGGGCAGTAAGCAATTTGCCTTGCTTGTCCTTTATAAATTTGAGAGGGCATTGTTTTTCCTCCCTCATGTTATTTAGGGTCTTATAGAACAATTTCTGGTTTTCTTGCGCATCTTTTTCTAGCTTTTCTCCAAATTCTTCCCAGGACTTCTGTTTTGCTGCTAGCACCTTGTTCTTTGCTTCTGTTCTGAGTATCACATATTCTCTATATTTCTCTATTTGTCCTGCTGTGTTTTTAGCTCCTAAGTATTGTTTCCATGCCATTTTCTTCTCTCTTATTTTCTCTTTGACTTCCTCTGTCCACCAAGGTGTCCTGTTTCTCTTGTTTCCAAGTCGGACTTCACCACATGCTTCTGCAGCAGCTGTCTTTATGATGTCCTTGAATTTAAGCCACAGGGATTCCAAGTCATCAGGTTGTTCTTCTGTGTTTCTCACCGCTGTAGCAATAAGCCTCTGATATCTGGTCTTAATTTCTGGCTCTCTCAGCTTGTAGGTCTTAATGCTCATTTCTTCCGTTCGTTTACTTGGCTTATTGCGTGGTGCTGGGCATCTCCTAGGCTGAGCAACTCTTTCAGTTGTTCTTTGATTGTAAGCAGGTAGTGATCACTTCCAATCTCTGGCCCCCTCCAGTCTCTAGCATCCCGGACATATTTGAATGAGTTCCTCCTAACAATGGCATAGTCGATCACTGTCTTCTCATTCTTTGTTGGTTCACACTTACTGTATACATGTATGCGCTTATGAGGGAACTTTGTGTTGGTAATGATCAGATTCTGCTCACTGCATAATCTAAGGAGTCGCTTTCCATTGTCATTGACAGTATCCTCTCCATATCTTCCGATAACTCCACCCCATCTAGCATGGTCATTTCCAACTGTGGCATTGAAATCTCCGAGCATGATAAGTTAATCTAGGCAGTCATTCACTGTCCTTTGAAGCAGCTCAAAGAATTCCTCCTTGACCTCTGCTCTCTCATCCTCATTTGGCCCATACACTATGACCACGTGATCTAGTGGACTTCTGTTGACTCCAGGTTCACCAGTGAAGGTTTGTGGACTATCGGTTAGTTCTTTTCTGTCTTACAACTTTGGTTTCGTTTCATTGAATGGAACAAAGTAGCCAGAATAATACTAATTACACAAACTGTCACATTCCACAGAGTGAACAAGTCATCTGTTCAAGAATAGGATACTTCCTTTCAACCGTTAAAACAGATGACCAGTATATTCCATTTCTTATACAAGAGACAGGGTGGGGCAGCAATGAGTTACAAATTCAACAAAACTTTGATATCTAAAAACCACTGGCATCCCATTGTTCATGGTATGTAAATTATAATACCTCGATGATTGAAATGTTTCTTGTTGTTCTCTAGTTGGTAATCCTGCCGGAAATAATTCGGCGTTATCTTATAATTTGAAAACCGCTGACGACTAAATTCTCTTCTGAGACAGTGATCAGGCATCTCTCTACTTCGGCTGGGTTTAAGTATAGAAAGTTAGTTTAAAACAAATAAAATTTGCTTTTTGAAATCCACCTGGGTTCTGCATGAATTCTTCATATATTGCTGCATGATCCTCGTTTACTTGTTGAATTTCTTTGTCTACTTTTATTAGAGAATTCCTGAGAATAACTAGCGCGATATTATGAGAGTTTTAGTACATAGAACTTCTTAAATTCGTGGAGATATTTTTCAGTTTCTTCTGTTTTGCGGTAATTTATATACTAGCATCTTGAGTGATTTAATTGTTAAAGTTTTTCACTATATTCTACTGGGATTTTCTGTGTTAATTGAATAACTTATAGCTTAATTTTTACAGCGGTAAAGTAAATTTAATTACTCGCTTTTCCCCAGAAAGAGATGTTTTAAATTGACTAGTACATACATTAATAACTGTCTACTGACGGTATATATTATTTACTTATATCCATTTTATGTAATTTTATAAATGACTAGTGTTCATATCACGCGTAAAAAAAAAGATAGGATAAGCTAAACACGTGTGTAACTCTAAATTATAACGGAGTTGTTAAGCGGTCCTACTTTGAACTCGTGTAAGATATAATATTGATATTATGGTTTAATGTTTATATTTCTTTCCTATAATCTAGGCTGTTCAAACCTGCGGACTTACGGCCATATTGAACTTGAGTTCCTGTAGTCTTATAAGTGTATAAGAAACCAGAAACTTTATAATATTGTTGAGTCTTCGGGCTATGACCTGTGCGGTCCATTATCTTCATTTTATGAGAGAGACCAAACTAGAACAATACTTATAATATTAACTGGACAAGAACTATTGCCAGATTTCATTTTCATCAATCTCAGCAGCCAGATGTGGCAAAATATATTGTTCAGCAACACTTGTGTAATCTAACATAGGGTCTCAGCGCTAGAGGCTAGACGACACGGGACATATACCTGTATTATTCATCCTACGTGGAGATCACCACGTAAGAACCTTACTCCCACCAACTGAAGGCAGAGATACCGTATTTTTTTTCCAGGAAAAATTAAAACACCAACTCCAGCAACTCCCGTGACATTTGCAGTCAGCAACTACGGCAAAGTCTGGGGCTGGATTTGGCAAAACTTAATTGAACACTGAATATATATTACTTATTAGTGGTTATTTCCACGGATTGCCTGCGTCAAGTATTGGGTAAGCAAATCTAAGAAAGTGGCCACTGTACGTATGTGAATTGAATGAACGGAGAAAGAAACTTATTGTTGTTGTTACCATAATCATACAACTCTTTTCGTTTGTTCTTACTAACCTGAGTATTTACGGTATAGATTAATTAGGAACTTGTTCTTTGTTTTTCTTTACTGACTATTCCATACCCTTATTGTTAACTTTTGATCTTTTGGGTTAATTAACCTCTGTTGGGATCTTCTTTTCTTTTCCTTTACCAGAGGGGAGAACCTATGTGATTAATTTTCATTTCGTCCGTAAACCATGATCTAGTGATGTATATGATTTATGTTGTAAAGTTCTAGTATAAATAAACTTAATAAACCTTAAGTTATTGCGTTGGTCAACCCCTACTACTATCAGTTATCCATAGTTTGTTTTCACGTTTGTGCGTATTTGTCACAGAAGGTTGTGCATGTGGGTACAGTGTAACTTGTATCTTGTACAAGGAGAGAAAGTGCGTCTGATTTAAAGAAATTCGTACTGATAGGCTAGATTAGAGAAATTACTTAACCCAGAGACTGTCCTTTCTCTTACCCTATTACCTCGTGAAAAAAAAATATTTCTTGCACCTTACTTTCACATAGGTAACACTATCCCCTCTGCTCAGACAGGACTATAAACATCTATTACCTATCAGCTAAAACCTACGAGATAATGTCGGCTCGTCCGTAGGATTTGAGCTACGTCTGCAGCAAGCGCAATCTAATGGGTAGCTCGATCCAGGATCTGATCTAAAGTCTGAGTCTAGATAAATGTCTTAAGTCTGATATTGAATCTGAATTTTCATCTAGATAGAGTGTGGTGTGAGTTTGTCTTGTGAGTTACGGAATAAAAATAATTATCCCCTAGACAAACCAACTTAGTTCTGGGTGTTTGACCACACACATAAAGGACTGTTTTTCTTTCCACTGCATCATAGAGTTACGTGCATCTGTTCTGATTATAATCTTTATTAGATATATGAGATATATGGTAATTTTGTTCAAGACCGCTAGTACGCTTGATTGTGTAACAATCACTAGGTTTTTTTTTTAAGCAGCAGGGTTTGAGCTTAGGCTAAGGACCGCTTTCTGACTTCTATGTCACGTTAATAACGTCCTTTACTCTTAACTGACTTCAGTTTGGCGAGTTATTTTGGTGGATTTATAAAATAAAGGAAAAAATTTGTTTCGCCTGCATTTTTATATTAAAATTTTTGTTTATCCACTATTAGTAATAGTAGATTTTTTTTCCAGTTGTTAGCTGATCTACCATTTATTTGGCTTAGTCGTCTGCATTAGGAGCTTTGCGTCAGTTAATAGCAGCGATTGATTGGGAAACTGAAACAGGAGGAAGTATCTCAGTTAAATAATAATTCTTGGTTTTGGGGTTTTTTTTCGTACGTTGGTTAAGGATAGAGTTTTTCTCTCCTTCTTTTCTTTTTTTTTCCTCGGGTCAACATCATTCAGTTATTTGACATAGCTGAGTGTGCTAAACTTAGAGCAATGCTAAGAGAGGAGGCAAAGGAAACAGGATTGAAAGGAGAAGAAGTAACCGCGTTTGTCAAAGAAGAACTTACAGATATGACGCGGAGAAGAAGGTAGCAGACGCTAAGGAGAAGGCAGACAGGAGAAGAAAGAAGTGGAAGACCGTCAATTGGAGCAGAATAAATTTGAGGCAGAGATGGAAGCTCGCAAGGCAAATAAAAGAGAGAAGGAGAGACAGCATGAGAAAAGAGAAAAAGAGAGACAGCATGAACTGGCGCTTAAGACCCTAGAGGTCCAAAGCCGTGGGGCTCCCTCTACTTCCAGTAATGGAGAGCCGTCTTCGCCCCATTCACAGTTAACTGATCAATCCAGTAACCAATCTTCTCCACTCACAGCTATGTCTTTTGCCCTGGAATCCTTCCCAAACCCCAATGAGAAAATTGACTCGTTTCTAGAAAAATGTGAGAGAATGGCGACACTGTATGGGTTAGAGAGTTCCCAATGGTGCCTAAAGATTTCACAGGCTCTAAAAGGTAACGCTTGTGACGTCTACGTCAAACTGGGAAGCAGCCATCAAGACAACTACGACATGTTGAAGAATGCTTTACTGGAGCGTTTCGAAATGAACGCTCGCAAATGTTTGCACCTGTTCAGAAACAGCAGGAAGGAAAGAACTGAGACATTTCCCCAGTTCTCTTCACGCTTGACGGGCTATTTGATAAAGTGCATGGAACTTTCCGAGCTCCCTCTCACTTTTGAAGGACTTCTGGAGTTTGTTCTTACAGAACAAAAAAACTACGTTGTCAAACGAAACTTGTAGGTTTCTGGCTGAACAGGGCGCAGTGAAGTTGGATGACATTCTCAGTAAGTCCGAACGTTATGTAAATGCGTTGGCCGAGCTTCCCAGCGCAAGCCGACAAATGAGCCTTCTCAAAGAAATAAACTAGAGACGTCTTCCCATTCGTCACATCACCATAATCAACGAGAAACTATACCTCAGAACCCTCCCCAGGAAAAATCTAAATTTGTTCTACAAGAGCAAATACCCCACCAAAAAAATTATGATCAGCCAGACCGGCCTACGTGGCACAGCCGCCAGATAGGTCAACACAAGGGAAAGACCCCTGCTCATGGGACATCTGATCAGAGCAAGCACACCGGGACGAATAGAATCGGTTGCTTGTTAACAGACTCGCAACGGAGAATTAGTGTCATTGATTCTCAACCTGAGGATAAGAGGCCCTCAACGCGAGAAACTGTTATTTTGAACGGGACTTCAACATCTTGTCTTTTTGACACAAGGTTATCTTTTGATTGTACTGTCGCAAGGCATTTGGTCAAACCTGGTCAAGAGACAGACGACACCGTCAAATTATGTGGAGTTTTCAATAGTGATGCACCCATGACGCTTCCCATCGCATTGGTGGAGATACACTCTGATTTTGTCAGAGATGTTATCAAAGCGGCTATTATGGATGATCCTATCTACCCAGTAATACTAGGATGTAGATATGTGTTTGTTAGGACACCGAAAGAGCCGATTCTGGCAGCAGTAACCACAAGAGGGAAAACCAAAAAGAAACGAAAGCCTGCGCCAAATTTGTTACCTAAGGAACTAAAAGACGCGCAACAAAAGGACCCTACCTTGGAACCCTGCTTTAGGAAACTGCCCATGACCAAGGATCCCAGACACAACGGAGACATCATTTCTAAGGATGGCGTACTATATCGTAGAACGGGCAACCCTGAACAAGGGCATAGTCAGCTCCTAGTACCGACGCAGTACAGAGACCAACTCTTAGAAATGGGGCACTCTCTTCCCTTTAGCGGACATATGGGACAAAACGCCCCTAATCAGCGAATATCGACTCATTATTGGTGGACAGGAATGAACTCTGATATTATCAGGTACATGAAATCCTGTGCCTAGTGGCAACGTGTGGCACCCAAGCATTGGACACCCGCAGTTCCCATGGGTGAAATGCCAGTAGTGGGGACACTGTTTGAACGGGTTGTAATCGACATTTTAGGACCCATAGAAAGGACTAAAAGAAGGCACAGGTTTGTCCTGACCTTAGTCGACATATGCACTTTGTGGGTCAAAGCTATACCGCTAACAAGCACGGATGCCAAGCATGTCGCAGAAGCCCTAGTGCAAATATTTACACGGTTGGGATTCCCTCAACAAGTTTTGACGGATAACGGATCCCCATACCGTAGCCTGTTAATGGAGGAGATCGTTAAGATCTTGAGGAACCAGCACATCTATACAAGCCATTATAATCCGGCTAAAAGTGGGTTAGTAGAACGTGTTAACGGCATCCTCACCATGATGTTACGTAAGCTGGGACAAGAGGAACCTGAAGATTGGGACCTTTACATTCCTGCAGCCTTATTCGCCTACAGGGAAGTCCCCCAGACCTCTACAGGTTTACCCCTAGTTACTCTTTTATTCGGCAGACCTATTAAGGGGCTGCTAGAATCCTTACTCCGGTCTCTGACAGACCAGAAGGCCGACGAGACAGTCGTCTCAGCCAGTAAATATGTATCGGAGCTTACAGAAAGGTTACAACTAGGATGGGATCTAGCAACAACCAACCTTAAGAAAGCACGCGCAAAGCACGCTAAACGATATAATAAAGCGGCGAAAGAGAGAGAACTCCAACCAGGGGAGAAGGTTTTGTTGTTACTGCCACCGGAAGCAACAAACTACGCATCGGATGGCAAGGGCCGTTTACCGTCCTTACAAAGATCTCAAGAACGAACTACAAGACCTCTATTAAAAGAAAGGAGAAGGTCTACCACGTAAATCTGCTAAAGAAATACTTGGAAAGACCGGTGCCGTCCTCCGAACATCTCCTGGCGGTCGCCATAGCAACAGAACATAAGGAAGATGACGATAGTTGCATGGAATATCCGTTGCATTAAACGGAATCTTTCCGAGATATAAAATTCGGTGACAATCTCTCTGAAACACAACAGACAGAAACGAGGGCGCTACTGAAGCAGTACACAGCAGTTTTAACGGATGTACCTGGTCGATCACATCTCGTAGAGTTCGATATGAAACTGACAAACGAGACACCTCGCAAAAGCTGATGCGCTACGCGGAGAAATAGACAAGCTACGTCAAGCAGGAATTATCAGTGAGTCTACCTCTCCTTACAGTTCGAGTGTAGTACTGTTGCAGAAGTCCAATAAGGAAGTTCTGCTGTTCATAGATTACCGTTTACTTAACACAGTAACGGAAATCCAGCCTGAACCTCTTCAGAGCGCTTCGGAGCTGTTCACCACGCTTAGCAGGGCAAGAATTTTCTCCAAGATTGACCCGAGTAAAGGTTATTACCAAATACCAGTCAAGGAGGAAATTAAGTCCCTGTTAGTTTTCAGCACCAGTGAAGGACACTATACCTACAACGTGATGCCATTCGGATTGCACAACGCACCGGGAGTCTTTACCAGAATGATGAGAAAGCTTTTAGAACCTTTGCAAAGTCCGCATATCCATAATTTCATGAATGACATATTAATTGCAACGGAAAACTACGACGAACATATTGTTACGGTGGCTATGCTCCTCAGGAGACTACAGGAAACTGGTCTCACAGCCAGACCTAGCAAATGTTTAATCGTATTTGAAAATCTTGACTTCCTGGGGCATACCATTTCTCAAGGCTGCATGTGGCCAGTTGCCAAGATCATTGAGAAAATAGTTGCAGTTAAAAGGCCCCGAACGAAGAAAGACACACGTTCATTCCTCTTACTGTGTGCATATTACGAGAAATTTATTAGCAATTTCAATGGGCTAACGGCACCCCTTACTGACCTTACCAAAAAAAGGCGACCGGAAACAGTTATTTGGGATGCTAAGTGCGAACACGCTTACAGGACTCTCAAAGGACAGCTGTCCGAATATCCAATTTTACGGCTACCTGACCTTAAGAAACCTTTTATATTGCGGGTCGACGCATCGGGTCACCTCTGCTACAAGCAGATGACAATGATCCAAACCTGTTATTCCCAGTCGCGTATGGCAACCGAAATTGAATACAGCTGAACGGAACTATTCCACTAGTGGAGAGAGAATGTCTGGCACTCGTGAGTGGTATCAGGAAACAACACGAATATCTTTACGGCGTTTCATTTACAGTGCAGACGAACCATGCCCCACTGGCTTTTCTTGGAGCGAAAAAGGAATTCAACGCGAGGATTATGCGGTGGGCGTTGCTCCTAAGTGTGTATGCTTTCAAAGTAGAATACATACCAGGAAAACAAAACGTGGGAGCAGATTTTAAGAGTAGAAAATGGAGTGATGAGGAAGAGAGGGAAAGTGAAGATAGCAATCACTCGCAAGATACGGATAACAGCAGCGCTATTGTCATAGAGGAGACATACAAGGTTTCATGTCTTCAAGCTCGGACGAAATGTCACATATGGAAATAGTGCAGCAGTAACCGTCCACTCTTGCCACCCCCCCCCCCCCATTTCCCCATCTGGGTTTCATATTTTTGTTGCTACACGAACGCCTGATTCACGATCGCAATTAAAACGCGTGCTATCTTGCAATTAAGCACGTTTGCTGAACAGAGCGAAGTGAGCAGCTACGGCGTAATCGTTCTTTGATCAGAGAAACATGCAGGCAGAGGTCAGGCGTAACAGTTTCTTTGAAGAATCAAAGGGGCGATAAGCCTGAGACGTACCTGAAGTGTTACATTTTCAAGGGAACTAACTTACAGAGCTGAGAGGCGGCAGAGGTGATGAAATTACCTTTCATTCAAGAATGGAACCGCAAAATTTGCCCGGCCCTGGTCGGAGGTGTGAATTTCGCATTAAGGAGCGATAGAACGGAATCCATAGATATATACCTGGTCTCTCCCAATCTCAGATATCAGTTACTCAGAGAATTCCTGAGAATAACTAGAGCGATATTATGAGAGTTTTAGTACATAGAACTTCTTAGATTCGTGGAGATATTTTTCAGTTACTTCGGTTTTGCGGTAATTTATATACTAGCATCTTGAGTGATTTAATTGTTAAAGTTTTTCACTATACTCTGCTGGGATTTTCTGTGTTAATTGAATAACTTATAGCTTAATTTTTACAGCGGAAAAGTAAATTTAATTACTCGCTTTTCCCGAGAAAGAGATGTTTTAAATTGACTAGTACATACATTAATAACTGTCTACTGACGGTATATATTATTTACTTATATCCATTTTATGTAATTCTATAAATGACTAGTGTTCATATCACGCGTAAAAAACGATAGGATAAGCTAAACACTTGTGTGTAACTCTAAATTATAACGGAGTGGTGAAGCGGTCCTACTTTGAACTCGTTTAATATATAATATTGATATTATGGTTTAATGTTTATATTTCTTTCCTATAATCTAGGCTGTTCAAACCTGCGTACTAGCGGACTTACGGCCATATTGAACTTGAGTTCTTATAGTCTTATAAATGTATAAGAAACCAGAAACTTTATAATATTGTTGAATCTTCGGGCTATGACCTGTGCGGTCCATTATCTTCATTTTATGAGAGAGACCAAACTAGAACAATACTTATAATATTAACTGGACAAGAACTATTGCCAGATTTCATTTTTTTCAATCTCAGAAGCCAGCTGTGGCAAAATATATTGTTTAGCAACACTTGTGTAATCTAACATAGGTTCTCAGCACCAGAGGCTAGACCACACGGGAAATATATCTGTATTATTCATCCTACGTCGGCAATCACCACGTAAGAACCTTACTCCCACCAACTGAAGGCAGAGATACCGTATTTTTTTTCCAGGAAAAGTTAAAAAACCAACTCCAGCGTCTCCCGTGACGTTTGCAGTCAGCAACTACGGCGAAGTCTGGGGCTGGATTTGGCAAAACTTAATTGAACACTGAATATATATTACTTATTAGTGTTTACTTCCACGGAATGCATGCGTCAAGTATTGGGTAAGCAAATCTGAGAAAGTGGCCACTGTACGTATGTGAATTTAGTTAATGGAGAAAGAAACTTATTGTTGTTGTTACCACAATTATACAACTCTTTTCTTTTGTTCTTACTAACCTGAGTATTTACGGGATAGATTAATTAGGAACTTGTTCTTTGTTTTTCTTTACTGACTATTCCATACCCTTATTGTTAACTTTTGATCTTTTGGTTTAATTAACCTCTGTTGGGATCTTCTTTTCTTTTCCTTTACCAGAGGGGAGAGCCTGTTTGATTAATTTTCATTTTGTCTGTAAACCATGGTCTAGTGATGTATATGATTTATGTTGTAAAGTTCTAGTATAAATAAACTTAATAAATTTTAAGTTAATGCGTTGGTCAGCTCCTACTGCTATCAGTTATCCATAGTTTGTTTTCACGTTTGTGCGTATCTGTCACAAAAGGTTGTGCATGTGGGTGCAGTGTAACTTGTATCTTGTACAAGGAGAGAAAGTGCTTCTGATTTAAAGAAATTTTTACTGATAGAATAGATTAGAGAAATTACTTAACCCAGAGACTGTCCTTTCTCTTACACTATTACCTCGTGAAAGAAAGTATTTCTTCCACCTTACTTTCACATAGTTAACACTATTACCTCTGCTCAGACAGGACTATAAACATCTATTGCCTATCAGCTAAAATATACGACAATGACCAAGATATACGTAGCTCTTGTCTTGTTCCAGGATTTTCCCATTTACGCTTATCTTTAATGTGGGTTTGTCGTCTGTTTTGCTAATTATCATAGTTTTTGTTTTCTCAATATTAATGTCGAGTCCATATTCATGACTTACACTGTTCACTTGCTTCACTAGTTCTTGTAACTCCTGTTTGCTTTCAGCTATCAACACGGTATCATCTGCATGTATAGGGTTCTTTATTGACCTTCCACTGATGTTCAGTCCTGGTATTTCCTGTATCTGTTTAAATATTTTTTCGGTGTATACATTAAATAGGCAGGGGGACAGCACACAACCTTGTCTGACACCTCATTTTATGTCTATGTATGGTGAATAATTCCTCCTAGATCTTACTGTGGCAGTTTGCTCCCAATAAAGGTTACTGAGTATTTTTATATCTTTTCCATCAATACCTATGTCTCCGAGGCTTATTTTCTTATGATGGACTCTGTCAAAAGCCTTCGTATAGTCAATGAAGCACATGTACATACTTTTTTGGACCTCTGTATATTTTTTCTGCTAATATTTTTAGGCAAAATATTGCCTCTCTTGTTCCACTGTTCGGTCTTAAACCAAACTGTTCTTCTTGGATTTCGCTGTCTACCTTACTTTTTATTCTTTTCTTTATGATTTTGAGCAGTATCTTAATTGCATGACTCATCAGGCTGATTGTTCTGAAGTCTGAACTTTCTGTTGCATTAGGTTTCTTGGGCAATGTTATAAAAACGGATGTCTTCATGTCGTGTGGCATATATCCTGTATTGTATATATCGTTGCATAGGTCAGTAATTGTTTCTATACCAAAGCTCTCCAGGGCTTCTATCATTTCAATTTTTATGTAATCCCTGCCTGCTGATTTTCCTTTTTGTATCATATGTATGGCATTCTCTACTTCTGATCTGAGAATGCTTGTTCCTTCACTAGAATCTGGTGATGGTTTTTTACCTCTGTTGTCCGCGAATAGTTCTTTTACGTATTCTGCCCATATGTTTGATATGTTTTTCTCATCAAGTAATTTACACCATTTTTGTTCTTGAAAGAGCTTCCTCCTTGTGCAAACCGCGACCTATTTGATAATTTCTTTAATTCTTCGTGCATATCTCTTTTCATGTTATGACCAGCTAGTTAAGTAGTAGGAGTAGGCCAACCGGTCACAATAGGAATTTCGCTGAATTAAATCAGCTGGTAGCTTCAACGAGCAAAATCATTTGTATCCATCTTCACAAAAGGAAGTGAGGTCAGATACAAAGTTAATGAGCTAAGACTGATTCAGCATTGTTCTTGTCTTCTGAAATATCTTGTGAAAACTTCATCGAGGTAGAAGCATCATTATCCTTCTATCTACAACTCTGCCAAGCGTAATCTTGTGCGAAGGTAGATACCTTTGAAGACCCACATTAGACACTTTAGAGTTTGGCTACTGTTGGACCAGTACTGCAGTACAAGGTGAGGCAACTCGTGAAAAAGTAGAATAAATGAAAAGATCGTTAGCCTTTCTTCGTCATGATTTCTATCAATGTCATTACTAGTTGCTATTGGGGGGAGGAGGGGGGGGGGTGTCTGTGAGTGGGATACATGTGAAACACCGGGTTCTACAATACGAGTTGAAGTCTCCTTTTCTTTGATTATATTTTGATTGTTACTATTGGTTATCTTTTGTTTCTTACAAGGTCACCCATTTCTTTCGCTTTTAGATATCTAGTGAGCATTTTCTATCTGAATCCAGATCGCTATTTTTGCGAATAACCAACTTTTTTTTGTGTATTGATAATGAACGTGACGGGAACCGCTGCGGTTACCTGCGCAAGAACGGCTGGATCGATGACGAACATCTATCTGGCGTAATCTTACATGTCTTAGCTAAATGGAAGCTCTTATTAAAATATGTGGAATATCTCCTCTTCACCTCATGTTTGGCGTTTGTTTCCGTAGGCGATGATTCTCCCGACGATTCTTCGTCATTGGATTCTTTTTGTGATAATTCCTCCTTTTCGGATAGCATGTCCCTCGGAAGTCTATAAAGTGTGGACGATTCATCCGATTGCGAGTTACCGAGGAGTCTGTAAAATGAAGATGACTGGGCTGATAATGATAATGAAGTCTCCTGATTAGTGTAATTCGGTTCTAATAGCTCGGGTTGGGGCTGAGTTCTGGCTGTTCTATCTTCAAGGTAGAAACGCGCTTCAAGTGAGGGAATGCCTTCTTCACTAGAAGAGTTGTCACGAATAAGTCTTGCATGGGAAATTGCGTCACGGGAACATGTGGTGTGAGATGGTTTGAGGGTTAGATTGGGAGGTCTGTAACGGTGACATCTGCTGTACTACGACGAGTGTGTCGATTCGGTGTATTGTGTGGGACGGTGGTCGGTTTCTGGTCATCCTTACGAAGCTGTAATACATATGCCTTACTAGTGGTATTTCTTTCCTCATACCAAATGAGTTAAGTTGTGGGCGATGTACGGTGGAGAGATTTATATCCGAGTATCCATTTATTATCAAACTTCGAATCCCTGACGTGCTTCCGATAGTATACCTGCTCTCGCGCTTTAAATTCTTGTAATGTTGCGTTTTGGTTAGAAGTCTTCGCGTTCTTTAAAAATGCTCTCTGTCAATTCATGTGAGCTAAAAAGTGAGCGCGATGTCTCACCTGTATATTAAAGCGAGGGGTTTCTCGTTTGGAATATTGTGTAAAATTGGGGTACCTGTATCGTCACATGGCTGACCTAAGCATGCACCGATGTCGTTGTCCGATGCATCGGTGTATAAGATCATGGGCTATGCAAGGTCTGGGTCTGCTAGCATGGGGACGGTTGTAAGTGCGTCTTTCAAGAAATGTTTTCTGATAGTTCGTGGCATTAGTACTGCCTTATTCTATCTCCATTTTTGGCAAAAATTGACCTGAGGTCATAAAGTGACGTCATGTAAGCTGCTCTATCATCCTACAAAATATCTTACAGTTATCCCTTATGTGAGAACATATTTTCCAGAAAAAAATAATTTTGATTTCAATGTTTGTTGGATTTTAAATATTCTAAGTCCAATCATATTAATACTGCTTTATTCCAACTCCTGATCGGCCACTCAAACTAGTCTAGTCATCACGTGACGTTGTGAATCACTATGGAGACACGAAGAAACAAAGAAGCTGTCGTTGCTGATTTAAAGCTGATCTGGTGCAGGTTTAACGCAAGGAGATCAGCTGAAGTAATGGATGCATACTCCATACGAGGAGAAGGGACATGAAGGGAGCCGGCACTGCCATAAGGGTCAGAGCGGGCGAAGTATTTTGCTTCCACACACTTGGTATCTCGCAGATGCGACTCAACTACTTCTATACGGAATTGAGATTTCATGATACAGGCATACCAAAGCCACTAGTGAGAGGAAAAAGTGGAAACAAAATTAGTGAGGTAACCCTCCATGAAGGGAGGAAACACACCAACTCTTTTCCTAGAACACCATCACATTACTGTTGAGCTACCTCTAAAAGAGTACCTTGTAAAACGGCTTCAGCTCAGAAAGATGTACGGGTTTTATGTTGCCCACTGTGAGGAAAGAGGCATCCAGCACGTCAAAAAACATAAACATGATCAAATATTCAATACAGAATTCAACATTAGTTTTCTATCCTCAAAGAAAGACAGATATGTTAGGTGTGAGCTTGCAACGGTAGAAGTATGTCTGAAGATAAAGAAGAATTAGAAATACACCATAACAATGTTGAAAAAAGCTTAAGGTAACAGAGAAAAGGACAGAAATAACAAAGTGGTATTTCTATTTTTCTTAACAAACACAAGCTGTGGCATTCAATCTGACTGCCACTTTGTCATTGACAATCAAATCTTACTTTTGTTTTGTGGCATGAAGTAGGAAAGAGGAGATCTGGAAACAACGTGAGAAAGATATTAGAGAACATCATTGTTACGCACAGATCATTTGTTGTCCAAAGTCTTTGTATAATCATTTTTTTTTCGTAAAAAAATCTTTGTATGATCATTTTCTTGACTGAAATGTGTACGATATTATTTTACAGTCAAAGTGACATAACTCGAGATTTTGAGACTACTATTTTTTATGAGTTTACCTCCTCTTGGTTTGAGACTCGTTCGGTCTATAATTTCTTAAACGAAGCGTGACCATATCTCCTTTTTTGGTAGTATCAGTCAAGTGTTGTAGATGTCTGAAACCTGTCTTAAGGTTTTCGATTCATGACCATAAAGGGAGCGATAGTGAATGTCTCTTATCTCGTATGTTCTTAGAATCGTCTTGTGTGAATTGATACTCACGTAGATGGGTTCTGCGCATGTCTAGACTTGGAGAGTTCGATTGTGGTTTCCGCCCAGGTCGGGAGTTAAAAAATGGTCTGAGCAGCGAGTGGACGCAAATCTGCGTCTTGTGATTTCTCTGAGGGAAATACATTGTCTTTGTGAGTTAGTTAGCTAACTAGACTATTTCCCAGTGTTATTCAAGCCTGCCTGGAGGCATATGTTTTGTGGTTGATTCCGAATAAAGGTAATTCCTCTTTATTTGAACTTTTCGATGTCATCTAAAAGTTCGACATTTTTTGCTGCTCTTTGCTCGCTTGTGTGATTCAAAATGGAGAGGTACTTTTGATTAGGTTTCGCCACCGGTATCTTTATACCTGAACTAGAGCGACCCATATATATATATATATATATATATATATATATATATATATGTGTCGCTCTAGACCAAACAAGGCTATTGTCTGTGTTCCAGGATTCGTTATATCAGAGATCACATCCAAGTCAGATGGTTAGACTTAGGAACGTTATAAAGGTTGGCTTGACCTGTATTCCCAGTATGCTATTCACGTGCAGAGGATGAATGGACTTATTGTACACATCTGATCTGCTAGCATCAGGAAGGGAGTATTTATTATTATCTATGAACAGTGATGAGATGCAGCTGACACTGTTGCAGAATTTATATGTATGAACTTTAGGTACCCAGATTTGGGCTATATATATTATGTATACAGCTTCACGAACCAGAACTTTATGTTATCGACTATGTGGAAGCTATTTGTTTACACTATGAATATTGGATTCTACATGACTATCAGCTGGCACTAATATCAATGCTGAATTTCTATTGTTGAATGAGACATATATTCCTGTTTTGTGGCGTGCAATAAATGGTAGAAAACGTAAAGCGAAGTTACCATTTCTATGACTTTACACATCATGTTGCCTGTGTTGTACGCTGTGAATTGTTCTACTACAATATACACAGCAACATCATAAACCAGAGTAGACACCTACATCCTGCACTTTTATACCTGGTGTCGATAGGGGTGGTGAATTTGATGTCAGCCTAAATCCACCCTTATCATTTCATGGTGGCCAGAGGTTGGTTTATTCTGGTACCAGCTTGCAAGGGGGTCAACAAACCCAGACATCAACATCATGATATATACAAGACAACATTACAGTTTCAACTCATCACCTCAAGGTTTGACGAAAGATTTTGTGAGTACCCGGCGTTGCTGAAAGTTGGAAATTGTTTCAAAATACCCGGCGTTGCTCGTCAAGTTGGCAGTTTTCCTACGATAGAAGGACAAGTGCCGAGCAAATCGATTTCCTGATCTGTAAGGAAGAAGGACAAGTGCCGTAACAACTGTTCCGGTCTCAGAGGTACTGTTGCGGATTCAGAAGGTCAAGTGCCGTAGCAACTGTTCCAGTATTAGAAGCTCATTTCCTTCGTCATGGCTGTTTATGGGAGCAGAAGTTAATCAACGTTGGATCATTATCCTCAGAATGCTGATTACATCCTGTTCTGCACCGTGCTGACGCTGGATTTATAGAAGTTAAGTGGCCTGTTTTGTTTGTGAACTGTGCCCTTATGTTCTAACTGAGCCTTCTGTACTTTCACACTTTCTCCTATTGTTTTCATGTTACATGTTTATATGTTATATGTTATTTGTATATTTATATGTTTATATCTCTGCGGGTCTGGATGGGTGGTGACTGTCATAAGAAATACCACGTCATAGAGGTCTTATGATAGCGTTCTGTTAGGGGCAATTTCCTTAATTGGAAATTGTTAGCAATATTTTTGCTAATTTTTGTTAGTTGTGACGATATGGTCAGTGTTGTTTTCGGTATTTTTTCATATTCTTTAGTTTTGTTTTGATTTGTTTGTATTTGTAGGTCTACTCTTTCCTATTATTTAGTTCTTTACAAAAAATTTTTTCTTTATACACTCTAGCGTCATTTGTTTGTCATATTTTCGCATTTTGTCATCACATTCTTTGTGATATTTCTTTTAGTTTTCGCTGTTTATTTATTTGACTTATGCGAATGTTTTCGTATTGTTCTGATCCTTGTTATTGTTTACATTGACTTTGATCTTTTTGTTATTGTTTACATTGTTTTGTTATTGTTTACATTGTTTGTTATTGTTTACATAGTTCTTGCATAGTTAGCCTTCACTATTGTTACATATATGCTCATGCACTATTGGTTTATAGTGCACTTATCATAACTAACTGGTGGTTTTTTGCTAATGCACTATTGTAGTGCAGTTATGATAGATAACTGATGGTTATGCACTGATTTATGTAGTGCACTGATGATTAAGAAGGGACTTGTGATATTATTATACATTGAATAATACAAGTTGGTGTCAGAGACTTGTTTCCCACAGAGGTTGGGTTAAACATTGGGATTATACAAGTACTTTATTAAGTCTTGTTACTATTAAGATTGAAATAAGTTAATTAATTATTTCAGGTTGTGAATCATAATATTAGACATCATGTCTACACTTGATTACTTTATTGAACAAGGGATAAGTTGGAAGAATATGCAACTGCTCAATATGATAAGGTATTAGAAGTTGAACAAAAGAAACTGCAGATGCAGGTGGAGGAAAAGAGATTCCAAATGGAATTGGAAAAACAAAAAAGAGAAGCAGAATCTCAGGAGAAGAGACTTGAAAAAGAGGCTGAAAATAAAAGACTTGAAATACAGGCTCAAGCTGAAGAAAGAAAGTTACAGGCTGAGGCTGAAGAAAGAAGATTACAAAGAGAGGCTGAAAACAAAAGACTTGAAATACAGGCTCAAGCTGAAGAAAGGAAGTTACAGGCTGAGGCTGAAGAAAGAAGGTTACAAAGAGAAGCTGATGAGAGAAAAGCAAAAATGGAGCATGAAGAAAAACTCTTAGCTTTGGAGTTAGAAAAGTTGAAGTTGTCTAGTAATGCTAATGATGCAAATAAGGTGTCAGATAAGACTAATGCTAAGGATTTCAAGCTTAATCTACCAGCATTTAATGCCTCAATTGATGATATAACATTTTATCTAGATAGATTTGAAAGTGCATGTAAGGTGCATAACATAGATAAAACATTGTATGTTTATCATCTATCCAAGATACTTAGAGGTGATGCTTTGACTTTGTTGGGTATGGTAGATGTGCCTGACAAGAACAACTATGAGGTTGTCAGAGCAGCATTGTTAAAGAAGTACCAACTTAACGAGGACGGATATCGTCTTCAATTTAAAAACATGTTACCAGAAACTGGAGTTGAATTCTCTGAATTCATCTCAAGGATACGTCTTACTTTTTTACGATGGGTTGAGCTGTCTAAGACAGAGAGTACATTTGAAGCTCTTATGGACTTACTACTTAGAGACAAGGTTATGTCTTCTGTTAATGAATCTTTTCTTTCTTTTCTTCATGAGCGTAAGCCTAAAAACATAAAAGAAATGGAAGAATACTGTAGCCAGTATGTTACTGCACATCCTCACATAACCATTAGCAACTCTAAAGTAAAAGAAGGTCTGCCAGTTGCTTCGGCAGCACCTTATGGCCCAAATTTTATGCGTAAATTTCAGGGTAGCATGAATTTCAATAAAAAGAGTAACCGTAATTATGCCCAGAATCATAGCAATCAATTCCAGGGAGATTCTTCTTCCCAGAACTGGAGACAACCTAATATTACACGGTATTCTACTCCCCTGCTATCAATGGTACCTATACCTTGTAGCGGTATGGCAGCTTGCGTACCCTGACAATCCCCAGAGCTATGCCAGTGGGAGTTTTACTCCTGGTAGGTTCAACCAAGCTGGACTGGTCTGTGTGGGTAGGGGTCAGACAAAAGCTGGTACCCTGGTCCTCCAGGTTGGGGGTTTTAGCATAGGGCTGACACCCCTGTCTATGTGAAAAAAATCGCACGTTACGGAAACAACAATAAATGGAAAAACTTTGCTGCGGGATGGACATTCGGAGTCTGTGGCTCGTATGACTGTCAGTGGTGAAAGCCGAAAGGAAACCACTGACATGAAAACGGACGTCCTGACCGCAAAACAGGATACAAGAATAGGTTTTTGGAATGTCAGGACAATGTACGAGACAGGTAAACTAAGACAGGTCACGGCAGAAATGAGAAACTATAGGTTACACATTCTAGGGATAAGCGAGAGCAGATGGACAGGGGCAGGAAAAGTTAAAACAGCAACAGGAGAAACAGTACTTTACTCTGGAAGAGAGGACGGACAGCACACTGAAGGCGTAGCCATTATTCTACAGAAAGGAATAGAAAGGACATTACTGGAATGGAAACCCATCAACAACAGACTGATAAGATTAAGATTGAGAGGGAGATTCACCAACACTACAATAATACAATGCTACGCACCAACGAATGATAGCGATGAGGAGGTCAAGGATGAATTCTATCAACAACTGCAGAAAGAAATGGAAGATACACCTAGATATGATCTTGTTATAGTAATGGGAGACCTCAATGCGAAAGTTGGTACACACAATACATATCATGAAAGAACAATGGGGAAATGCGGCAGCGGAACAGCAAATGAAAATGGGGATAAACTAATAAGTTTCTGTAGCATTAACAACCTGGTCATTGGAGGAACACTCTTCCCACATAAAGAAATTCACAAATTAACATGGGAATCACCAAATGGTCGGGACAGAAACCAGATAGACCACATCATGGTTAACGGTAGATGGAGACATGCATTACAAGATGTGAAGGTAAGAAGAGGTGCAGATGTGGGAAGTGATCACCATTTAGTAGTAGCAAAACTGAAAGTGAAACTAAGAAGGGCTGCACCAACTGTAACTACACAGAAAAGGTTTGACATCAGCAAATTGAAGGACTCCCTTACCAGAAAAGCTTTTGCGGCCGACATAAAGAAACGATATCAATTTGCCAAAAGTCAGGAAAAGACATTGACTGATGATATAGACCAGAATTTCAACACCATTTCAACAATATACAAAGAAAGCAGCAAATCATGCTTGGGATTCCAGGAAAGGAAGAAGCAAGACTGGATAACACCAGAAACATTAAACACCATAACGATGAGAAAGGAAATGAAAAGAAAGAAAACAGAAGCGAAGTCCCCCAGGTTAAAGCAACTATATAGCGAACAGTACAGTCAGCTGGACAAGGAAGTTAAACGCCAAACCCGAGCCAACAAAAGGAATTTCCTAGACGATCTTGCAAGACAGGCAAAGGAGGCAGCACTGAGAAATGAACAAAGCACAGTATACAAAATAACTAAATTCATCAGCGGCGAACGAGGTGCAAATAATATTACATTAGTAAGAGATAAGCAAGGTAATCTCATCACGACAGCAGAGGGACAGGAAACAAGATGGGCAGAGCACTTCAGAGAAACTCTGAACAAGGAACCACCAGAGACACAACTGAATGTTCCTGAAGCTGAAAACGATCTAGATGTGAATACAGACATTCCACGAAAAGAAGAAATCATCACAGCAATCAAAGGGTTAAAGAACGGCAAAGCTCCGGGCCATGATAACTTAAATGCAGAGCTATTTAAGACAGACCCTGAGCTAGCAGCAGAACTATTAGAACCACTATTTGCACAAGTCTGGAAAACGGGGACAACACCATCAGAGTGGAACAAAGGAATAATTGTCAAGTTGCCCAAGAAGGGAGATCTTGCAGACTGCAATAATTGGAGAGGAATCACTCTTCTCTCAGTTCCCAGCAAAATACTAGGCAGGATAATTATACAGAGAATTTCAAAGGCAGTAGACCACAAACTGAGGAAGGAACAAGCAGGATTTAGAAAGAATAGAAGATGTGTAGATCATATATTCACTCTCAGGAACATTATAGAGCAGTGCTCAGAATGGCAAAGACAGCTTTACATTAATTTCGTAGATTTTGAAAAGGCTTTTGACAGCATACATAGGGACAGTTTATGGAAAATACTGAGGGCTTATGGAATTCCAAGCTGCATAGTGTCAATTATAAAAAGCCTCTATGCCAACTTTACGTGTAGTGTTGGGCAGAGCAACCTAACCTTTGAGGTGAAGACAGGAGTACGACAGGGATGCCCCTTATCAACCACTCTATTTTTAACAGTCATAGACTGGGTGATGCGCCAGACAACAGAGGGCAGTCCAAGAGGAATAAGATGGACAACATTTTCTACATTGGAAGATCTGGAATATGCAGATGACATTGCACTACTAGCACATTCACATCAACACATCCAGGAAAAAACGGACAGACTTAACAAGTTCAGCCAGCAGGTGGGCTTGAACATAAATTTAAAGAAGTCTGAGGTCATGACGCTCAATGTGAGCAACCCTGAGCCCATATCAGTAAGGAATCAGCAATTGGTACAGACAGATACCTTCACATACCTAGGAAGCATAGTAACACCATACGGCGGGGCAGGCAAAGACATCAACATCAGAATGAATAAGGCAAGAACAGCCTTCTTTAGATTAAACAACATCTGGAAGTCCTCCCAATACAGCACAAGCACAAAATTAAGATTATATCAGAGTTGTGTGCTTTCTGTGCTTCTCTATGGTGCGGAATGCTGGAGAGTTACAGAGAAGGAAATGTCGAAATTGTCCTCCTTTCACACAACATGCCTAAGAAAAATTCACCGAATCTTTTGGCCGAATACCATCACTAACCAAGATCTGCTTACTCGTAGCAAGCAAGAGGACATGCATACCATCATAGCTGGCAGACGCTGGAGCTGGGTTGGTCATGTCCTCCGAAGAGACCCTGATGCCATCACAAGAACAGCTATGCTTTGGACCCCTGAAGGAAAACGAAAGAGAGGCCGACCAAAAACAACCTGGCGGAGGACTGTGGAAGCTGAGATGCAGGGAATGAACCAGAGTTGGGGTACTGTACGAAGGATGGCCACCGACCGAGCAAAGTGGAATCAATTTGTTGTTGCCCTACAAGACGCCACTAGGCGTGATGGCCACTGACTGCTTTGACGGTCGGCGGCTAAGGATCAAAGAAGAAGAAGAAGAATTCTACTCCCGTTAACTTTAGAAATTTTCATAAAGGTAATCAGTATAGAGGAAAATATTTGTCGCAGAGACCTCAATACCAAGATAATAGAGGTTCTCACCAGTATAGAGATGGTAATGACAGTTATGGAAACTGGAACTCAAACCAGGATAAAAATTACAGTAGGGACTTTAATGATTGCAGGGGCAATAATGGTCGCGGTAGATCGCAACATAAGAGAAAAAGATATCAACAGACAAACTCTGTTCAACAAGAATCTCAGGGAGCAGATAAACAGGTTAATAATGATAAAGACCATAATGCTATCGGATGCTCATCTTTTGATTTTGGTAGAGCAAATAAATGTATGCAATGCAGTACTTTATTTGATCCGAAGACCGTTACTACTTTAAGCTGTGGTCATCCTTTGCCCGCTCTTCCTGCTAATGTTGCTCATGACGGTAGAGGTTCTCTTATATTACATAAGGGGCTTGTAAATAGTAATCCAGTCTCAGTGTTGTTTGATTCTGGATGTACTACTGTTGGTGTTAGACAATCTCTTGTGAATCCATCCTGTGCTACAGGAAAGGTCATCAAATGTGTCACATTTGGTGGCACGTTGGAAAAATATCCTACTGCCATAATACATATAGCTACTCCTTTCTTCACGGGAGATGTCCACGCGTGTCTACTTCCAAACCCTATTGCGGACCTTATTATTGGTCGTATTCACGGAATTAGGGAAGAAGAAGATCCTTCTTTACAAAAATTCTTCATTCTAGCAAAAAAAGGTGATCCTAATCAGAATACTAATAGAAAATCTTGGATTTCTATGAAGAACGGCGTACTTGTACGTATGGTACAAGACTCGACTACGTCCACTCATTCACAAATTCTTGTGCCTAAAAGCATGAGATTGCAAATATTGCAACATGCTCATGACTCCCAATGTGCTGGACATATGGGGTTTTCCCGTACAAAGTCGAGGGTTCTTGCGGCTTTCTTTTGGCCATTTGTGAGCAAGGACATACGAATTTACTGTCGTTCTTGCAAAGTATGTCAGGAGGTCAAAGCTAAAGGACCACGACATGCTGCGCCTATCCAGGCTGCTGACATTCCTATTCGCCCTTTTCAAAAAATGGCAATAGATATTATCGGTCCTTTTAGAATTAAGTCAGCTAGAGGACATCAATTTATTCTTACATGTGTCAATATGTGCACACGTTGGCCAGAGGCAATACCTCTCAAGAGCATCTCAACTGCTGATATCGTAGACGCTCTTTGGCTAATATTCTCTCGCTTGGGTTTTCCCGGAGAAATATTGTCAGACCATGGCACTCAACTTATATCGGACACTATGTCACAGGTAATTTCTATGCTACATATTAAAAGGTCTCTCAGCAGTATCTATCACCCAATGTCTAATGGGTTAGTCGAACGTTTGAATAGGACTCTGAAAACTTTACTTGGGAAGATAACTAAGGATCATCCTCAGGATTGGGACAGGGTCTTACCCGCGGCTCTCTTTGCGTACAGAGAGGTCCCCAATGAACATACGGGGTTTTCCCCTTTTGAACTTGTCTTTGGCGCGCAACCGCGCGGCCCTATGTCTTTACTTCACGATCTAATCACTGCCGATAATATTAGCGATGAGACTCAATCTTCTTATGAGTATGTCATTGCTCTTACGCAAAAGATCATCGAAGCATGCAAACTAGCAACTTCGTCTTCCGAATTTGCTAAAGAAAAGGCAAGGCAGTTTGCAAATAAAAATAGATGTCTACGACAACTTTGTCCAGGTGACAAAGCTCTCGTTCTACTTCCTTCAAGGGAGAACAGACTTCTTATTGCATGGAAAGGTCCATATGCAATAGTCTCCAAAATTTCCGATGTCGACTATGTTGTCGATATTGATGGAAAGCATAAAACTTTCCACATAAATATGCTCACGGAATTTCATGACAGACCAGACTATTTGCAGCCTATTTTCCAGGCAACGGACAATTCTCAAGTACCTCATGGTCATTACTCATCCCTGTCAGTTATACAGGATGAGGAAACTACTTTTTCTGATGTCAATCTTCCACTTCCTATGGTCCCACTTTATTCTACGGAATCTTGGAAAAACGTTACCGATTCTCCTAATCTTTCCGCTGAAGAACATCGACAAGTTTCTTCGATGTTGCAAACATTTCAGGATGTTCTTACAGACATCCCGGGACACACACATGTCATCGAACATGACATTATACTAACTGACCATAATCCTATCAGAGTCAGACCCTATCCAATACCTATCCATTTTCAGTCACAAGTCGAAAAAGAATTGGATGAAATGATTCGATTGGAAATCATTGAACCATCCACTTCAGCATACTCTTCGTCTATGGTTATTGTTCGGAAGAAGGATAATAACATTCGCATTTGCGTAGATTATCGCAAATTGAACCAAGTTACGAAGTTCGATGCTGAACCTATGCCTTCATTGGAAGAGCTGCTAAATAAACTTGCTAATTCTAGGTTCTTTACCAAACTAGATTTGTCTAAAGGTTATTGGCAAGTTCCTCTAACTGAACGTGCCAAACCTTTTACAGCTTTTTCTACACCTAGGGGTTTATTCCAATGGAATTTCATGCCTTTCGGTCTTATGAACGCCCCTGCTACATTCGTACGCATGATGCGGCGAATTCTTGCATATCGTACAGATGTCATAGCATACTTAGACGATATCTGCCTGTTCAGTGATTCCTGGGAAGATAGCTATTTGGGTTTATACGAATTGCTGTCTACTCTTCGCGAATATAACTTGACTGCAAAACCCTCTAAAGCCTTTATAGGATTTAATGAGATTTCTTTCCTGGGTCATCGGGTTGGTCATGGTCTTTTAAAGACAGAGGACCACAATGTTTCAAAAATACTTAACATTTCTGTCCCTAAAACAAAGAAACAAGTACTGATTCTCTTAGGTTTGATCCAATTTTACGGACGATTCATTCCGAATCTGTCATCCATTATTGCACCGCTTTCTACTTTATTGAAGAAAGGATCGCCTAATCTGATCCGCTGGTCGCAAGAATGTCAATCCTCATTGGACCAGGTTAAAACTCTGTTTTCATCTCCACCTATCCTTAGGTTACCTACTATTGAGAAGACTTTTGTGCTTCGAAGTGACGCCTCCTCAACTGGGATTGGGGCAGCACTTATGTAGGAGTATTCTGATACTCTGCATCCGGTGATGTATATCTCTAGGAAATTAAATGCTGCAGAAAAGAATTACTCGGTTTTAGACCGTGAGTTATTGGCTATGGTATGGTCTATTCTGAAGTTACAAAGATTTGTTCTAGGCGCACACTTCATTGTGGAAACCGACCAAAAAGCGCTTACTGCTATTCAGAGCAAAAACTTGAAGAGCTCGAGGTCCACCCGTTATGCCATAGCTCTTCAACCATTTCATTTCTCGGTGCGAGCTATCCGTGGTTCGGATAATGTGATGGCAGACATTCTGTCCAGATGCCCACACGATTCCACATGATTCTTTTGTCATATATATTGCCTGATATACAGTCCAATGCTATAACGACATGTTAGCAAATATTTTCTCACTTTTTTGAGGAATTTATAACATTGTACCATGTAATTATCTAAGAAGGCTTAGTTAGTGATATACGGGCCAAAAGATCACTCGGCCACATTTAGATAATATATTTTCATAATTGTATTAAGAGATTTAACAGTTATCTTTAAGATTTGTGTTATTGATATTTTCGCAGCACATCATTGAAGTCAGCGAGATTATGTCCATTGTGAAACTTTGATGATATCAAGACCTGTCCTAGATTGGGAGCGGATGATGTTCACATCTTCTTCTATTTGATTGTATTCTTATCTACGAAGAATAATACATTTATTAGTTAATAATTACTGATGCATTATATAATATAATGATATAGTGCGGTATATTATTATATTACACCGCTATTTGCAACACATTGCATGATATTATAATAATGGATTTAATTTCATATATTGGCATGAGTGTAATTTGCTTTTCATTATGATGTTCCCATCATTGTGGCGTGTGTTGGTGGCACCTTCCTGGAATATATACGCGTATACTTAGATAAATTTTTTCTCTAAAGATCTGAGATATGATCTCAGTTTCGCTCCAGGCGTTGAGCTAGTTTGTTAGGTATATATCCGCGAATCATACGTGCATTAGGAGCCTAGATTTTTCCGGCTCCAGGATTTAAAAAAAAAAAAAAGTTTCATTTTTTTTCCCGGGAGGGTGCGGTAATGTTACGCACAGATCATTTGTTGTCCAAAGTCTTTGTATAATCATTTTTTTTTTCGTAAAAAAATCTTTGTATGATCATTTTCTTGACTGAAATGTGTACGATATTATTTTACAGTCAAAGTGACATAACTCGAGATTTTGAGACTACTATTTTTTATGAGTTTACCTCCTCTTGGTTTGAGACTCGTTCGGTCTATAATTTCTTAAACGAAGCGTGACCATATCTCCTTATTTGGTAGTATCAGTCAAGTGTTGTAGATGTCTGAAACCTGTCTTAAGGTTTTCGATTCATGACCATAAAGGGAGCGATAGTGAATGTCTCTTATCTCGTATGTTCTTAGAATCGTCTTGTGTGAATTGATACTCACGTAGATGGGTTCTGCGCATGTCTAGACTTGGAGAGTTCGATTGTGGTTTCCGCCCAGGTCGGAGAGTTAAAAAATGGTCTAAGCAGCGAGTGGACGCAAATCTGCGTCTTGTGATTTCTCTGAGGGAAATACATTGTCTTTGTGAGTTAGTTAGCTAACTAGACTATTTCCCAGTGTTATTCAAGCCTGCCTGGAGGCATATGTTTTGTGGTTGATTCCGAAGAAAGGTAATTCCTCTTTATTTGAACTTTTCGATGTCATCTAAAAGTTTGACATTTTTTGCTGCTCTTTGCTCGCTTGTGTGATTCAAAATGGAGAGGTACTTTTGATTAGGTTTCGCCACCGCTATCTTTATACCTGAACTAGTTATATATATATATATGGGTCGCTCTAGACCAAACAAGGCTATTGTCTGTGTTCCAGGATTCGTTATATCAGAGATCACATCCAAGTCAGATGGTTAGACTTAGGAACGTTATAAAGGTTGGCTTGACCTGTATTCCCAGTATGCTATTCACGTGCAGAGGATAAATGGACTTATTGTACACATCTGATCTGCTAGCATCAGGAAGGGAGTATTTATTATTATCTATGAACAGTGATGAGATGCAGCTGACACTGTTGCAGAATTTATATGTATGAACTTTAGGTACCCAGATTTGGGCTATATATTATGTATACAGCTTCACGAACCAGAACTTTATGTTATCGACTATGTGGAAGCTATTTGTTTACACTATGAATATTGGATTCTACATGACTATCAGCTGGCACTAATATTATTTTGAATGCTGAATTTCTTGGACTATGTTGGTGATGACATATATATCATGACTGTTTTGTGGCGTGCAATAAATGGTAGAAAACGTAAAGCGGAGTTACCATTTCTATGACTTTACACATCATGTTGCCTGTGTTGTACGCTGTGAATTGTTCTACTACAATATACACAGCAACATCATAAACCAGAGTAGACACCTACATCCTGCACTTTTATACCTGGTGTCGATAGTTGTGGTGAATTTGATGTCAGCCTAAATCCACCCTTATCAATCATGAACTCATAGAGATGAGTCTTTGGTCAGATACTTGTGTACCACAAAATACGAATTCTATAATGACTCTAGCTCTTGAATTTTTTCTCCAAAAAACATTCTCAGATTAAACTTCTGATTCAGCAATACGGAGAACCAGCTCTTAGTTCCATTATGTGATTCAATGACACATTCGGCACTATGATCTATACTGTCCTCTTGGTTTGAGTAAAAGGCTAAAATAAATGAAAAACAGACTGTTATGCCAGGACATACATTCTTTGACTACCAAGAATGTGCAAAAAAAAACAACAAAAAAACAGCAAAATTACCGTTTTCGGACTGTTCCATTTACTTGCCATAAGACAGCTGTGGATATTCTCATTTGCGTACGATTGAATACAAGCTGCGTCATTCAGCCACATAATGAACTGTGGTATCATTAAGATCTCGTATTCTTATAATGTCTGAATATGTAGCAAAATAACTTTATTGAAATATCAGGACAGAATTGTGTTCATTTAATGCAGTAAATAATATATACATAAACAAGACACCTTTGTCTTTTATTGTTGGCCAGATGAACGTGCGTATTGAAGTGAATGTTTGTGAGAGGAATAACAACCTTATCAGGAAATAGCCTCCAAACTCTCAGCATTTGTAAAGAGGTGTAATCGTAAAGAACATAGAATAAATCATTTTTAAAGAAAATAAACACCTAAGAATAGAATATAAGAATCAAGCTATAGATCTGAACTGAGTTTATCTAACCCGCCACAGGTTGTCTTCACCAGGACACTGGAGATGGCATAATTATGTCACTGAAAGGCACGTATGCGGAGATAGAATTAAGAAACCAACTAGAAAGTGAATAATTATGTTGGCACATTATACTATCTCCAACCGGAAGTAGCTTATAATTCTTTTTTGAAAAATGATTTTCATATTCTTATTTTTCATTTCAAAAACATTCAACAGTTTCGATCATCGTGCAAAAATTCCTTTTAATGTGATAACTCCTTCAGTTTCAACTGATACCCCCGAAATGTTGGATGCGTTTTCGCAAAACATGCTTCAGTGGAGATGTAATAAAGCAGTAATAGGGCAACGACTGTTGTCATACGCATGGTTAGACGTACGTTGACGATATGTCGTCGATAATACCCATTTCTATGAACCCTCACCAGTACTGGGCTGGGTTAAGGCAAAATGACCTGATGTCTCATATGGATCCTTCACTTAGTTTGAGCTTAAAATGGTGTGTACAAGTATATATGGATCCTGAGGTGTGTACAAGTATATCATCAATGTGTGGGAACGCAAATAATTTCATACCCTTAAGTACCTCATCCATAAATGATATATAAATTGCAGGGCTTCCCTTAAGTCCAAAAGGCATAACGTTCCAGGCATAGGATCCTATGTGTGTGCAAAAGGTACACTTTTTATTTTTGCATCATCTGAAATCGGAATACATTAAAAGCCTGACCTGGTATCTAGAGTAGTGAACTAGTCAGAGTGCGCCAACGTTTCCACAATGTCAGCAAAGGGTATCAGATAAGGTATCTGTCTGTCTGTCTGTCTGTCTGTCTGTCTGTCTGTCTTCTCTCTCTCTCTCTCTCTATATATATATATATATATATATATATATATATATATATATATATATATATATATATATTTATATATATATATATATATATATATATATATATATATATATATATATATATATATATGAACAGCTTAGTTAGCAGTCCATTTGAGTACTAGCCCCTATCAGGGCTTTGTTACAGTAGTTTTTTTTTCTGAAAGAACATACACAGTTAAGAAGTCAACGAAAGTGAAAATGCGTCTTATCTTTCTGCAACTAGATGTTTTTTGTGTATGTTTTCCAACACTCAGTTTCGAGTTTTTTTACATTTTTTTTCCGTTGCGTATTATCAGGTGCAGTGTTTTAAGGTTTTACCGACTGATGAGATCAAAGACTCAAACGTTTAGCAAGCTGAACCAACCGGTGTAAAAGTTTACATTCTGTGTGTGTGGGTGGACGACGGAATAAAATGTAAATGCATTTAATTTAGTACAACAATGATTGGGTCCTGTCTCGGCCTGTGACGCAGCACATTGTAACAGCCTGAGAAATAAAACACTATTTTGCGTAAAATATTATTGTGTCTGCACTAGTTAACGTACACTTTGCATTTTGGCCAATGAACTGGCTCTTCTGTACCGAACTGTAATCAGATGCAAGACAAACATGCAACTACTTGCTGAGATGTCGCTTCAAGTGAGTCTGAAAAGAAACGGAGAAAATTATGATAATGAGAATAAATGCCAACAACGATAGAAATATTATACTTGACGTAACGTCACTACAAAATGTAGAATGATAGATACACATTGGCTGCAATATAGACAGACAATGATATCAAAATAAGAAAACAGAAGGCAAGAGGAACATTCTTTGGATTGTGAAATATTTAGAGATACAAAGAAATCGAGTCTCACACAAAAATTAGCATCTTCATTTTAAAAAGGACGTCAGTCCTATTTATGGCTTTGAACATGAAGAATAACAAACACAACAACCAACAAGCTTCAGACTTTCATAAATGGGTAAATAAAAAGGTAGTCTAATAACAGATAGTGTTATAGGCGAGACTTCACACTACTAGATTGAGTTTGGAGAGGTGGGGTAACCCGTTTACTTCCTCATTGCATTGCCTTTCTTAACCCAAAAGCAGAGTCAGGCATCCATTTACAACTGGGTAGACAGTAGCGTGACGCCACCTAGGTTCCAACCCGCTACATTTGCCACGAAAGACCTGCACTCTAACCACGGACGATCTCATAATTGGGTCCTTGCCTAACATAGAAGAATTGAGGTGGTAATACAAGACCACTAAAGTGGATGTCACATAATTCGGTTCGCTCTATTTTCCTCTCCGGGAGTATTGTTTTTTTTAGAGCCATTGTTTGCACTTCTTCTCCGTAATAATTAATCTTGTCTGTTTTTGTAACCATCCCTGCTGAGAGAGTAGACAGACAGTCATGAAGGTAAAATTTTCGTATACCAAACCTTGGGCGCGACGGGTTAACACAACATACGCCCAGCAAGTTTATTTAGCGCTGATATGGCTATTGTGGTTCCCTAATTACTGTCGTGAAAAGTCACAGCTCAGATAGTTAAACGACGGTCGGTGTTCCCTCCCGGCGATCTTTGTGCTCTCAAGACTGTGTGTGGTCCCGGCTGCCGGGCCCTCCCAGTATAGTAGAGGCAGTGCTATGTCTGTGTCCGTCTTGATAACGTCATTTGACAGTGGTAGAGGCTCGGCCGCTGCTACGCCATTAATGAATAGAACCGTGTCCTGTCGAGACTGTGTGAGGTCCCGATTGACGGGTTCTCCCAGTTCAGGTGGGCCAGAGCTTGTTTATTCTTGGTAATGCAGCTCAGCAGTGGTAGAGGCTCGGCGCCGGCTGCGCCTACACCTCGATAGTCTTGTCATGGAGATATAACCCCCTTTTTGCAGGGTAGAGAACGTCTTGTCTCGTGGCATTGCACCTTCGCTACCCGACGGGAGGTTCCCTGGGGTTGCACCAAAGCCCAAGATCGATCGTCTCGGAAATATAACCCCCTTTGCAGGGTAGAGAGCCATCAAACCTCGGAACATGGCACACACTCCATAGTGGGACTGGTGCATTATGCTTCTGAGTCTAGGATGCTCCCTGTGGTTGCAAGAAAGCCCACCTTCGACAGACATGTGGAGGCGGTGGCTTCGCCACCGCGACACTATGCTGTCTGGCAGCTCGTGCCATGGCCGGTGACTGATTGCTCGTGTCAGTCTCGTCTCGGAGATATAACCCTCCTGCACCGGGTAGAGAGTGTCAAACCTCCTGGTATCGCACGCACGCCAAAATGGGCCTGGTGTACCATACCGCTGAGTCTAGGATGCTCCCTTGGGGTTGAAACAAAGCCCACACCTCACCTCCCATAACTGGCTCAAGGGTATGAACGAGTGAATAACTCGTCCCCTAAAGGGCAAAAGAGTGAATAACTCGCGCCCAGGGATTCAAACAAACAAACAAACAAAACAAACGGTCGGTGTTTGCACAAGGACAGGGAGATAAGTTATCCGTCTGCGGACATATTACAGACGTGCACCTGAAATACGGGATGTTGTAATAGCTTCAATACAGATGTTTTACGAAGACATTATTTGTGATAATGTAGGGAGTTGTAGTGCAGTCATTACCACGAATCGACGGATATAACAATTGCCATATTTGGAAAGTGACCTATTAAATAACACGCATAATTTTGCTATGAGAAAATTCTTAAATAAAACCCACCAAACGACGCACGATTGTAACTATTGGCCGGCATTTGAGATGTAAACATAACAACATTTCTAATGGAGCCTTGTCTAATAGTAAACATCAACGTGCGTGGGACGAATGTTGCAATATAACCTGACACTTCAGTCGGTTGAAAGCACTTTGAAATTCAACTTGCCAAGAGACCAGCCTGAGTAAAGAATAAGATCAGAATTCCATTTATCGGACCGGACCTCGTGTGAGCATCTTGAGCACTTATATATATATATATATTCCAAGAAAATGCTCCCTTTATTAACACAGAAAACCGGAATCCTATGAATCTGAACACGAAGTCAGAGTAAAAACTTATTGTAAAGTAACACCCGAGACCGCATGTAAGAGGCATCTGGAACAAGTTGCCTTAACTGTTTCTTTGAGCCAAGAGTCTGTGATCTCAAAGACAGGTTGGGATGTGTTGTACATTTATAATTCTATATTTTACATTGTTAACAAGTGAATAAATATGTTTATATTGACATTTTAGTATTAAGATCTAAAAACTGCTGGTGAATGTCAAAGTCATACGAGGCTGGCAACCTCAGCAAATAGAATGATGATTTCATGAACCACTGCGAGAGCTGATGACTGCTTTACGGGAGTTTCTTGTAGAGAACCAAAAGCAGAGGTAGCCCCAAGTTCCATATGGAGCAGGGAGTGAATGATGAGAGAAATGATGTACATACTTATTATATTGTTAACCTTTTCAACTAATGCAGCAGTAAAGGTAAACCTATTCACTCTAAATGTAATAAAGTTTTCAGCTCACTGGGATAAGATTAATTCTCAGAGAGTGTAACGTTTTGAGGTAGATGGGAAGGAGGAATAAACAGAGAGGGGCACAAGAGTGAGTGTCGGGAAAACTCAAATACCATATCTTTTATGACACTAGTCGATGATACCAGACAAACATAAAGGTATGTTTTCAGGCACTCGTAAGAAATAAAGAAGTAGAACACTTAGACAACAGAAAAACAACAGACGTGAGTGGCTTACCCAGGGTTCGAACCCTGTTTGCAGGCCTCGGGTTTCCCTCCCTTATGTGTTATCGATGATACCAATTGAGAGTACTATCTGTGGAACAAGTGAGAGTTTAAATGGCCTAAAGAAGACGCTAGGCATCATCATCAGATGAGTCTTAGAGACGCTGGACCAACTTTGTGATTACTCCCTGAAACTTATTGGAACGTGTCACAACTTTCAGACTTGACCAGTGACGATTGAACCAGGACCAGTCATCTATCTGCAAAGAACCAATCATCAGCTGGATCAGAAACCTTCAAACTATTAGCAGCTAATTAAAACTTACAAACTGATAAGTGAAATGTCCATTTTGCAAAAAACCATAACATCACCCTGTGATGAGAACATTTTATTGGAGAATTATTTATTTTAAACTGTTAAACATAATTGATTATGAAATTCGTTATTTGTTTATATACAAATTTAACGTTGATTTAATCATTTTAAATGTACTGCTCCCGTATGTCTCAGTCAATTTCTTAAATACATTTAAACAGAGCTATAAAATAATAATTCAGATTTTGCTGAATTAAATCATCTGGGGTCTTGAACGAGCTAATTATAAGACAACCTTTCACATAAGTTGACGGCAGATATTAAAGTTAACGTTGCTTGGACTCCCGTCAGTTTTTCGACCAAATTAGTGGTGTTGCCATGAGAACGAAGATGGGTCCTAGCTATGCCTGCCTGTTCATGGGCCACTTGGAGCATCAGATATGGCAACAATACTCCGATGCTGTCCCCGGGTTTTACCGCAGATGATGGCATTGGTCTCACAGATATGTCCGAGACCGATTTATCCCGCTTCATCGACTTTGTCAACCACTTCCACCCCACCATCAAGTTCACCTCCCTCATCTCCACAGTATCTGTCAACTTTCTTGACATTACTATTACTATCACGCCTTCCGGCCTTAATACCTCAGTATACTACAAGCCGACAGATGCCCACAGCTACCTTCTGTATACCTCTTCTCATCCTCGGGCCTGTCGTGACTCTCTTCCATTCTCACAACTTCTCCGCCTCCGCCGTTTGTGCATAGACGATGATGACTTCCACTTCCGGGCCAATGAGATGTTGGATTTCTTCCGTAGCAGACTTTATCCGGAACATGTTCTCACCTCTGCCTTCCAACGTGTGCTCCCCATCTCTCGTCAGGAGGCCCTCAAACCTCACTATAAACCCACTTCAGATAGAGTCAAATTGATCTTGACCTATCACCCTCACAGTACTGCAGTCAAACAGATCCTTTTCCGCCATCTCCCTATCCTCCAAGCAGAGTCTGTGACCCAGGAAGTCTTCGGTGAAACACCTTTGATAGCATATAGGCACGACAAGAACTTGAAGGATCTTCTTGTTCGCAGCCGTCTTCCAAAGGAGAATGCCACTCAGTTTGGCACACTACCCTGTGGTCGGACACGATGCAACACGTGTAAGTATGTTATCTCAACCAACAAAGTGTCTTTTCCTGAGGCTACGTACACCATCACCAGTAGCTTTACGTGTGAGTCACGCAATGTCATTTACACGATCATATGTAAACGTTGCTGCATAATCTATATTGGCCAAACAGGCAAACGACTTGGGGACAGATTCAGCCAGCACTTGAATGACATCGCTCAACAAAAATCCACACCAGTTGCCATACACTTTAATGGTCCTGACCATCATGGTCCCATCGACATCCAGGTCATGGCGATCAGATCCTGCTCCTCTGACACCGCTAGCAGAGAACAGCTTGAGAACCGTCTTATCCACCGCATGTGGTGTCTAAAACCAGCCGGTCTTAACACTCTGCACACCTTTGTCTGAGGTCACCTTCCCCACTTTCTCTCCCTTTCCCCCTCCCCTTTACTCTCTTGTTCCATTTTAACTCTTTCCACTCTTATCCTATTTTTCTATTTTTCTGCCGCCTTCTAATAATATGTATGAATATAAAATACCCTGTTTTTAATATGTCTTGATTTTTTATTTCATATTTATTTATCTCCAACTCATTCTGTCCTCTTCTATTTCCAGTCCCCACTAATATTACGTTTGGGTAGTTTATTGTTCAGTTTCGTTTTTTAGTTTCGTAGTATGTATTGTATACATCCGGTGGTGACAGTCATTTCCTTTTCCGGGCACGCCAGTCCATTTGCGATTAGTTTCCTTCAGGGAAGTACCATGGTTTAATTTTTATATTAATTTTTATATTTATTTAGGTTCTTATGTGTCCTATCTAGCCTTTACTGTCTTTCCTTTCCCTGACGAAGGCCTTGTGGTCGTAACGTTGGCTATTTTCTTTGTCTTTTGTCCTCGTAAGACGAATTACCTTTTTTCGATTTTTTTTTTCACACCCATCCATGGGACTCCCTTAGCATTGTTCTTGCTTTCTGATTATCTTGTGAATACTCCTTCGAGGTAGAAGCATCATTTTCCTTCTATCTACAACTCTGCTAAGAGTGGTCTTGTGAGAAGGTAGACAACTTTGAAGACCCATACTAGATACTCTAATTTTTGACTACTGTCGGACCACTGCTTCAGAGCGAATTGGGGGCAACCCGTGACAGTGGAACTGACCAGGCGCACCAGACAAGCGTCAGAAGAACAAGATATAACAAGAAGACTCGGGAGATATATATGACACACATTGAGCAAACATGCGTTACTTGGCAGTCCTTCGTCTTGAATCGCCTACGTAAGAGAAGCAGAGAAGACAAACATGAATAGTAAGGAGAAAATATGAAAGACATTGAGCAGATGGCGCAGGACAGGGAGACTTGACATAAAGCATACGATCTTTATGGAGTTAAAAGGTGATGATGATGATGATGACGAATTAACTAACTTACATTCTATGACGTTGTTCCTTTTCAGTATTATAAAATGTAAGGAGAAAAAAGGGTGGGTAAGAGATTTGTAAGAGAAAAAACAACCTGGCGGAGGACTGTGGATGCTGAGTTGCAAAGAATGAACCAGAGTTGGGGCACTGTACGAAGAATGGCCGCCGACCGAGCAAAGTGGAATCAATTTGTTGTTGCCATACAAGACGCCACTAGGCGTGATTACCACTGACTGCGTTGACGGTCGGCGGCTAAGGATCAAAAAAGAAGAGATTTGTGACGTCACTTAAACGGGGTCTGGGTTTTAGTGACGAACGAACGAACAAATGAACAAACTTTAATTTCACAGGGTTAAGAATTGGGCGCGCAAAGCGCAGGCCTTGTGACATAATTATTTTGGGTCGATCTCTGCTTCACTCCGGAAGTAATCAGTTACATTTGTTGTACTGACTTTATAACGTGCTTCTCAGTGGTCAGCACCTTTTTTCCTTCTCTGCTATGTAGCATATATTTTGTATTTTCAAACATTCTTACACTCCTCTTACTGATAAGTCGTCATGTCTGTTTGGTTACCCGTTTCTCCCTGCTTTGCAAGGAACGGCTTAGATAATAATTAATCAACAACCATGTTGGTTAATCTCGGGTGTTGCCGACATCAGGCTACGGCGTAACATTAAAATCGCCCAGTGCAGGTGTTTTATCGCTGATAAAGCCTGCGTGCGTTCTGTCCCAAGATGGTAAAGAGACGGATTGTGTGTGCTCAAGCGACAGAAAACGAGATTACTCGTCTGTGCGACACATTTTGGACAGACATGCATGACATCATCGTTTCCGGCACAACTTGTTACAAAGACATTACTTTATATTAAAGTAATAATAAGTTATTTGTAAACATTGCCGATAGGCGATCTGATGTTTTCATTCCATAAATGGGAGACGTGACCTTTTGCATCACGCATATTATTTCAGGCAACAATAATTTTGACATTAGCCCACTAAACACGCATGTTTGAAACGATTGGAGCTTTCTTAGGATCGTAACAAAACAAATGCGGGGGAAGAAGGGCAATATAACCTGACCTTTTCGCAGTTTTAGGACACTGTGGGAATCGCTTGCCAAGACGAAACCAGACTGCCAGAAGTTAGAATTCAGAATTCCCTTTATCAGACCGTACTTTGTGGAACATCTTGAAGGACTCAAAGAGGCCAAGAAACCATTTTATTAAGGAACAGGAATATGAGGAAACTGAAACACAGAGTCATAGAGGGAAACTAGTGTTAAAATAACGACCAAAAAAACACGTGTAAGAGGACTAGTCAAGTGCCTTTACTCTTCTGAGCACACTGTCTGTGCGCCAAGATTGGCGTACGTTGTGCACTTTACATTTTACAATTTTCATTACTTACATTTGAACTTATATATAAATATATAAATATATATATATATATATATATATATATATATATATATATATATATATATATATATATATATATATATATATATTGCCACGTAAATATTAATATATTAAAATCGCTACATGGATGTCCAAGTCATTTGAGGCTGGCAACCTCTTCATATAGAAGGATGATTTCATGAACCACCACTGCAAGGGCTGGTGACTGCTTTATTGCTAGTTTCTTAAAGAGAACTAAAAAGCATAGGTATTACGCACATATTTTTGTATGGCGAACAGATTACAGTCGATGCGATTACAAATGAAAAATGTAACTATGTGTTTGATAAAAAAATATTTGTTCATGAATTTACGACTTTTAACTAATGGGAGAGAACTCAGAATAGTAAATGTGTATTTATTCTTTGAGTGATCGGTTCCTGTTTTGTTTCCATATATCGAACAAGCGTGGGAATCTGGATCTATATCATTTTATGTCCATTATAGCTAGAATCGGATTGTTCTTGCTTAAGGTTTTGCAGAAATATTGAAAGTCCGAATCTAGGTTTACTACTTGTCTGTTTGAGACGATTCGGTCTTATATCATGTTATCTTTGTGTGTCTTGGCTGGATTATTTGTTCTTGCACTCTCAGCGGGGGAAGATAAGTGAGTGTGTTCTTCGGTTATGGAGTCTGGCGGGACGCTCATGTCGAGCGGTCCAAAGTTTTGTGATCTCAAGTTATTATGGGGGGAAGATTGTGTCTTCCAGGACTGTTTAGTCTATGTGTTCCCCATTATTAATTCTATAACAAAAGGAGAGTGTTTTTGTGCTTGCTAGTTATTCTATGCCAAGGTAAACATATTTCTACTGACTTCGTTCGTTCCTAGGCTTACGAGGGGTATATGTTTACATGAATCTACTTACGTTCATATGTCAGAACGACATATCGTCTAGCAGCACTGATATGTTTCTAAGCAGTATTATGAGGACAGATAATGCTGATATTTTGTGGAAACCTCGATATCTTTATGAACTGAATCTTTCTAGAAGTTTTGTCGTCTCACCGTTATGTGAGCGATGTTAAGGACCAAGGAGCCATCTTGGAATCCGAATTATTGTCAGTCATTCATCAGAGAACAGGGATGCCCCTTACTACCCGATAATGATTCAGAGGTCACATTGATAAAAGAAAGATCTATTATGGATGATTTAGCATTTACTCAGAAGATATTTGCTGAATGCTATGTAAAGGAATCTCCGCTAAAGTACAAGCTACACTCATGCTAAGAGAGGTTCTGTCTAGGAGTCACCTCGAGCATTATTTATGAACTGATATGATCTGTCAGTAAGACTTGATGTATATTTTTGTATGAACTATGGAACTCTGAATGCTTGTCTACGAATGTTCCAGTATGATATTATCCAGCATGAATGCTAACTTAAGATGATGCACCATTGATCAACACTATGCTGTTTATGTCGACATTTGTTCCTGTAACCATACACGTACTGTCCAAGTGTGCGTCTTATTAAACATTATAAAAAGACCACAGTAGTCCCAGTAATCCTTGACTTCTAATCGTGAGAGTATGAGTGCATTGTTACCAAGCTGTCAACTCGATAGAACCATCTCTGCATTCGCGTATTGACACTCATATTTACACTCACTGTCTGTACTACATTCTTGTCGGAGCCTCATCACGTTCCGGGACAAGGTGACCTGTATGACCAACACTGTGCCGGGTTTGAGTTGACTACGTACTCTTGTCAGGCAGACGAGCACATACAATCATTCACTACCATTCAACCCATACATACGAAAGAATACAATGGTATACAACAACAAAGCGTTTACAGTAGTGTACAAGTTACGTTTACAGTGGTGAGCTAGCTTCCTGGGTCAACCTGCACAGTGGACATTTTGAGAAGTCAGCTGCTGAGACCAGACCGTTCCTTGTGGCCTGTTACGACATGCATGAACACCAGCAGTACAACTTTACAGTCGACGTCAGCGTGACCTGTCCTATCGAGCGTATACAATAACTAGGTCAGCGTTTGTTGACATTTTTTTCGTTGGACATTTGCCATAGAACAGACAGCGTTACACAGCAAGTTTGTTTGGAAAAGACCGCATTACACATCAGTGTTGGAGCATATATTTGACAGTGTTTGCGAAATGTACAGTGCAACTAAAGCGAGAAGTCTTACTTGTGATTCTTAGGAACTGTAAACAGTGGATTCTCCTGCACTGCCATAGTTTGTGTTGAACTTTAATGATTTAGGCCAGAATTAATTATTTAATAAAGTACCATACTACTGTACCATTATTCCGTATAACTGAGCCTTCTCCGCAACACATTCTATCTGCAACACATTACATTGCATTATATTATAATTATTTATGCTATATGTACATTTATGTTTACATGTTTATATGTGATATTTGTTTGTATTCTGCGGGTTGTTGTTTTGGTTGGGCGGTGACACACAACAGAGTATCCCACGTGATAGAGGGTCTGATGTGTGCGTTTCTATAAGTGCAACTTTCTTGATTGAAAATTTGCTGCGACAGCTGTTGCTATTAGTGTTAGTTGTGAAGACTGTGCTTATTGTTGTTTTTGTAATATTCCTTTGTTCTTTATTTTTGTTTGATTTGTTTGTATAATTTGTTGGTCTACCTTTTGCTATCTTTCAGTTCTATACACAATTTACATTTATACACTGTGGCGTTATTTGTGTTGTTATCCTTTTGCGGTTGTCATCACAGATTCTGTGATTATTTTTATTGTTTTTCCCATTTGATTTATTTGATTTCCGCAAATGTTTTCATGTTCTCTTGTATAATTGTTTTGTTGTGTGCTTGATCGACATACACTATTTAAAATATAGTTGATCATATGAATTTATGTGAAAGAGTAAACTGATGATTAATTGCTGTTACTAAAGGTACACAGTGGATGATATAAGACAATATTTCTTATGCACTGTACTTATATTATAAAGTGAACCAGCAATTTATAGTTGTTGTACAAGGAAGTATACAAGACCTTTGTAAGGCTTGTCTCCCACAGAGATTGGAATTTTGAACTAATTTGTCAAGTTCATTTAAAACTTGTGACTATATTAACTTTGAAATATAGTGCATTATTATTATTTCAGGGCTGATCTCACATTATCAGACATAATGTCAAAAATGATGGATGGTGTACATTATTTTCTTCAGGAAGGAAGAAAAAATTACATTTAGTTGGTGAAGACTGTGAGGATTATGCCGCAGAGCATTTCCTACTTCAGGCGAGTGATGGTCTTCAAGAATATGCTAGTTGTTATTATAAATACGGCTTTTCAACAGAGAAAGCAGTGAGACTTTCTAAGTTTATATCTACTGTTTTTTACAAGGAAGCTGAACTTACGACTCAAGGCAGTAATATTGTTACTTTGAAAAAAACAATAAATGAGCTTCAAAGTGATAAGAAAGCTCTTACTGATAAGTTATCAGAAATGAATTCTGAAAATGCTACATTGAAGAGTAAAGTGACGGAATTGATAGCGGATAATAGGAAATTTGGTGAATTCTCCCTTAGACAAAAGAAGGAGTTAGAAGATGAGGTAACTCTTTTGAAAGAAAAGATTACTAAACACATTACGATGGAGCAGAACATGAAAGTTCTGGATAAAAGAGTAACAGAGCTTGATTGGGGTAATCAAGAACTCAGAAAGGTTCTGTGTCAACAGGAGAAAGTGACGGAGGAAAAACAAAAAAAATATTGATAGATTACTCATTGAGAAAAAGGATCTGGAAGATGAAGTGAGCTCAATGAAGAACAATCTTCTTGATAAAGAACAAGCTCTTGTTAGTGAGCTAGAACAGTTCAAAATGGACAATGAGAAATCAAAGGTTGAGTTGATGAAAAATAATGATACATTTGAAACTCTGATTCGAAATTTGAAATTAGAGAATGAGAAGTTGAAGTCAGAGTTGGTAGAAATGAAGAAACAGGAAGTAGAAGCTGAAGAAAGGAAAGCAAATATGAACTTGCATGAGGAGAAGATGTCGTCTATGGAACAGAAAGAAATAAAGGCAGTGAATGAGAAGGATGTGGTTGTTTCTGAAAAGATTGATGAACTTATAAATAGTCATCATAGTGCTATAGAAGCACTGAAACTTGAACTTGTTCAAGAGAAAGCTATGGTTTTAGAAACCACATCTCAGAAGGAAAAGTTGAGTAAGAATCTTAAAGATAGTATTGCTAAAGAGAAGACTCTTATTTCTCAGTTACAAGACATAAGGTTGAATTATAACAGAAAAATTAAAACCAACGAATGGATATACAAAGCTGTTGCTAGAGAGAAAGCTGTTGCAGAAATAGAAATTGCAAAACTTCGCAACAGAATTGATGGTTTATTAGATATTGTTTTGGAAAATAGAATGTTGTCTAATAATAAAGTGGATAGATTTCAACATAGACCTGATGTACAACATGTTGCTAATGCAAAGAGCCAGCCTCTTGCACTCAATGCTCATGGTAACATGAAACAATATGTGAACACATCTTCTCGTGGAAGATATGGTTTCCCACGTGATAACGGTACTGCCTCTAATGGGAGTTGGCGTCAGGCCAACAAAAGTAATCATATTTTTAGTCCTTTACATCAGGGTAACAACACTGAAAAATGTCATAATAAGGCTCCACCAACGAATCAAACATCGACTTCACAAATTACTGATAAATTTGTATCTGGGAATAAAACTTTTAGTATTAGTTCCCGAAATAAGAACGATTATGTTCGGAGCAATAAGAACCCTATTATCCCTATTACTCATCATACTCAGCACAGACAGTGTGATGCTCCTTTCAAACACATTGACACACGGAAAAATAAAAGCAATTTTCCTAGGAAAGATATTCGTGATTATGAACAGCGCCAACGGCGTTCATCACGTGGTAATTTTCCTTCTTCGAGTAATTGGGAACAATTTAAAGGTCCCCAAAATTGTGGTTCTATTATTTATAAGAACTTTGCAAAAGGTGACCCCAACAGTGGTTGTCGACCTTGTGGTAATTTCTCTTGGAAACAACAAAATCCATCACAAAGATATTTTGACCAAAGAGAAAATAATAATCACAATTATGGTAACTGGAGTTCACATAAGAGCAATGGGCTCAACAGAGATAAGAATTTTGATAGACCTCGTTGTGATTGTAGATCTCCACATGAGGCCACTTAACTATTAAATATTGGACTTTCCTAACATGTATAACTTTACAACAGTTATTCTTTTTTCTTCTATATCAAAATATGTACACATTTGTAATATATGATATGGTGATTGTACAAATACTTAGCGGTTCACTTATTTTGATTCACAGCTAATTCTTTGATGATGTTTCTTTTGCCAATCGTGAACTTATGATACCTAATATGAAATGGTTATTGAAATTATTGTATGCATTGTGTCATTGCAAAAATGGTACTAAGCATTGGTGGCAACTCCCTGGAAATGTTTACACTTAAAGAAATACTTTCTCTGAGATGTTGAGATATATATTCTCACCAGTCGATCTATAATGCGACTTTGCCTTAATTTGGCTTGATAAAATCTTGATATTTCTCATCTGCGCATTATAGGTGCGTTGGGGGCCTATTTTATGTGGCCCTCAGAGAAAAAAAAAATTTCATTTTTTTTCTGGGGGTTGAGGTAGTCTGTTGCGCACATATTTTTGTATGGCGAACAGATTACAGTCGATGCGATTACAAATGAAAAATGTAAATATGTGTTTGATAAAAAAATTTTTACTTATGAATTTACGACTTTTAACTAATGAGAGAGAACTCAGAATAGTAAATGTGTATTTATTCTTTGAGTGATCGGTTCCTGTTTTGTTTCCATATATCGAACAAGCGTAGGAATCTGGATCTATATCATTTTATGTCCATTATAGCTAGAATCAGATTGTTCTTGCTTAAGGTTTTGCAGAAATATTGAAAGTCCGAATCTAGGTTTACTACTTGTCTGTTTGAGACGATTCGGTCTTATATCATGTTATCTTTGTGTGTCTTGGCTGGATTATTTGTTCTTGCACTCTCAGCGGGGGAAGATAAGTGAGTGTGTTCTTCGGTTATGGAGTCTGGCGGGACGCTCATGTCGAGCGGTCCAAAGTTTTGTGATCTCAAGTTATTATGGGGGGAAGATTGTGTCTTCCAGGACTGTTTAGTCTATGTGTTCCCCATTATTAATTCTATAACGCCAGGAGAGTGTTTTTGTGCTTGCTAGTTATTCTATGCCAAGGTAAACATATTTCTACTGACTTCGTTCGTTCCTTGGCTTACGAGGGGTATATGTTTACATGAATCTACTTACGTTCATATGTCAGAACGACATATCGTCTAGCAGCACTGATATGTTTCTAAGCAGTATTATGAGGACAGATAATGCTGATATTTTGTGGAAACCTCGATATCTTTATGAACTGAATCTTTCTAGAAGTTTTGTCGTCTCACCGTTATGTGAGCGATGTTAAGGACCAAGGAGCCATCTTGGAATCCGAATTATTGTCAGTCATTCATCAGAGAACAGGGATGCCCCTTACTACCCGATAATGATTCAGAGGTCACATTGATAAAAGAAAGATCTATTATGGATGATTTAGCATTTACTCAGAAGATATTTGCTGAATGCTATGTAAAGGAATCTCCGCTAAAGTACAAGCTACACTCATGCTAAGAGAGGTTCTGTCTAGGAGTCACCTCGAGCATTATTTATGAACTGACATGATCTGTCAGTAAGACCTGATGTATATTTTTGTATGAACTATGGAACTCTGAATGCTTGTCTACGAATGTTCCAGTATGATATTATCCAGCATGAATGCTAACTTAAGATGATGCACCATTGATCAACACTATGCTGTTTATGTCGACATTTGTTCCTGTAACCATACACGTACTGTCCAAGTGTGCGTCTTATTAAACATTATAAAAAGACCACAGTAGTCCCAGTAATCCTTGACTTCTAATCGTGAGAGTATGAGTGCATTGTTACCAAGTTGTCAAATCGATAGAACCATCTCTGCATTCGCGTATTGACACTCATATTTACATTCACTGTCTGTACTACATTCTTGTCCGAGCCTCATCACGTTCCGGGACAAGGTGACCTGTATGACCAACACTGTGCCGGGTTTGAGTTTACGAGTACATACAAACATTCACTACCATTCAACCCATACATACGAAAGAATACAATGGTATACAACAACAAAGCGTTTACAGTAGTGTACAAGTTACGTTTACAATAGGTAGTCCCAAGTTCCATATGGAGAAGGGAGGGAAGGATGAAAGAAAGGATGTACATTCTAATTATAATATTTCATTTTCAAACCAGTGTAAATGTCTATTTAAACATATGCACTTCAACATTAATGAAAGTTTCAAAGCTTTTCAATCAGTAAAGATGTAAATGAAAACATATTAAATCTATATTGTGAACACCTTCCAATCAGTGTAGATGTTAATGTATACATATTCTATCTATACTATTAACCTTTTCATTTAAATGTAAAGAAAGTTTCCTCTCGAGGGATTAAGTTTAATTCTCATCGAGGGTAATGTCTGAGGTAGATGGGACGGCGGAATAGGAGAAAGAAACCCATAACTATGTGCCGGAAAACGCAATACTCAAAAGAGCGTTTTGTTTCCATTCTTTTACTTAGTTGTTGGAGGTATCAGTTAAGGGTACTACCTCTGGAACAAGAAGGGAAAAGTAGCCTGAACTGTAAGACGAGGGACCAACCTCGTAGACACTCCCTGATACTTCTGGGACCGTGCTGCGCTCTACAACCTTGACCAGCGACGTGCGTGATCAGTCTACCAAGAACCAACCCATCAGAAGGAGCAGAACCGTCACTGACAGCTAAGTAACCACTAAAAGCTGCCACGTGACCTCCTTTACACACTTCTATTCCATCACAACAGTGATGATAGACTTTTTTTTATAAATAATTATTAATTTCTTTAAAACCTTGTTAAAACCTTAATGACTATTAAATCTGTTATTTGTAAATTTACAAATTTAACGTCGATTTAATTATTTTGAATGTACTGCATGTTTGTCTCATTTAATTTACGAAATACACTATAAACATGGCTATACCAGAATAATGAGAATTCCACTGAGTAAATCAGGGTGGGGGCATGCACGAGCTGAAATTAATTAGTGCTTAATTATTCATAAAAGGTAGCGTTAACAATTGCCCGGCCAATGCAGCATTGTTCTTGATTTCGGAAATATCTTATGAAAATCCCTTGAGATAGAAGTATCATTATACTTCTTTCTACAGCTCTGCCAAGAGTAATCTTGTGCTAAGATAGACACCTTTGAAGGCCTATATTAGATACTCTTGAGTTTTGGCCACTGTTGGACCATTACTGCAAAGCATGGGAGGCAAATCCGTGATAGGCACGTCTAACATTCTGCCCTTCCACTCTCATTTATCTTGCATACTATACCCTTCATTCCAACTTGTTACTTTAAGCATTAATTTAAAAAGGCATGCAGCATTATTATAATATAACAGGGTACATTTACAGTATCCAATCATAATTAAAATTAAGTATGTTTACATAAATTAGAAGGTAATGGCAAAAAGAAAAAAAACCAACAAACAAACAAACAACACCTCCCCCCCCCCCTCCCCCCCCCTAAAAACAAAGAAACAAACAAATAAAGAAAAAATAAAAACAAAAGCAAATTCAAAATTCCGACCTGCAAATTAAACAATAATTCGAACATAATCAGGTTAGGGTGGCGTAGAATCAAAACTCATGATGTATTTGAACAGCCTGCCATTGAATAAGTTGAGACTTGGTGTGTTTTTCTTTGCCCTCCTTAACTCAAGAGCAGAATCAGCAAGAGAGATAGATACCTAGATATACAGACAGAAGATTTATCAAAGTGATCTCTCTCTCCAAGCCTCAACTCACTTTTACTGTCTAAGCACCTCCTGCTCTCACTCTTTTTTCTTATCAAACATAGAGATTATAGTAAAGAGCTAAAACAAGTTTAATTATGGATGAAAAGGGTCGGGAACAGCGCATTGATAAATGTGTAAACTTTATTAAAGAAGAAAAGCATGGAATTAATGCATATCATCGTACACAGCATAAATTACACCAATAATCAAAATATTCATCAATAGTCATCAATAATGCAAATACACACCCACAAACACCCACACCACCAACACTCATAAAACCTGTAGAACACAGAGAAAATAACTAAGCTGTCCGACAGTGGGTCCGCTTTCGTGGGACCAAAGGTGCTAGCTCCAGAAAAGTGTCTTACAAGTAAATATCCTCCAATGTGAATGAAGTGAAATACAAAACTTTCCTTGTCGGGCTAAACGTTGGTGATCCCTAATTGCGCGAGGGAACACTGGAAGACGCTGTTTATCTCCAGCTGACCAAATAAACGAACTGAGCGACATCCTGTCCGCTTTTCGTGGGACCATATGTGCTAGCTCCAGAAAGTTTTTACGGATAAATATCCTTCAAGATGAATGAAGTGAAATACCCAACTTTCCTTGTAGGTGCTATACGTTGGTGACCGCTACTTGCGTGAGGGGGGGCTGGAACTCTGTCCATAGATGGCTGCTCATACATGCGAGGTTTTAAGTATCCAGAAATACACCAGAAGAAGTCACTTGAGGACAAAGAGTCCCAGGCGCTCTTATCCGGCGCTATTGCGTGCTTGGCTGTAAATCCTGTTTAAACTGGTTTGGCTGTGGTTTGGACTGAGTGCCCCGTTTAGGCAGCACACCAAGTCGGGTGATATCCGATTCTGCTATAGACATGCAGGGCGGTTTTGATATTCTGGAAGCGGCAATTCTCTGGCTGGTAATCCAATAGGCGAGTAGGGAACTACTACTGCATTTGGTGATTCCAGATTTAGCTTTGGCTCGTTGCACTGCGTGAGCGTAACTTGGCGTTGACAAAAGGGTTTAGGTTCAGGAACGGGGTTTGACTACTCGTGACGCTAGCGGTATTCAGAAACCCTCTAGGTCGAAGAGGACATGTCGTTCTTCGCCTGAATGGAGTCTGCTCTAGCGATTCGGTCACCCTGAAACCCGAAAAATGACTAGTGTTCGGCCTTAACATTTAGTTCTGTAGTTAAAGTGCCTTAATTCTCATGATGGTCCATCTCGGGCAGGAAATATTCACGAATGTCTTTGTCTATTAAGACTCTTCTAGATTTATATGTTTACATACAACGCCACCCAGGACACCTGCATGACCTGATTCTACAGATGTATCGGCGTAATGCGTAATCAAGAGAGTAAGACAAAGGTTATTCTAGAGACATCAGAACTCAACAACCGCAAGAAAATTCCCCCCGATAGACATAATATTATGATCACTAATGCGTTCTAAGGGGCAAAAACCCAGAGACTGATCGCGAGTGTTATCTCCCCCTGAAACAGATCAAACTCGTTACCCAGGCCTCAAAGGGTACCAGCAGCTCGTGATAAAAGACTAGAGCGACCAGAGAAATTCCCCTGGACGGACCAGGTGCGTGTATGTAATATTACCGCTACGCTGACCGTTTCTGACCAGTGGTGGATTTCTACTGAAAGCCAGAATGTAAACACCTCGGGTAGGGTTTGAGAAGGAGCTCCATATGATCCTAATTGGCGACGTGTATCTCAAAGTGCTGATCGAAATTTTGGTGGTAGATATAATCGTAATTTTGGACAAAACCAAGGAGGTCCATGACGTAATGATTCTTCTTCAGTGAACTGGAGGCCATTCAACAGTCCTCAACATTTTGGTCCTAATAATTATGGGAACTTTGGAAGAGGTTACTACAATTGAGGTTATCAACCCAATAATAACTCTTCACGGAGACAACAGAACCCAGATAATAGAAATTTTGATCAAAGGGGGAATGACAATCGCAACTATGGAAACTGGGGTTCGAATCAGAACGATAATTCCAATAGAGCAAATAACAATAATTACAAAAGAAATAATAGTCGCGGTAGATCGCAACACAACAACAATAGATCCTGTCACCATGCTAACTCTCCTCAACAAGAACCTCAGGTTGTGAATGATCAAGGTAATAATAATAATGGTGTCTCTAATGCTATTGGCTACTCTGCTTTCGATTTCGAGAGAGCATCTCAATGCCCGGAATGCACAACTCTGTTCCAACCTACAGCTATAACTACCTTGAGTTGCGGTCATCCTCTACCTCCTCTTCCTGCCTTAGCGGCGCATGACGGAAGAGGGTCTCTTACTCTACATAAGGGGTTTGCGAATAATAATCCAGGCTCAGTTCTTTTTTATTCTGGATGCGCAAGTGTTGGAATTAGACAGTCTCTAGTCCATCCATCTTGTGTAACAAGTAATATGGTGAAATGTGTGACATTCGGTGAGACAGTTGAGACTTTTCCGACTGCCATAGTCCACATTGCCACACCATTTTTCACTGGTTACATACACGCATGTTTGCTCAGAGCACCTGTCGCCAACCTTACTGTCGGACAGATACATGGGGTAAAGGTTTGTACGCCGGTACAAATTGCTGATTGGGAACGGCAACATAGCCTTACTACTTCTACCTTAGGGACTATGGTCTGTCTGTTTATCTAGGTATCTATCTCTCTTGCTGATTCTGCTCTTGAGTTAAGGAGGGCAAAGAAAAACACACCAAGTCTCAACTTATTCAATGGCAGGCTGTTCAAATACATCATGAGTTTTGATTCTACGCCACCCTAATCTGATTATGTTCGAATTATTGTTTAATTTGCAGGTCGGAATTTTGAATTTGCTTTTGTTTTTATTTTTCTTTATTTGTTTGTTTCTTTGTTTTTTAGGGGGGGGGGGGGGGGGGGGGTGTTGTTTGTTTGTTTGTTTGTTGGTTTTTTTTCTTTTTGCCATTACCTTCTAATTTATGTAAAC